>JAGFMF010012288.1:1609979-1845448 GCA_019455555.1 Galemys pyrenaicus | reverse complement strand
CCTCCAGGTCTCCTTGCTGCTCTCCATCCTGCTTCCTTCTTCCTCCCTTCCTTCTGTCCTCTCTGCAGAATCTTCTTTCCCTGCTCAGCTCCACCCACCTAGGGCAGAACTGGGATTCTGGAACTTCCCCCTTTCCTGGGGACAACCCTGTTCCAGTATCATTAAGGGTGACATTTTTTTTTAACACCTCACATAAATTTTTCATAAAATATTTTAAACTTTAAAAATGAATTCACTTAATAATTTGAAAAACAGTGTTCATAATAATTTTGAAACAATGTTGAAATAATTTTTTCCAAAAGATTATGAGTTAATTTTTAAGTCAAAAAATATTTTAAAGATATTTAAAATATTTAAAATATTTAAAAATATTTTAAATGACCTTTCCCTATAAATGAAAAGCACTTTGTATTCTATAAAAGTTGAAGTAGATTATCACTATGGAGTCATTCAATTCTAATATCTTAGTATATAGTAAAATTTATATACAGTGTACATGAAGTATTAGTTATTTTGTGTATTCTTACATAAACATAAAATTATGCATATTTAATATAAATACACTTGATTAGACAGTGCCTAAATTACTGTGCAAATAACTTACCTTCTCCTTCCATGCCTTTATCTGTGTTGTCATTTAGAGAGAATTTGATTGTATCTTTCCATGTTGCCAGTAAAAATATATTCAGTTACTATTCAGAACATAGAATATTAGCTTTATGAAGTCTAGGACTTTGTTTTCTTTAAGTAAGCTCCAGTATCTAGAATATTTGGTACATAAGGAACACTCAATAAATGGTTTTAAATAATTGATGATATATTTATGAATATTTGATACTTAAAGAATGAGTAATATTTGGTAAAGACCATTATGAAAATTATAAATGAAAGTTACTAGATCTAAAATAAAATAATTGATGATATCTATATGGCTATCTCATAGTCTTACATTTCTTCTTTGGAATCCTAGTTTATCAAGAACATTGTAATTTTTAATTGTAGTATTTTCCAATGAACTGCCTCAACAACATTTGAACAATGTTATGATTTGTTCACATTCAATATCAATTTCAGAATTCTACATTAATGCACAATATTTTTTTAATGACTTGACCTTTGGTAAAATGCCCAGTCTGATTGCACTGAGAATGTGATCAGTACTTGTTATACTCATAGATTATAAAGCCAAGAAAAAGAGACAAAAAAATCAGTGATATTGTGGTGAACCACAGCTTATTGATTACAGTTGAGTCACATCATAAAACTGTCATTCAATCCAATAAAGGAAGAGCTCCTGTGTTGCTTCTAATTTTCTCTGAACCTAGTATGTGGTAGGAAATGCTATGGCAATTCTGTTAATAGCCAATGGACATCAAATGATCCTTTATCATTTGTAGAAATAACTTCTTAGGAAATATTTCATTAAGTACTTTCAATAAATACATACAAATATATAAATATTTTTATGTTAAAGATTAATATATATTGAAATATAACCAAATTCAAATGCATATCAGATTTCTTGGGGTAAAGCATTTTTGCCATTCTTGTTTCTAGGTATTATTGTTACAGGGCAACCCTAATATAAAATGGGTTTGCCTGACTGGGTCCTCACCCGCGCGCTCGAACGGCACTTATAATGAATGCCCCAACTGCAGGCACACACAACAAAGGTTAATAAAGGGTTTTATTTACAAGGGAAGGAGAAATAGCGTAGTGAATAACACAAGGGGAAGAGAGGGATACAGATNNGTAAATATCCTACCAGTTCCTTGGAGCTGGAACCCAACGGTGCGCTGAGAGCTGACTCCCAAGGAAAAAGGGCCCCCCAAGGCCCACGTGTCTGCTTTTATAGTCAGCCTGACTGCTCAACTCCACCCTCAGGTCCCAGTGATCCGCTCTTCGATAATGACCTTATGGGATTTGTAGTCCTTGGATCTTGTAGGTTTGGAATGGGGGTTGAAGTCCATAACCTATTTGTATAATTTATTCAGGAGGGTCTTTCCCCCTAACATTATTACTATAAATGTGTCACCACAAAATTTATAATTGAAGTCGTAACCCCCACATTACTATATTTAGAACTAAGGCCTTAAAGAGGTAGTTAATGTTAAATGAGGTTGAATGGATGGGACCTAATCCAGTGATGTCTGCCCATGTTTGCACAGAGAAGAGACCACGTGAGGACACAGTGGAATGGTGCTTGTCTGCAAGCCAAGGAGAGAGCTTTTCCCAGGAATCAACCCTGCCAGTTCCATAATCTTCGACTTCCAGGCTCCAAAACTGTAAGAAAATGAATTCTTGTTTATGTCAATCATCTATAATATTCTGTTATGGCAGCCCTCATACTGCTACTATAGAATAGTAATAACTATAGAATGTATAGAACATACATTCACATCAACATAATTTATTTTTGCTATTTTAATCTAATGTAGTTGATGGTAAAATCTCACTAATGCCAAGTTTAATTCCAATATTTCTTCTCACACCTTTTATTATCTCAAAACATTACTAAATCTAGGTGCCAACAATCCCCAAACCACTATTTCTATAAGATTTTATTCATAAGTATTCCTGGTTTGGGGTGGAGTATGTCAATCAACGCTCATTAAATTTTCTGGGACAGCAAGTTCTTTGTTCTATAAGTAATTAGTGGAGGTTCCCAAACTAAGAGTGGCAGGACATTGATGTCGGTGCGCGAGGTTACCATGGTCACAGCTTCTGCTGCCGCAGCTGCCTCTCACCCTGACAATTACCATGTGTTCTTGTCTCATGAAGCTGTAAAAAGGAATTCACAGACTTCTCAGATAAGGAAGCAAAGAGAAGCAAATTTTGTTTTGGAAAGTAAGGAAAAGTTTATTTAGGAACAAAAAAGGTAAAGAGTAAAGACACCCAGGTATAGGGTAGGTGGGAGGCCAAAGAGAGCTGTGATGGGGTCTTGCTTTGGGAATATGTACTTCCTTTCTCTCATTATTCTAAAATTCTACTAGTCTTTCTAGTTATTTCTTGATGGTCTCACTTAACCTACTACTATGCCTTCTTATTTTACATTCATTATCTCATCTTTGCTTTTGAATACTCTTTTATTCCTAGTTCTAGAGTGTTAACTAGCTCTCTTTAGAATTTTGTATTTCCCATCTTTGGATTTTTTGTTAACCTAGTTAACCTTCCCTTTTGTTAACATAGTTTCTGAAGTTTAACTATTCCTGGGCTCGACCTGTCCTCTCCCTGAAAATGCCTAATCATTCCTAACTTGCCCTACTTGACCTAGGCCTCAACATCATAACCATCTGTTAGAGTCAGAGTTTGTCTAAACTTAGCTGACTGAAACTTGAAAAACGACCTACAGGCCTTATCTAGTAGGTCAGCTGGTCCCATACCTTACCTTAGGCTCTCCTGAGAAGTTAAGGGCAGGGCGGATGAAACAATGTTATTTTAGAATATGCACCCAGGTAAGGGGCAGAAGCCTGAGCCTGCCAAAAATGGATCTCCTGTAAGTTTAAATTTTTGAAACATGTTTCTCTTTAAAGCTATTTGTTGTGCTCATTGCGCGGGCTTTGATCTCTCAGCTTATTGGCTGCAACCTATGTAATGGCGGGAAATTGGCTATAAAAGCTCACCCCCTCTTCCTCTCTGGGACGATCGCCTCAGCCAGACCTGTGTGTCACGGTTGAACGGTCGGCCCCAGCATGCTGGCGTAACTAAAGCTCTACATGACCATTGCAGCCCTGTGTCCGCTCTTTGTTCTTTTGGGGTGCCCACGGAAACTCGGTACTTTACACATCCATGTGGTTCCAGCAGGCTTTTGAACATGGCTCTGTTCCAACGGTGTGACACGTCACCGAGTCCCTGTGTCTGTTTTCTCCCAGGCGGCATTCACTTTACATAAATATAACTTGAATGACAAGTGTGCTGTTGTGCACGCAAATGTTCCTGCCATTCTTTCTCGGTAGAAACAAGTGTTAAAAGCAAAAGGAACATAGGAGGGGGGAAATGCTTTCAGAATAATAGAGGCAAATCATGTTGCTACCTGCCCATTCATCAAACCAAACATATTCAAGAGAGGAACAGAAAACTACTGACAGGAACTTTTCAACTTGCATAATGACAGTGTTAGATAAGAAAGTTACAGCTAAAAGGACCTGTTCTCACCAATGGAATAAATGGCACTTGAATATGTAATGACTGAAGAAGAAAAGGATTCATAACAAAAGGTAAACAGATTGAAGTTTAGTGTGAGAGTAGGCTTTTGACATCCTATTATAGGGAAAATTTCCTTCAACTTAAAACATTTGCAGAAATTCAATCAACGTGTTTTAAACAATCCTGAAATGTAAGATGAAAATATTAGTGTGTGTCTGTATGTTAGTGTTTCTGTGATAGGAAACCAATACCCAATGAAAAGCATATAATTTTCTGAATGTTAAGAGGGTTCACTTTATGAAATCCAAGATTTGATTGAGACATGACATTTCACAATTATAAATCAGCCTCCTCTGTGATTTAAACACATTTTCACTAAAATAGGCCATGGCTGGCTTCCCCAATTTTTTATTGTGACAGGTGGTGTATTACAAAAAGTATATACCCAGTGAAATATTATATATATAAATGTATACTCAACAATTTATTTCAAAGGTAATGTTATGCAGTCATCAAAAGTGTGACATCTGTAAATCTACCATTGTAGAGAAGCTATAAGCTATACCAGTTTTCTTTTTCTTTTTTTATACTCATTTTTCTTTAGGTATGTTGGTTTGAAGGAGTTCTTTATAATTTTTTTTTAAGATTTACTTTTACTTATGCATACTGGGGTATAGGGCAGAGGTACAGGGGGTGAGAGGATTCAACAGAGATAGAGTGGAGAGCAGAACAGGTAGATCTACTGAAAAACACTGCTGAGGGGAGCAGAGGGCTAAACAGGAGAGGGTACCATGTGTGGGTCAGCTCCCTGCCTAAATGAACTCATGCCAAAGTGGTTGGATTTAGCTTCATAATGCTGAGACTTTTAACCCCTGCACCACCAGGGAAGGCCAAATTCTTTGTAAATTATTTTCTTAAATTACATTTGTTGATTACATGACAGAAATAGCATTTCTTGCTTTTTAACACTGAGATTTTGCTGTTATGTTATCTTTTGATAAATAGAAATTCTTTAATGTAATTGATCATATTTATCTTTATGGTTAGTAGCGTGTGTCTGACATAAGAAATTTTTTCAACCATAGGTAATATAGTTATTTTCCTGGATTATACTTCCAAAACTTTTTATATTAGATCTATTTTCATACAGAAATTAGTTTTTGTGAATGCTGAAGTAGGGCTCCATTTAAATTTCTTTCTTTATTCTTTGGGGCATAGAGAGTATTCAATTGTCAATACAATGTTTAAAGATTTGTTTGTGTCACTACTGTGCAAAGCTGCCTGGGTTTATGCATCCACTTGTCTATTCCTGAGTTCTATTTTGTTAATACCTCTTCTTCTCAATCCCCAAACCCATTCACACATCCTGAATTCCTCAAATTTTAAATATGTTGAAACATCATTTTTAGCCAACCTTCACTGTTATTTTTCCTCCAGAATGTTTTTGGCCATTTTTGATCCTTTAAATCTCCAAAATTCTTATAAAGTCAGCATGTGAATTGGTACTGAAACAAAATACCTTTGATGTTGTGATTACAATTGTTTTTTTTTCAGCTATCAACTCAGGGAGAGTTGACAACTTTAAATATTAAGTGTTTCAACCAATGATTAGGGCATATGGTATATCCTTACATTAATTTCTCTAGATAATAAAAATATATTTTGTTGGTTATTAGTTTTAGAAATGTAAATGATTTTCCTAAATAAGCTTTTTGTCTTTTTAATATTGATTAATATTTTCCTTAAAATATTTGAATCTTGTTCTAAAGAGATCTTTATCTGTCACTACTATGTCCTTAAAATGCTTTTATATTAAAATTTTCTTATTTTGTAAATCAGAATAGTCAGTGTTTCTTTAGGTACTATGTCTTTCTACATGTGTGATAGGATTTTCTAGTAAAACCACATGATCTTGAAATTATCTTTGTGGGTAGATTTAAAATTATGAAATTTAATATTTTAATACGTATAAGATGTGAAATTTTTCTCTTATTTTCCTGTAAATTTTGTTAGGATGTGTTTTCTAGGACTTCAAGCATTACGTCTAACTTTTCAAATTTACTGGCTTAAAAATATTTAAAATATCCTTATCTCATGTTTTATATCTTTAGAAATTATATTGACTTCCCCACTTTTATTGCTGAAATTTGCACAATTTTTTATTTCTGTTAAATTCATCAGCAATTAATTGAACTTACTGAATTATCTTAGGAATCAGCTTAGACTTTATTGAGCTTTATTCCATATTTATTTTTTGTCTTATTCACTTATTCTGTTTTAAATGTTTCTTTTGATCTCTCTTCATTTTAGGTAAATGGATCTGACATAGTTCCTGGAGATAATATTGCAAATAAACTTCCTATCAGATATTTTCCTAGTGCAAGGTTTTACTCATTTATAATTTTGCTGAGAAAGAGTTGTTTATCTTCATTATTTTGAAGATTCTTTTTTCTATATTTGGAAATCTAGATTTGCAGTTTTACCTGCTTTTTTTTTTTTTTTTTGCTT
Source organism: Galemys pyrenaicus (assembly GCA_019455555.1). Taxonomy (NCBI): domain Eukaryota; kingdom Metazoa; phylum Chordata; class Mammalia; order Eulipotyphla; family Talpidae; genus Galemys; species Galemys pyrenaicus. The sequence goes on along the minus strand of JAGFMF010012288.1, from coordinate 1,838,794 downwards.
AAAATCAATAATCACTATTTTTTGTTGCCCTTCTACATGCAAACCTCTTACTACTCTACCCACTTTTAGAACTTTTTCATCCTCATTCTTACGGTGCCTGTCTACATGAGATTTTCTTTATCTTCCCCTTGGAAGACACAAGTGTCTTACATGACACTAAGGACTTTGTAGACAGAAATAAACATGTGGACTTTAACATGAAGGTATGACCTTGGATTATCTGGTGAGTCCAATCTAATCAGGTCAGCCCTTAAAATTTTCTCTTTCAGAACATGAGAGATTATGTAGGAGAGACATTCTGCTTATAAGGGAAGGAAAGGGCTTACAGTTGTGAAAAAGAAGCAAGCAAGGAGTAGAATTCAACCAATAATCTGAATTCTCTTGAAAGAAGGCTCATTCCTAGAGCTTCCAGCTTGATTAGGGTCATATGAGAGAATGAACAGATAACCCTTCTGTGCACGCTGAACACAGACTGCTAATCCACAGAGCTTTGAGGCAATAATTGGATGCTGTTTTAAAACCACGAAGTTTGTGGCAATTTGTTATGCAGTCATGGAAAACTGATTCATGTGTAATAATGAGCTATAAAATCTTCCCACCATGTCCCTATCATCAGTTACTTACAGATTCCCTGTGTCAGCTTCTGTTGTCTGTGGTTTCTGGTCCTTCTCTTTCTGGTCTCCTCATGTGCCTGTTCATTTGTATGTTGCTTGGGAAACACTGTGTTTTCAAAGTTGTTGTAGAAATAATTTAAGTTTTCAATGAAAGACAATTATATCATCTTCTTCCATATATTCCCTTTGCTTGTACCAGGTGTCTTGTAGCATTACTTCTTCAGTGTCCCTTTCATCCAGTTTCAGGAGCTGAGATTACTTGCAGCTAGATGCAATATCAGTGAATCTTTATGCAATTTCTTATTTTACGTAACTCCTTAGGCACAGTCTATTGGTGCCACAACAACTACACGTAGCCAGTCAGAGCCTGGAAGCTTATGTTTACTCTTTGTTTTCCAGTGACAAATGTCCACTTGGCTTCTCAGTCTCAAAGTTGCCCATTCTGGATGGCATCAGATGTACCCTCCATGGAATAAAGTTCATAATGCCCAGACTTTCTCTCTAGAATCTCTTTGGATCCTAGATCAGTAGTTCTTCACTACCTTGCTAGGTCTTTGTTGCCCACTAACAGACATTTATTACATTTGCACAGCTATTTCACAGAGTAAAAAAAAATAATTCAGAGTTAGCCTTCCTTCACACTTACAAAATATAAGTATATAAATATATCTATATGCTATTTCATTTATAGTATAGTGAAGAATTTTGGCTATAAAGTCACACTACATGGGTTCAAAACCTGGTTCTGGTATTTATTATGTGTGACTTTTAACAACTTGATGAACTTTTTTGTGCTTTGTTTCTCACTTGTAAAATATAGATAACAGTGATATCCTTTTGGTAGACTAATGTGAACATTAAATGAGTTGATGCAGGTGTAATAATTAGAGCATTGCCTGTCACTAATCTCTAAATCTCCCTAGAAGATTTTTCTGGCAAGGAGAAAGGCATGTCTTGAAGCTACCAATTTACCCCATTTCCTGTTGATAAATAACTACTTTGCAAACCTTGATGTTTTTCAAGATCATAACTCTTTCTTCCTATTCTCTAATACAAGAGTAAAATTTAAAGAATCCATCTTCTCCCACATCACTTCTATGGAAGGTGAATCACAGTGTAAAAATCAATAAAAAGATTTGCATTTTCCTTACCATTGATTGACTAAGATGTAGTCATGCAATGCAGTTCTGATCAATAAGTAGGTGCAAGTTTTGAAAGATCTTCTGGGAAATGAAAGACACTGAAAAAAAAAATAGTCTTTTGCTGATGTAAGAAATATCTGATTGTGTTGCTCGAAAATATAACAGCCATCCGGTGGCCCTAAAAGAAGTGATCTGCAGTATAAAACCATCAGAACATGGAGAAGGAAACAGGACCTTGCAAAAGTGTGTACTACTAATACCAGCATCTTTGTAGTCACTCTTTATTCTGATTATGTGAGAAAGTAAATTATTGCCATTACTTTGCAGTTCATTTCAGGTGAAGCCAGATTTTCCAACTGTTCCAATCAGCATTCTCAGGTCTTTCATCTATCAATCATGCCTTGCATGTCTTAAAGGATAAACATTACCATAGTTTCTGTCTATGAAGCATGCTAAAATTGGGGGTAAATTTAATGAAAGGTAAACATCAGTTTGCTTATAGTATATTTTTATACTAACAAAGAAAGCACTACAGGTCTATGCCTATAGATATTAGCTGATCAGTATTCACATAATAACTGTTCACTGCATACTTGAAAACAATTATTCACTTTTCTCTCAGCCTTCTCCTGTGCTGGACTAACTTCAATTTCTTTAATCTTTGTGCATAAATCTTCCTTGCTGTAATAATTTCTTCTGTCTTTTTATTGGACACGTTCAATTTTTCCCCATTCATCTTAACATGAAAACATCAGAAAAGAGAAGAGGGAGGGAAAATAATCCAAAAAATATTTCTGGCCTATTTTATGGTAATCCCAGCTTGCCAAGGATAAACAAGGATGCATTGCCATTTTCTTTGTGTGTTAAGGGAGAAACAACAATCAGGATCACTATGAATTAAAGTATTACTTCATGCATGCCTCTATATGGGAGGCAAGAGTAAGTTTCAGGGGCAGCAATTTGGCATGAGGTTATTCTGTGAACAACCTTTAAAACAGAGCAGTAGAATTAAGTAGGGATTTTTTTCAAGTGAGACTAGTCTATTGGTATCTTATAAAAATTATTTGTTTTGTGTTACTAAGCAAAATGTAAACATTTAATATCAAGATAGTCAATGATGTTATGTAAATCAAGAGTTCCTTTGCTAATTTACTGTATTTGGACAAAATAAAAGGTGATTATTATGTCATGAACTAGATATCTAAGAAAATGTCCATCTTCCATTTTTCAATAATATTATCATTCTTATATGTAATATCTTATTTATATTATCTCTGATATGATATCATTATGTGTCTGTCTTTATATGTATATGATACCCTGTGGACAGTGATAAGCTGTATTTATTAAGATTGGAAAAATTAGTCTGGAGAATTTTATTGAATATATCTTATCAGATGCATATTTGATCATTAGTTTTTGTATATAGGCATAGTAATTGATATGTAATTTATATATACAATAGTCAAATTCAAAACAAGAATTGTAAAAATTAAACTAAGATTGCATTTAAGAATTATTTAAGCTGAAACATTTTCATTTTGTAATGTCATGAACCAAATAACCAGAGATGAACAGAAGAATGGATAGAGGGACAGATGAACCTTAATGCAACACTTTTATCATAATCAATTAAGAGGCTAGAAAGACAACTTGGTGAATAAGACTTCCTATCATTTTATATTTTTGTCATATGTGCATTTGAAAATCTGTTAACAATCTAGTGAACAATCTTAGAATATAGTGAGGTGTATTTCAAATTTCTAGGCCCACTGATTTTTGTTTATGGACATTTGAGTGATCAATAGTTTCAGTTATTAGACTCCTTGGATGAAGCAATGCTCTTGGCAAAACCTGAACTTAAAGCCTGACTTTCCAAGTTAATAGTCGCAAAACCTTGGAAGAGTCTCTCCACCTTGCTGAACTTAAGTTATATTCTAAAATCTAGGAAGCATAGTACATATTATTTTGTATTGATAGTTATCTCATAATAGTATGTTCTGTAAATACTACTAGGCTTCTAGTATTACAAAGTATAACTTCTTGGGATTTAAAAAATGCACAGTTTAGTCAATATATTTGAAAACCCTGTGTGTGTATGGGTGTGTGCACTAAAGTATATTTAAGTTCTGTCTCCAGTACTACTTAGTAAGTAGAATTTTACTCTTTCACATATTCATCTCAGTCATCCACCATACTCTTTAATCCTTTCTTCTTTCATTGTCCATCTCCCTAGTACTACTATGTGGTTTGGCTCCCCAGAGCCTGCTCAAATCCTTTCTGGATTTGGTTTCGTGGCAGGTAACAGTTCAAGCATTTTCTCAGATTTCTGTCAGTGTCATTGCCCTTCTTACACACTTCAATCTATAGTTACGTAAACTTTGAACTCCTCCCTCAAGGCCTCCCCCCCTTGGTATCGCTGCTATAATTAAATACCATGACCTTAGTGACTTAAAGAACACAAATTTGTTCTTGAGGTCAAAATTCTTAAATGGATCTTACTTGGCTCAAATCAAATTGTACGTAAATCTACCTTTTTATTGGAAACTGCTGGGAGAATGCATAACCTCGTGTTGTTTTCCCAGCTACTAGATGCCTTCTGGATGCCTTGATTCATGCCCTGTGCCATGGGCATGAATAGCTGAGTCTTCCTCACATAGCACCACTCTGGCCCTGACTGCTCAGTGTTTTCTCTAACTTGTTTAAGAACCCTTGTGATTATATTGGAGTCAGATGGTAAATTAAGACACTTTCGCTCTTGAAGTCAGCTATTGACAAACTTAATTCTGTCTGCTACTGTAATTATCCCTTGCTCTGTAACATATTTCTAGGTTCTGGGAATGAGGATGTTGACATCGTTGGGAGATCTTAATTTTCTTTGCTATACCAGTTGATAAAGAGATGTTTGTTAATGGCAAATAGCGGCTAAGGAGTTAGTATGTTTCTTTTTGCAGAAATCGTGTTAGAAAAATGTCCAAGAGGTACTCTCACCCAAAGCAGTTAATTACTCTAATAGGTATAATTTCAAGATTTACAGTAAGACAATGGGAATTTTTAGAAGCAGTCTAACATATTGTCAGGTTTCTAAATCACATTTGATAAGTGGACATCAGATGCATGTTGTGCTCTGCATAAATAATAATAAAAAGCTGTGTTTTAAGGGTAATGTAATATGGAAAAATATATGTGTCCTTGACAAAGAACTAGGTAAAGGCACATATGGGAATTTAAAATCATGATAAAGATATAGGGAATAAAATCGCAACTATATGTATTGAAGTGCTTTATTAATTCTTGATGACAATAATCTTTTTATTTTTACATATATTTTAGATAAGGTGTTTGAATGTAAAGATGGTTTACTTCAAAAGTGTTTAACTTCAAACTGCAGAAATAGTATCAGCTATGTTACAACTGATTACTTAAGTTAATCTGTTTTAATTTGCTTTCCATAATTTCCAAACACTGTTTTTTGATATTTAAATGCCATACTTTACAGTACTCATAAGAGTTAGCCAATGACGGAACCTTTAAGAAACAAACTGTTGTCAAAATTTGTATTACTTTTTTCCATGACCCAATAAGTTTGTGTGACTATTCCTATTCCATGGGCTAAAATGTAGAATTTAGATTTTAAAATCATTCAGTTTGCTGTCTAAGGAAAATTCTGAAATGGGCGGGTATCTGACCATTCTTTCTCAGATGGTACTGTGGGATTGCTATAAAACTAGCCATTACAAAATCTCACTGGAACAATATGCTCTCTCTGAGTGTAGTCTCATTCTCCTCTTTCAGTCATATTAGATTTAATCCTTTCTTACATTCAGTATGCCTCTTTATCAACATATATATTCAGAAATTTCTACTTCACAGAGATGGCAGAGTAGATAATGCAAATGATTTCCCAACTAAAAATAATTGAATAACAAACCAATGAACAAAGTCCATGATAAGCTAATTTTAAAATTCATAAAAGTAATTACAAGACTCAGAATTTAGCAAGATAAATCTGAAAAGTTAAGAGAACACTAGTAATAAGCAAAATAGTAGTCACAAGCACAAATACCACTTTTTGCCAAAAAGAATTTGCAGATTAAGGAAAAATAATATCTTAGTTTGATGGCCTCTGAGGACAAAGTGAAATTGAAACAATATCCTAGAGCTTGTCTAACTGAGGGGTCTGGCAGAAAGGCTTCTTCACTATATGCTTGGACAGCTAAGATCTAAACCCTCAGTACAAACATGAATGATATAAGAAAATCCACACACAATATTATAGCTCTGGGCTGAATGCTGATATTAAGTTTAAAATTGATATGATAAGTCCCTGCACTAGCAGTGTCTCTGCTTTGTATTTTTGTGCTTTGCAGAAGCAAATGTAGCTTATTCTCTCTGAAGGCATCTCTCTTCATGTTCTGTTTTAAATGATTCCTGCAAATAATTTTTGAAATGAAATATCTAGCACAGAGTCAAAGATAATCAGACACATGAAGAATGTGTATTTATGGTTGAAAGAAAAAACAGTGAAGTCAGGATAAAGAAAAATATCTAATTGTTTCACTTATAGGAGGAATATAGGGAATTGAACAAAGGATCAGAAAAAAAGAAAACTTGCAGGCAAACTATAGATGTGAGGCATCCAGCAAGGGAGGGAGAGAGAGAGGGGTCAAAACAGGGAGGGAAGAACACAAGAGACCATGGTGAATGTTCTGTGCTGTAGTGGTGGTAAATCTATGGGAACTACACTTGAGAAGTCAAGTATTATACAAAAATGAACAGTAAAAAAATTAAGCAAAGAAGGAAACAGGAGACAACAGAAAAGGACCTGACCATATATTAGGTGAAGCATTGAACTTATCAGATATGAAATAAAGTGTTTGAAAATATAAATAAGGGGCCTCCCTGGTGGTGCAAGGGGTTGAGGTGGCACTTTGGGGCTTCTATAGCCACAGCAGTGCAAGTTTGAGCCCCTGCCAGGGAGGGGACCTGCATGGCACAGCAGACCTCTCCTGCCTCACCTGCTGCTCCCCTCATTTGATCTATCTGTTCTGCTCCCCACTCTGTCTCTGGTGGGGAGACATCCTCTCATCCCCCTGCATCTCTGCCCTGTACCCCAGTTCTTGTATGCATAAATAATTTTTTAAAAAGAAAATATAAATAATGTGAAATTAATATAAATTAGGATAAAGATTTGAAAAAAGAAAACATGATAAAAAAATTTAAGCTGCATGGGCCTCTCTGGTGACACAGTGGGTTAAGCAACACACTATGAAGCAAACCGCAGCCACTGCAGCAAGAGTTCGATCCCTGCTGCAGGCCAGGGAGGGGACCCACATGGTGTAGCAGACCTCTCCTGCCTCGCCCGCTGCTCCCCTCAGCAGTGTGTTTCAGTCAGTCTGCCTGTTCTGCTCCCCACTCTATCTCTGGTGAATCATCTCACCACCCTGGACTCTGGCCTGTACCCCAGCTCTTGTGTACATAAATAAATAAATCTTTTTAAAAAATTAAGCTGCAAAATGTAATTATGTGTAAAACACAAACTAGACACGTCAGATGAAACAATAACCTGGAAGTTAAAAAAAGATATGTCAAAGTCAGGGGACAGAAATTGTAAGAAAGAGGATAAAGTATAGGGCACAAAGATAATGCCAAGTTATCATCAGTATATACATGCCCACTGGCAATTTATCTACCAATTGTATGTACACTAGGCTTATTAACTTGTTTCATTTGTTTATTTCAGTAAAATTTGAATATAGACAACATAAATCAAAATATTGAAGAAATGATTTGGCGCACTGTTACTATTCTGCAATATTCAAAAGCACTTAAAATAGCACTTAAAAATATAGTTTTAGGGGCAAATTGCTGAAGTTTGAATTCTGGCATTGCCAGTTGCCATGTAATCTTTCCACATGCAAGTGTGCTTCTGCTAGGCTTGATTACTCTTACAAAAAAAGTGCATAAATATATACTCCCCCTTAAAGTGGTATTGAGGAGACCATCTGAAATATTACAGTGCCTAATATATGTGATTGCCATTTTTAGAAGAATTATAGTAAAAAATCACTTGTGAAAATTTTAGCAACATTCAATACATAAAATAAGAAGAATAGATCCAGTTAATTGCCTATAACTCAATTGCTTTTTGCTTTTTCATGGGAAAAAAAATCCCTAAGTACAGAATAACAGCTTTGGCTTCACTTTCAAACACCTACTACTAATTTTCCATTCTTGGTCTTGATTACGATTGTAGAGTAAATCTTGGTAAAGCTTAATTCTAGCTGAATTAAGTTGGAAAATAATATAACATTATGCAAAAGTATAAATTTTTATGTCACTAAAACCTTTTTTTTTAACATTTACAAGTTGCTAGTTTGTATCTACATGATGTAGCCTAGCTCTTTAGGAAATTATTATAATTTTACAAATGTGTAATTTTCTCTCTTATTGTGAAAATTCCAGATAAGAGCATTTTCATTTTCCCTGTGTCTCTTTAGTGCTTTTTACAGTAACTCAAGAACTCTGGTCAGTGTTTGTTTTTTCTCACTCATATTTTGAGAATTTCTCATTTTTTAAAATAAATTCACACAATGCAAGGATGTATTACTCTTGTAACCCATATCATGCCTATATTTTATAAATCAGATGAGTAATTTGATATTTTGGAGTAGATTATAATCTATGGCCTGCTTACTTCAATATATTTTGCAAAATATGGAAAATGACATAAATATTTACTAACACAAAATGGTAGATTGTTTGAAAAAATTGCTGAAATAATCCCCTTCCCTGTCATCATTCCCATTTGCAGTGTGACTTTTCAGGTTTTCCTACCAAAAAAAAAAAGGAATATGCATGCTTCTTCTATGCCTCAAATCTGGTCTTTTGACTTCTTTTGAAAAATAGCATGCAATGGAAGAGACGTGTCTCTAGAGGCCTCACAGGCTTCAGCTCATTCTCTTATAACCCTGCCAGTCACCAGGAGAATGATAAACCCAGCAATTGTTAAGCCTAGCTTGCTGGGTGATGAGAGACAGCTGGCTCTGAGACACTCCTTGTCCCAGCAGACTGCTAGCCAACCACTGCACCTGGGAGTGAGGCTCTTCTAGGGGCCGCGCCTCAGTCGTCTGCCCTCAGACTGCAGGTGCATAAAGGAGCCAAGGCGAAACCAAAGAAGCCTGGCAGAGACCTCTGGAAACCCCCAGTCAACCAGCAGCCTGTGAGCAACAGTGTTTTGTTTTGTTTTTTTTTAATTCATTCTTTAAATTTTGGCATGATAGTACAATCATCTTCTGAAATAATGGATTCAGCATGAGTTCACTCCTAATACATAGCAAGCTTCTTACCACTAATCAGAATTTTAGCAAACATCTAAGTTACATTTCTTTTGTTCTATTTATCCTCATAAATTTTTATAAACCAAATTGTTTCCATGTGTGTCAGTATTACTTAACTGTTGTCTTATAAAATATTCATTTTTATTATTCAGTAGTTTATCTTTCAAGCTCAGTTGCTTCTAGATTGATACTTTTATAAGTTTACCTACTGGCTCGTTTCAAAAGATATTTTCAAGAAGATTTATTTCCTCTTTTATATGTATTCAAACTCTTCTGATGACTGAACAATATACAGAAATAGAAACAAAGAACCTATGTAAAGAATACTAGTTTAGACAGTGTGCTTGAATTTCACACTTTTCAAAAGATAATTTTGTTTCCTTTTTTTAGTTTATACTACAGATTGACCTATATTCTTTAAAATCAAAGCCCAATTGAGTTAATTTTAGGTGTCCTAAAGTTGATATAACTTTTTAAGTATTTCCTTTGAAATCGAATATTTTAGAAGATTTAAGACTGATTTAATATTAATTCAATGACTAATTCATGGGCATTAAATATTCAATATAAAGAAATGCTAAATAAAATAATAACAGTACCTTCTAATTTTATGAATGTCTATTTTTTAATTATTAGAAAACTGTATCTACAAAACAAATAAACTCCAAGATTCTTCAGCAATGGACCACTGTGTAGAAACCTAGTTTCCAATAAGCAAGTGTGCTTTAATCATTTTTTTTCTAAGTAGAAAACATTTTAATGCTTTAAGTTACATATTAAAATTAATATCTACCAGGAGGTTTTTGACAATTCCTCAAGCATTTGTCTGTGCTCATGCAAGTTTTCTCTTTATATTTTCTCATTTATCTCCCCACGTAAAGCTGATGTTCTTCAAGGTGACTCCATTCTCAATCTGAAAACACTACACATTGCACATACGAAGGCCTCCTAAGCATTGAATGACTGAGTTTAGCTTATGTTTGACATGTTCGTACTGCTAATACATTGCCCTGATACTTACTCCCTGTTGGCATTGAGTCAAATGCCCACTCAGTCCCCTGAACTATTTAAGTGAGCAAAAAAAAAAAAAAAAATGTATATTGGATGGCAGAGTTGGAAGACTGAACTTTTACTACTTGTTGTTTTTAGCACACATTACAAGACTACATCTTTGATCCTCTCACTTGAAATCAATCTCTCCCTCTCTTCAGCAAGACCAAAAACAAAACAAAACAAAAACCAGGAAACCGGGTATTATTTTCAGATTTGTTAGTCTGAGGAAATAACGTGACAGTTTTTCACTAAATGTTTGAATCTGATAATGGACTGTGAACTTGGAATATTGTTATATACAAAATGTCCATATCTCAAGCACATAGAGAACAAATCCATTTATTTTAATTGATTGGTGACAGTGATTAAATATGTTCTTTGTTTCTCTGCAAAATGATTGACTTGAAGCAGTAAATTTGACTAGAGACACAGTTATCGCTTTTCTTCAACATATTCATTTCTCTGTATATAAATCCATAGATACCGTGTAATACTTTAGTGTATATAAATAGCTTGGCTTGCTTTTTTGGAGAAAATCCCTTCCAAAAACAACATTAAGGCACTTTCTATTTTCACCAGCTCTCTTATTTTGTTGCATATGCTCACATATGTGTACACTCACAAAGGCCCTCAGCTTGGTGACGTCTCATTCATCAAAACGTTTTCTTTATTATGTTAGTGCCTTCTGGCTCTGAATAAAGTTTTAACTACTATATCACCAGCTTTGAGCCTTTGAAGCAAAAGGATACAACATTGTTTTAGTATGGAATTTCATGGAAACTAAGTCAATCTGAGAAATTGATGTATTAAAAATAGTATTCAGTTTATATGGCATTGATTTTTTTATATGTCCTTTATATTGTTAGACTCCATGGGTTACTGGGATGTAAATATTCCTTTAAATGACTGGTTAACTTTTAGGGCTTTGCATATTACTATAAGAATAATTTACTGCTGGTCTTCTTTTCCCCTTAAATTACTTGACTGTGTATTCTATCAAGAGCTCTGAAGTGTTCTAGAGTCAGTGAGAATGCTCTATCAAAAAATGCAAGATTTTAGCCCAAACACAGGATTGCAAAGAAATGGCTTTTCTTTATTCATTAGTAGTCCATTTCATTATGTATGAGTACAAAGATGAGTTTAAAATCTGCAAGGAGCTTGAATTGGAAGGTTTTGCATCTGTGAATGTGAAAAAGAGGTTAGCTCTCTTGTTCATTTGAGTAAGACATATTGTAAGATTTTTCAATCACTTGTTTCATTCTAGTAATTCAGGTCCAATTTTGGTATGTTTTGGAAAAGGATAAATTTTTAGTGATTTCAGGACTCCTATGCAAGGTATTCATTAAGAATCTCTGGATGAATTTGAGTATACATAAATTATGAGATGATAGCATTTGGAAAGTGTTCTGAAGAAATGACTGTGTAAGATGCATCATCCATTCCCTTGGTTGTAGGCTGACAATAATGAATGATATGGCTGCATCTTGTCAGGAAGGTGCCCGTGGACAGGGTCCTCATTAAATAAAGTGATGGTGATACTGATAGCTCCCTGCCATGATTCATCATAGAGACAAATGTCCGTACATGAAGTCTGACAGATGGTGAATGACATTTTTATAATTGGATAGTAAGTTGGAAGCGAGAAGATAATGTTCATGTGCTAGACTTCTATGTCATCCACTTTATAGGCCTTTAAAAATCTTACTTTTTATAAAAATTGTGTCTGCCTCTGTATTTTTCATCTTTCCTCATCTGTGATGTATTTGTTGTATTTTTTCATGCTAATGTATTGAAAAATATTCCTAATGCTAATTTTCTTCCAGAAGATTTCATTGTGAACCTTACAAAATGAATCTTAGTTGAATTAGTTGAAGCAAAGCATTTAAGTAGATGAGACTGAACTAAAAATTCCCCCCCAATTCTCTCAATATCCTTGAGTTTATTGAGTTTTTAGAGTATTTGACCAATACCTTACAATGAGTCAAAACAGCTCCAAATTGATCACATAAATGTTCATGTCCTTTTATTTGGAAACATTATCAGTAGAAATTTCTTACAGTAATTTCTAGTAAAAACTAGTTTGTAAAAAAAAAATGTATTTGAGTAATTTTACTACTTACAAGAAACATTTTTAGAACTTCCTACCCCCCAAATTCTAAAGAATTATATGATAATGTATACAGTGATACAAGGGGGAAATTCCCTAGTTGATAACAAAGAGCTGTATAAGATCTAATATGAAATAAAAGAGGCTTGGCACTTTATATTTTCATGAACTTTATACCCCGATGACCAATAAAAACACAGACTAAACCCCAAGTTAACAGAAAGAAAGAAATAATAAAGACTAGAGATGAAATAGGTAATTTAAAAACTATAGAAAATACCAATAAAAAAGGGATTGTTGAAGAGATCAACAAAATTAACTTCTAAAATTTATCCTCAAAAATGGATAAATTCCTGGAAACACACACAACCTAGAGTAAATCTTAAGGTAATAGAAAATATGGACATGTCAACAGGAGGCAGAGATTGAATCAACAATCAAAATCTCACAACAAATAAGCATTTAAAGCAAAATTAATACCAATCCTCTCCAACTCTTCCAGATAACATGAGGAAAGCACATTTATCAACTTAGATGACCAACATTACTGCAGTCCAAGTACTGACATTAAAGTTTTGCTTGCTGAGACATCCATTTCAGAGACACCCATCCCAAATCTAGCATGAGCTGTCTCACACAACTACCAACTCAGTGAATACGGGGTGTACCTTCCCACTCCCTTCCATGTTGTTCCTCTTTTAGAAAGTCCTGGGTAACCTAGACAACTGGCCTTTTGAGTTATACTGTGTCTCCTCTTCCATTCCTTAACTCCTACTTATCTTTTAAATGTGCCAAGAAACTGTGACCCTGCAAAATTCTAGACACCTCACCATCACACTTTAGTAAATGCAGCACCCCATTCATACTTGCAAAGACACCAGCATTATTGGATTAGGACCCACCCTCATTATAACTTAATTACCTCCTTAAAGAACCTAAACCCTAAAACATACACAGTGTTGCAAACGTATGTCACCTTAAAAAAAAAAATTACATTAGACAGTAGCTTCAAATACTGTCCCTTTCTGGTGTACTGAGAATTAGGATAACAATATATTCATTTGGAAGGATGTAAGTCAACCATAGCTATTTCCAAATGCACATACTTGTCTTAGGTCATCTTACATCATTATTTATGCACTTTATTTACAAGTACTTGTAATAATTTTCTCTTTAGTAGGAGCTTTAAAAGAATTATATAACACCCTTGTATAGGACAAATATAGACCGAAGTAGTTAGTATATGGCTGGTATATATCAAAACTTTCTAATTAACCAATGTCCAATATATACAGAAATGTTTTTTCAAATGTAAGTATGTATATTTGTGTGTATGCACATATGTATGTGTGTATATATACACACTATATATAGCAAAAGAGAAGAATATAAAAATCTCAGAAGAAAGATTAGTATTTTATCTCAATGAAACACTCAACTTTAAAGTAGCAAGGCAAGAGATCCATTTGTGCTTTCATCAGCTAAAATGGCCTTGCTGATTTCTAGAATTGTTATTCATTTACTTATGATAGGAAACTGCTGGTCAGAAAACTTACAAAAGGTAAAAAGAATATTGAAGAGCTGATGAGCAAAAGATGGAAACTGTTCAGAATCATTAAACTCATTCGTAGAGAATTTAATCTATATCTTTTTAATATAGATAACAAGGTACTATATCAAATACAAGACTAGAAATTTAATTGTCATCCTGAATTATGTTTTCTAGAAAATGGAAAAACTCTGTGATTATTTAATTTCATAAGGCAATTGCTTACTAAGTCATTAAAAAGAGTGAAATATACATGTATATATTAGGATGATGGGTTTCATTAACAATTTCATGGAAACCACTTTCATTTCTTATAAAATGTTTATTTTAGACAGATAAATTGATATGCTATCATCACTGCCAAAATACAAAATATCTGTTAAGGGATCATATGTCTTTTGAGTTAAAAATAATCGTATTGTCAGATAACAATAAAAATAATAATTATATTTTAAAAGAAGAAACACAATATTTCATTACAATTGCTCAGAAGTGGTAAATCAGAGGTAATATATTTAATAAGCATAGATGTAAAATGATGAATTTCATTCCTTATTTTGACTTTGACAATGTATTTTAAATAATGACTTATTTTCAATTTATGTTAGCACAACCTTCAAGAAGACAAACCACATCAATCTTTCATGTTCCCATCAATTTCTATTTGTCAATATCTTTTCTTTATCACAGTAAGCATTTCAATGGTAGCATATATATGTGTAACAGAAATCACAGGGTTGAAGTCGATAGCAAAGAAATAAATGGCAATGAAAGCGCTTCTAGTGAGAGCTGTTTGTTTGGCAAACAAGAAGGGAAATGTTGATTTGCAGGTTCAAAATAATTTCATATTTTCATTTTAAGATGTTTTCATTACTAGTGTTTGAAACGTGCAGCCTAATGAATTCCTCTTGACTCAAATCACTTCATGATAAAAATGGTTCAGAACAGTTTTCAAGCACATATTCTCTTCTTTTAATGCTGAACTGTAAGACTATCCATTGACTCCATGCGTACAGGTTAGGTTTAAATTGTGCATAGGAAAATAAATGATATATAAAATAAAAGGCTAATTCAGTAAACTCTTACGTCCCTCCTCCCTGACCCCCATAACCACTTTTCTACTTTTCTTGCTTTTATTCTGAGAGAACATTGACTGATGGTTACACAGGTGCATTTTGGTCCTAGCAGGCGTTTGTATATGCTTTGTGACAGTGTTGGAAGCGGGCTCACTTACAACCTCTGGCTTTGCCTGCATGTTTAAATGCCACTACCCTGTGCTTTTCTGAGGTACAAGTGATGTCCCACACCTAGCCCCAAGGAACTCATTCCTTTCCAGCCTCTCTCCCCTCTAAATGTGTAGCTTCACAAACATTCTCTGTTGATGGGTATAGTCTGCTATACTGTTTGGTAACAAGCATTCCAAAGGCCTTGTGGTTTAAATCCACAAATGTCTGTTTCTGTCTTGTGAAATGTATTCACTCTTTACAGCAGGACTTATTGTAGCCATTCAAGTTTCCAAAGAAGAAAACCTGCCTAATTAATATATGCTATATATGTATATAATTTGTATGTTCTTCAGTTCAGTTCTGTCTATATACACAATGGAGAGGTTAGTCTTATTTCTATTAAGGCCTTCATCTACTTAGATGAGGCCAACCACATTATGGAGGATATCTGCCTTATTCAAAATCTACTGATTTACATGTTAATCTCACCAAAAAATATACCTTCAGGGCCTCCCTGGTGGCGCAGTGGGTTAAGCAGGGCACTGTGAAGCGGACCACAGCCATTGCAGCACGAGTTCGATCCCTGCTGCAGGCCAGGGAGGGGATCCACATGGTGAGGCAGACCTCTCCTGCCTCGCCCGCTGCTGTCCTCAGCAGTGTGTTTCAGTCAGTCTGCCTGTTCTGCTCCCCACTCTGTGTCTGGTGAGTCCTCTCACCCCCCACGTCTCTGGCCTGTGCCCCAGTTCTTGTATGCATAAATAGGTAAATCTTTAAAAAAAAAAAAAGAAGCTACCAGGGACATGGGAAGAATTTAATATATATATATATATATACACACATATATATATACACCTTCACAGAGATATCTAGAATAATGCTTGAACAAATACCTGGATTCCATGCCTTAAAAATTAATATATAGTATTAGTCATCCAAGTATCTTTACTGAATTGTAGAGACTATCTGTCAGGAGTTAACCAATGAGAACAAGGTAGATATAATTACTTGCCATAGAGAGATGGCTAATAGACTGTTATATCCAACAGATGAGATTGTGGGGCATTAATGAGGCTATAATAAAAGTATCCTAAAGATCTCGTTACAGAATGTTTGTGTCAGTCACCACAATAAAAAGCCATAATTTTTTTCTAGTACCTAGATACTAGATACTGATCTCTAGTAATAGATAATCTAATTCTTTTCCTTATGGAAGGAATTAAGACACCACTGCACTTATAACAGTCATTATCTCTCAGCATTTTCCAATGAACCTAAAGCCATTGACCTCTGTGACAGTGGGTTGTAAAGGGAAATATCTAAATCTGGTCAGGACTATTAGGTACAAAACTTGAGTTGACATTAACTCTAGGAGAACGAACATATCATATTTTAACTTTGGACTGGAGATCAGCAGCAACCAGAACATGCATCAGGTTCCTCTCAAAGGGGATCCAATGGATGTGTAAAACTGCCTCATGTTTACCCACAGAATGTAAGTACATAGTTTGGTTAAATATACTCCGCATCTGGCACAAGGTCACTCTAGGTCTCTAATCTTTGTAGTGTGACCCCCCAATAGAAAGAAGGAATGTTTGAGAGATTCAAAAAACACATCTCCGTCTTCTGGGGAACACATAAAAGCAATTCAGAAAATAAATGATCTCCTGCATGGTGGTATACCAGAGGTTAACACTCCCTCAAAGACACAGAGGGCTCACTAATAAAGGACCCCTTTATAGCCTCTATTTATATCACTTATATGGTTTTTTAAAAGAAAATAGATGGATCATGGTGAGTGATAGAGATCTACCATAAAATTAAATATGTGAAATGCAACCGCAGTTCTGTGCTGGATGTAATGTCATTACTAAAAGAGATCAATACTTAGTCTAACTTTTGGTAAGCTTTTATTGATCTGGAAGATTTCTTTTTTAATCCTTAAAAAGAAAGTTCAGATTCACCTGGGAAGAAATGGCCAAGGTTCACTGTCCTGCATTCAATAGAACAGACATCATCGCAATTCTCTTTTAATAATATCACATCAGTCTCATTCAGTGAGCAGACCGTCGCCAATAATTTGGTAGCAAGAGTGAGTGATAAACTAGGATCCTTAAGGCACTGCCATGCTGTTTATTATCCTAATGATTCAGTGAATTAGTCTGCATCGTAACAGGCATTCTAAATTTAAAGTCAAGTTATTTGCTTTGTATTCCACACCTCTTTAAGAAAAAGACTATTTTTATGATTGTTTTTGGATTTTTTGGAGGCAGTAAATACATCTAGGAATATCTTCTAGCCTATAAGTTATTCAAAACACTATAAGTTCTTTTGTAAAAATCTCAGAGAGGTCCTTAGGAATAAGTCTACTTGTATTGCTACTTGGTCAGATGTGTCAGCAATGTTTACTGTGCTGGAGAGACTTGGAATGAGTGAAAATTGGTATGCAATCCTGGGCAAGTCCAAATAAAAGATTCAGAATGCATACCCCCAGAGCTCTGGACCACGGCTATTCTTTAGCAGAGAACTACTAACCGCTGGAAAAGAGCTCGTGTTATACGAATGGGCCTTCTAGAAAGTGAGTTTCTGACAATGAATATCATCTGCTCAGATGATTGCGTCTTTTCTCAGAAGCTCAGATACACTAAGCCATGAGGTTAAATAGATATAGCATCGATTCATCACACTATGAGAACTACACTTGGAAGCATGCCAAACTAGTGCAGGGCACAATTAATTTATGCAAGTACATGGGTCAGAAGCCTATGTCACCTCTTACTTTTGTACTGACTCCTCTCTCACAGCTCACTACATAATGGTCTCATAAACTATGTTTATGACCAGCTGACAAAAGAATTAAACTTGGACCAGGCACATAGGTTCACAGGTGGTTCAACTTGATAGGCTGCTGAGACCAAAAAATACTGGAGCTACACATTAAAGTTCCATTTGAGGGGAATTGCAAAAGATAATAATGAAGGAACAAATCATAAGTAGGATCTTAAGTAATGTATTTTGGGTATCTGTACTGTAAAGAGGGAGGGAGATGTAGTTTGAGATAGGGATATGCTTGGCTCTCTTGGTTGGTGGCAAATGGTAAATATATGTTCGCTGTCATAAGTTAGGAGACCGGAGACAGGGCTATTACAGAAGTAAAAGAAATGGGGCGCAGGAGAGAGGGAAAGAGAGGGAGAGACATAGACAGAGACAAAAGAAAGTAAAAATAAAGTTCAACCAAAAAAAGACCACCTTTTGTATAGCAAAGTTATTCCATATGCAGTATATAAAAAAAGAAAAATGATAAGAACTGGGTATAGTTGCAACTTAAATTGTAGAGAAGAGTTATTCATAATGTGCTAAAAACTTCATAAAAATCATATAAAGATGAACAACCATATGGTAAAATTGACAAGTAACAGGAGCACAGCATTCAATGAAGAAATAGAATGTATAAATTAATACGTAAAAATGTATATATGCAAAAGGAAGTGTGAAAGAACAGGGTTGGTACTCAGCATCTTTGAATCTATTTATATTTGACATTGAAATAGGGTAAATGTTTATACAATGTCAAAACAAAATGAAATAAACATTTAAAAAAGTAATTCCTAAAACTAAAACCAAAGTGACACAAATACATTTAATTGAGTTTCGAACTGTGACTTATACCTGCTGAGAGTAATTGTTTCAACATATTTTAAACCAGAGTAATTTAACTGTGCATCCTTGGGGCAATATAATCTAAGAACAAACTGAGATATAAGAAAGATTTAAACATTTTTCCTAACCAAATTTCAGTAAAATATTGATGCCAGAAATATATTAGTATACTAACTTACATGTATATATACATCTGTGAATCTTGTGTGTATGTATGCATATCAATAGAAACAACCATGATTTTGAGAAAAATGCAGTGTGTGTGTGTGTTAATATAATTAGCAGATAAGAGTTTCACTATAAGTGAAAAAACAGGAATAGTAAATTATATTAAAATTCAGAAATAGATATAATCCTAAATATTTATTGGATGAATTTTCATCTGTATGTCTTCTTTGGAGAGATTTTTATTTATATCTTCTGCCCACTTTTTCATTGTGATGTTTATTTTGTTGTTGAATTTTTAAGTTCTTTATATTGTTTGCATATTAATCCCTGGTAATATATATTATGTGCAAATATCTGCTATCAGTAGCCAAACCTAAACTTGATCATTCCTCTCCTAAAATTCTCCCATTCTAAAATCTTTTCCCAGCTTATTTGAAGCTAGAATGTGCCATACAACCAGTAGAGGTTCAATCAGTCAAACCCAGATGATAGAATACAGGGAAAATTTTTCTGGTTTCTTCAACAAACTAACTTTAAAATGTGATTATAAAGAAAATGTTAATAATTGCAGAGTAGTGGATAATGTGACATTGCTGTTAATAATTGTAAAGTGTGCTCAGAAGCTATTTGTATGATGTATAATACATGAGAAATATGTTTGCTGTATTCACATTTGCTATACTATAGGCAATTCTGAAAAACAATTATATTTACTTTATGTTTTGCTTTGAGATTAAATGCATGAATAAAAGAAAATACACATTATAGTTCATTGACTATAAAAACTCTGGACCTATTAATATACATGGGAAAATGCACTTCTTGAAAAGACTATAGTTTAAATAACATTAATTATTTACTGCTACTTATATGTGTAGATGAGGTAACCATTATCCTAATGGCCAAGAAAAAAAAAGTGGAAATATTTTAATTCTCCATTTAATTCCTGTAATTATTATTATACTTTCTCCATTGATATAACACCTTATATAATTTTAACATATTTTTATCATTTATCCTTATTGATTACACAGGATATACCTACATTAGAACAATTTCCTTATTTCAGCATCCTTCAGTTAATCCCACCTGCACAGTTCCTTTTATTATGTCAGGTAACACAGGTAACACATTTAAGAGTTATATGCCAAATGCAAACACATATTTGAGCTATTAAATATCTTTTTTTTTTGTAATTACTAACTATCTCAATACATTAGCAAGTTTTTAGTCCAAAAAATTATTTCTATTTTAGTCTCTTTCTGATTTATTTTTTCATTATATGACAACAAATTAGAAAAGTGAGAACAAACAACAGCGAGAAGATTACCAGATGGCCTTTCGATAGGGTGATACACAAAGCAAGAGTTTATCAGTTATTTGTGTGCTGTTGTGTGAGACATGAAAAAATTACCGTTAAAGCTATAATTTGGATTTTAAAAGTTCTGTAATTTTAATGTTGACTATTCATTTAACAGATGTATACAGTGCATATTATGTGCCAGTTGCCATGCTGAACACTTTATACATATCACTGTGATTAGTTTTAGATACTCTTACTATTCTCATTACAAATGAGAAAACTGAAGAACAGAGAGGTGAGATGTTTTTCCTACAGTGATGTAACTAGTGAGATGAAGCTAGGATTCTTACCTACATCTAGTTTCATAAGAGAACCTACACATTTAGGCACTGTACTATGTGCCTGTAAACCTGCAAGCATCGTTCCTTATTAAAGATTTGAAGTTTGTTACTTAGTTCCTTCCTTGCTAGAACCCAGATATAGCTCTTTTTACCTACACAAAGAGATGTTATCCGGAGTCATTCAGGTACAAGTGAGTTTGGGTCACATACAATCCACAGCCTCTGTTCATAAATTCAACATGTATCTGGATTGACCTGTGCTTTGCTGTTGAAAAGATCAGTAATCCAAACTACCCTTCTATAGTTAGTTTCTTCCAAATATTACAAGTCTTCAGTACATATAAAATATCAAAAATGTTATAAGTTTCAAAATGAAAAGATTCAAGATAAACTCAGTTTTTGATAAAAGTGATTTAAGGAAGTTTGAGTTAACTAATGAGAAACCCCATATGTACATATATAACGTACTTATGTCTCTTATATGTTCTATTCTGGAGTTTGTTTTTAATGGCTGAATAGTATTCCATTGAGTATATATTTTCTTTTTTTAAAAAAATATTTAATTATGCACATAAGAGCTGGGGTCCAGGCCAGAGTCGCAGGAGGTGAGAGGATTCACCAGACAGAGTGAGAAGCAGAACAGGCAGATGTACTGAAACACACTGCTGAGGGGAGCAGCGGGCTAGACAGGAGAGGTCTGCCAAGCCATGTGGGTCCCCTCTCTGGCTGGCGATCAAACTCACGCCACTGTGCAGCGGATGCATCATAGTGCCCTGCTCAACCTGCTGCACCACCAGGGAGGTCCCGTTGAGTATATATTTTCAATGTCTTTATTCAGACATCGGTTGTATTCAGGTTGTATCTATCACTTGACTTTAGGAGTAATATGAACATAGGTGTACATAAATCAAATAATTTTGTGTTAGTATTTTTCACATTCTTTGGGTAAACTACCTACTGTGGTGTCGCTGGATCATATAGTATTTCCTTTTTTTTTTTTAAAGGAATCTCAGTAGTATCCATTTAAATACTGATGCCACCTCAATGCTTTCTGAGAATGTACATATCAAGAAATTAGGAAGGGTTGATTATATTGCAAGTCAACATTACAGAACATTTAAATTATGGAATAAATGAAAAGAGGTAATTATACAACATTAATGGAATTTAGTCTTAATTGAATAAAGTAATTTATAGAGAAAACAATAGCAGATGTCACATATAAACATATCCTAATTCTGGTTATTTCTTTCCTCAGTGAGATTAGAATTGGAACAAAAAACACTTTCTTTTATTCATCTTAGACTTTGAATATTTTAAATAATCCCCACAAAGTTTGAACAGACATGTCACAAAACTTTGAAAAACATTACTGTGTGCCTCTTGTGCAAAATGTGTGTGAAAGAATAAGCTGAAGAATGCCTATATAAAACATAATTAAATTGAGTAAGGTGGTAGACACTTGGGAACATTACAATATTCAAAGCAATAAGTTAGTAAAACTCCCATTTTCTTGTAAATTGTTCTTTCAAGGAAACATTATTGATGCAATTGCTACAACTAACAAAGAACATGGCATTATAAGCAATCTCATACAGGTTTAATTTTGGTTGTGAAGTAAGTCTGTAGATCTTAAAACAGTAAAAGAAACCTGCCTATCTAGACATAATCAATTGAAAGTTTTCCAATTGTAATCATTTTCTACTTTTCAGTGCTATTTACATCAAAATTACAAAATCAGCTACTGTCCTCAAACATAACTATAATAAGCTTTAATATATACTCCTATATATCTTAGTAGTATCACCAGCAAAAACAAATTTGTTCTGACTAAAATTTAGGCAATCTTAAAAAGGTTCTGATTACATTATTATAGCTATGGTGTAAATTGTAAAGAACGTAAAAATACAGTCTGGCTTAGTAAGCATATTTTTATGTACCTAGGAAATATGAAGATGTAAGATTTATAATTTTAATTAAATGGATGGAAACAGAGTACTTACTTATAAAGATTCTCAGTGATACTTTTACTGCATGAATTTTCCCTCAGAAACTTAAACTTTATAGAACTTTTTATTTACTAAGCTCTACTGCTTTTGTATTTTGACTAAAACTCATTTAAGAACCAGTCTTGTTTTGGTTAATACAGCATAAATAAAATAATATGGAAAATTTTAAACATTAGATATGACATTAATAAATTGGTAAGAATATATCTCACCTTAATGTATCTGCTTATTGTTTTTGTGATTTGCAGTTCCTAGTCTTTGTGAAATATTCTTTATGTAGAATGGTTATTCCCACTGGAATAGAAATTCTATATCAGGAATTCTAGATTTACAAGATTACTTTTTCAATGACATAGAGGTTATGATGGATATTTTACCTTGTAGCTTACAAAAATAATTGGAATTATCCAATATAAAATATTTGCGTCAAAACTGTACAATTTATCACACAGTTACATTAAAATCAAAAGCAGGCATTTCCCCTTCAACTAGGCTGAGGTGCTATAGTCATTACAGATATAGGCATTATTTTTATGACAGCATTTTTATTCTACATCAATCCTAGTTATGCTCAGAACATCAGTTTTTTTAGATGATGTATTATGTGCTAATATTAATGATTTGTTTCAAGCTCTGCTTAACTTCATTGATACTAAATATTAGTCACTGACAAGTAACTTTGCTTCAAGCTGGTAAACTCCAAAAGGTTAATAGTCATCTGTTAATGTTCTGGTTCATACCAGTTTCCCAAATCTGTATTTAGTTTTGGTAACATGAAATCAGCCATTTGAGGAATATTTGTGACATGGAAATCAGCAAACACTAAAATAAGTACTGAAAGTGAAATTTCCATGAACTCTTTAACACATTGTTATTAGCATACCATGGCTAATCATCTGCAGAAAAACATGAGACTTTATATTAATTCAGGTTGCACCTGGCAGGAGATAACAGTTGAGTGTGACTATATCAGAATACCCCCATACTTACCATCACTTCATAAAAGAATCAAGAAATTATAAAATGCCTCTTCAAAAAAAATAATCATTTATTCAGGGAGGTCTTATCAATTTATTGTTATTTTTTAAAAGGCTTATCTATGCATACAAGAGCTGGGGTGCAGGCCAGAGGTGCTAGGTGGAGGGACCAGGAGGGGTGAGAGGATTCACCAGAGATAGAGCGGAGGAGACGAACAGGCAGATCTATTGAAGTACACTGCTGAGGGCCAGGCAGGAGAGGTCTGCTGCACCATGTGGTCGAGGATCAAAATCATGCTACAGTGGCTGTGATAATGCTGTAACTTAACCCCTTGCACCAACAGGGAGGGCCCCCTATCTATTTCAAAATTTGTTTTCATAAAGAGACATCATGGAACATTCAATTGAAGCGTGTGAGGCTTATCGGGAGGGCTGTAGTGAAAAACAAGTAGGAAGTGAGAAATATTTTAATGCGACAACCCACTGACTTCTGCAGTTCCTCCTGGGCTCTAATACACGGTATCAGGAAAGTGTGGAGCTTCAGTTTTAGCATCTTGAAAAAAAACTTATATGGCAACAAAAGCTATACTGAAAACCTATACTGTAAAATTTTCTGGGAACCCCCACCCCATCTACAGAAAGACCATAAAGCCATCTTCATAGACTTAAAGCGTAAACAAGCCCCCTCCCGTAGCTCATACAGGAAGGTAAAGCTGGTCTTTTCCCAGTGTGACCAAGGAACCAACAAATAAAGAACATTTAGCAACAGGCAAATTGGATCCTACTTTGCCATCCTCTAGCATCAACCTAGCTTTAGGTCATGACAATTTAGGACTAGAAGCCCCTCCTATCAAGAATAATTACCTCCTTAATAACAGTGATTCACTCTTTCTGCCTATATAAGCTCAGCTCAAACTTACCTTTATTGGAACAACTCTCACAGAGTAAAATTGTCACTGTATGCCAGGCTCAAATCCTCACTATGATTATCTAATGAGCTTTTTATCTAATGAACTTTTTATCTCACTATGATTACCTAATGAACTTTTTATCTATCAGTGATACTTCACTTCTAGTCAAAAACTATTTAAAGGAGAAAAGAAAAAAATCTTCCACTGCTCAGTGTCATGTAAACTTTCAGCATGAAGTGTTTCTCATCCAAATTTACCTCTCATTAGTGCATTCTTTACAAATGAAGAGATTAAACATTTAATGGCATTTTAGAATTTGAAAGCCTCTGTCTTTAATCATTTTGAATATAAGAACCTTTTTACTTTTGCATAGTTACTATGACATGAGAGGATTTCCTTTGTAAAAAATTTACTGAGGTGAATTTCATAGAAGATAAAAGTAACCATTTTTGACTCATATGAAATTACTACAGTATTTAAGAGCATGGGGTTTCAGACTAACCACCTATGTCTGCAACTTTCTTTGCTTCTGGTTGTGTGGTTTTATGTAATTACCCTTGCAAAAATATTAAAGTTAATAGAAACTTAAAAAACCCTCTTTGAAAATTATTGTTAAACTTTTAAAAAATGAACTTAATAGCAATTCAGAATCTGCTGATTGAAAATAAATCTAAAGTATCATGGTGGTTTCAATCTTATCTTTCAAATCCCTCTTCATTTTAAATAGTCATTGTTTATGAAAGATAATATTCTATTTGTAGAATTTTGTGTGAATGCATTCATGGACCACTTAAAATTACTTGGCAATTCCTCAAAACTCATTGACGGTTGTAACACATGTGTTATAATGTGAGGCCTATAAAATAGGTAACTCTTGAACTGGTAAGAGACTATATAAATATAAAATATTTAAAATTTTATAGCTATATTTTTTACTAATAGCAAATTTCTAATTTCATTTTATGTATACTCCAAGGCTATGTCACAAAATGAAAAATTGATTTACTTAGTTTTTGTTGTTGATAAATGGGTGCTATTTAGATTAAAAAACGTGATTTATAAAAAGTCTAATGTATTTATAAATGGTATATAAATCATCCCCTTCCTTATTTCCTCCAATTTAATTTTCCAAGTGCCAGTTCTGGCATATTTTGATAGAAATAGCACCTATCAGATAGTAAACTTGGAACGAAATTTTAAATCAAAAGTTGCTTTATTCTTAAGTAAAACTGAAAGCTGGCATTGTTTTTACACACTGGCATATTAAGAAAGGTATCCATTTATACTGCTATGCCTATAACACAAGCCATCGAATTGAGGATTTAATTTATGAATTGAGCCAAGTATAAATTATATATCAGGAGATAACTTTCTTACTATTGTCTACATCTAAAATAATATTGTTAAATTCCATCCATCTTTTTCTCTAACTTGTACATGTATACCTGGTTAAAATACATGAGTAAATTTAGCATTAAAATAATTATGAAAAAAATAAAATAGAATAATTATGAAAGATTGACATATTTGAAAAGTATTTTTAAATTTGTTTTTGCTTTTTAGTGTTGTTGCTGTCATTATATACCTCCACTGTCCTTTTTCAGAGTTCTTCTCTATAATTTAGCAAGATATTTTGAAGCTTCCTTCTCAAATCAAATGCTCCCACAAACCTCCTCTACCACTATCAGGTTTCATTCCTTTTATGCATGACAATGCCAAATTTCATGCTTGCTGAATAATAACATTGAAAACATTCATAAAATTATAGATTCTTGAACTATTTTATATTCACCTATAAAAATAATACAATAATTAAAAAGTTATTTACCCTAGATGGCATATAAACAGAAATAAACAATCTTAATTTTTTATATTAAGTCACATAGCTAACTAAAACTAAACATTTTCAGACTTCATTTTCATCCCAATCTGAAACATAATTTGAACGTTGCTCTGAATAACTTTCTGCAGAGATTATTTATTAGAGGAGATGACATTTTTAGTTTATTTCTTTAATAACTTTCGAGCCTCATGCTTTATGAGGGTTTTAATATGTTTATATCATCACAGCATTTCACTTTTTAAAACTTTAATGTGTTTGGAATATATAAAAGATAAATTAATCTTTAAAGATTTTTAAGAATCTCAATCTTGCCTTAGGAATTAGAATTGAGTATCAGCACATACTGATGAATCATGAAGTGACTTTCAGTAAGTCATTGTTAATGATTATAAAGTCATAACTAAAATTGTTACTTGGGTTCTGCCCAATGCTAATAATAAAGTGTAATAAGTCACATTTTCTTTTTTAAAATGTATTTCCCTCATTTGCCATGAATGTCAAAGTTTTTGTCAGGATAATACAGTTATTCTCACATTTTATAACAGATTGGAAAGTGGCAAATCTCCCATGAAATGGAAAGCTATCTCTTCCATATTTTATAAAGCTATTTAACATACTAAATCTGTGCCCTTTATGCTACTACCTATATAGTGTTTCTTCATGCTTCCTTATATATGATTTTTCTTTTCGTCATAGGACTTAACATTTGCATTCACATTACATAATATACTTATTACTTGTGCTTATTGAACAGTGCTCCTTCCAATGTAAACTTAAGGAAAAACATTTTTATTGTTCAATGATTCTGGAAAATTTTGACAATCCTTCTACAAAAAAAGTTGAATACTCCAAACCTATAGGAAAATTAACTCAAATGGATCATAGCTGTACACTAAAACCTAATACTAAAATATTGTCAAAGCTGGGCCTCCCTGGTGGCACAGGAGGTTAAGACATAGCACTATGAAGCTATCAGCAGCCACTGCAGAATGAGTTTGATCCCCAGCCAGGGAGGTACCCAAATGGCACAGAAGACCTCTCCTGTGTCACCCACTGCTCTCCTCATCAGTGTACTTCAGTAGATCCACCTGTCCTACTCCCCACTCTGTGTCTGGTGAATCCTCTCAATCCTCGCACCCCTGGCCTACACCCTAGTTCTTGTAGGCATAAATTTAAAAAACTCTTTAAAAAAAATATTGTCAAAGCAAAAATAAGAGAAAAATCTTTGACCTTAGAGTGAAGAAATTTTTAAATACAAATTTAAAAATACCATCTATAGATGAAAAAAGCTTGATGATTTGTTATTAAGTACTAATATTCTTCAAAATATTGAAGTGTCGAATTTAAATCACAAGTCACATATGTGATTTGTAAAATATTTACCTGATTAAAAAAACTGAGAAATCACACACCTTGATTTAAGTAAAACACTGCAATAAAAAAGTTGGCAAATGATTTGACACTTCAGCAAAGAAGTACATGGAAAGATGATCATCATGAGTAACTAGAAAATACAAATAAAAACCACTAAGAGACCATCACAGACCATCACAATGGGATATAGAGAAAATGGCATGCCATGTCTGGTTAAGTTCAAAAACAATTGGAACACCGAAACACTGTTGGTGTGGAAGTAAAATGGTGTTAGCCATTGGTACAATTTACAGAATTTTATAAAAGTAAACATACTTGGGAAATGCAATACAAGTCAAAATGAGACACCAGGACATGCCTATAAAAATGGTAAATATGACATAAGAGAGAAAATATCAGATATTGGTGAAGATTTAACACAATTGGAACACTCAAACTTTCCTGCTGGGAGTCTAATATTCAGATACATTCTTCAGATGAGTAGAACCACCTGAGAAACTCTGGCAGCATGCACTATTAAATACAATATGAATATTTTGTGACCTACCAATTTCACAATGAGGTTTTGAACAATGGAAATTATAGAAATAGTCACCTAATGATATGCACAAAAATGTACGTAGCAACTCTATATAGAATAGTCATAAGCTATATAATGTCCCTTAGAAATATAATGGATTAAAAAAAAGCATATTCACAAAATTTGATTTTGTCAAATTTCATTATTACCGTGATAAATTCTCTTTTCTGTACATGTATGTGTGTATACAAAACACACACATACATATACATACATACACATATATGTATATGTTCATGTAGTTATGTGTGTATATGCAATTCATTTAATAGCTTAAAAACTTCATGTTATATATGACTGGTTAACTTTTTACAGGGCATAAAACAATGTTACCATAAATAAAAGTAGACATATAATAACACTATCTAGTAATCTCACTTGTACATATTGAATCCAGTGAAATGAAAATTCATATTCACAGAAAATCTGTTCAAAAATGCTTAAAGTGACCTTATTCATATCATTCCCAAACACAAAAACCCCAAATGCAAATTAGAAGTTATTACACACTCTTACAATGGAATACTACTCATCATAAAAGAACAAACTACTTAATTGCATGGATAATTATGGAGTAATTTATGCTAATTTAAGCAAGATTCATAGTCTTATATAAGAATGAGTATATCTGTGTATTTCTGGGAAAGTACAACTACAGGGCAGTGGCTAGATTAACAGTCATCAAAGAACAGGTTGACAATCACCTGTGACCAGTAAATTTCCAGAATGAATAGCCAAAAGCTAAGAGGAGACTAGGTTGTATAACATATTTGCCATCATCATGGTTTTGTCTTATATTACAACTAATATTCCTATTTTATATTTGCATTTACATGACAAAATCATCATAATGCACTTTGTTGAAAATTAAAACTAAAGACAGTATTTTGTTTATTTATGGAGATGAGCCTTAATATTAGCTGACAGTATCTTAATTTTTAAAAATTTTGTAAATTGATATAGGACTGTTCTATATATATTATCTGATTTTACAGTATTTAAAAGAATTTCACATAACTGTACTCTTGAAAGGCTATTGGAAATAGCCTCATGATATTCCCTGTCTAACTCAGCACAAAGGAATGATCAAAGATAAAAGCAAAAATCCATCTGTGGACACAAAAATGAGTTGTATAGATCATTAGAACATAACCTCAGTTATTCACCTCTCAGCAGTGTTTTGAGAATTATTAGGTTGTTATGACGTTTCAAAAAATACCTCAGGAAAGTATGACTTGTTAAAGTGTTGTAGCACAACTGAGGTATTTTTTTTAATTAAAAATCTTAAAATGATCCTTTATAAAGATTGTAGTGAAAATTTAACGGACACTGTGAAACAGGAGTTCAAGATATTTTGCTTGCCTGGGATTTTGGCTATCATAAATTTTATCATTATACTTTTTTCTGTAAGAAAAATTCATATAAAACAGAAACTGATATTTCAGATTCAAAGGGATTGTACAGATCTGAGAGAAAACTCCATGAGAGCGTAAATCAGAAAAAGAATATCTGAAAATAGGAGACATGAAACATTTATTCCAGTTTTATTTTTAAGAGTTCTACTAATAATATCTAGGCATTTAACCAGGAAATACCATAATACAATAAGAATGATTACTGTGATTACTGTTCAAATTCAATACATGAAGTTATAATCAAACTTTTAAAATAGCAATAATTGGGGTCCGCCCTGGTGGCACAAGGGATTAAGGCACAGGGGATACGGCAGAGCACCATGAAGCTATACATAGCAACTGTGGCACAAGTTCTACCCTCAGTCAGGGAGGTGACCCATATGGTGTCTCAGTGGTGCAAGTTCAGCCCCCAGCCAGGGAGGTGGCCCACATGGCACAGCAGAGTTCTCCTCTCTCACCAAATACTCCTTTTCAGCAGTTGTATTTCAGTATATCCGCCTGCTCTGCTCCCCACTCTGTCTGGTGAATCCTCTCACCACTCCCAACTCTAGCCTGTACTCCAGTTCTTGTATGCATAAATAAATAAACTTTTAAAATAAATAAATAGCAATAAGTTTGAAAGATTTTCATCACTATTCATTTGTATTCAAAGGTATAATATGTTTAAAATAAACCAGCTTTATCTTTACCTTTAGCTTTAGCTTTACTAAAGCTGATTCCACAAGATTCTCTATATGATGAATTTTGTTATTTTACATTATGCTTCTTGGGTGTTGTGTACTTGAGTTTAAATAATATTCAATTCAAAGTTTTCACATTAATTTACTTTTCTATTATAAAATATCTGAGTTAATTAAGAATTTGGCTCTCATTAGTTGGATAATAGGAATTATTTAAAAAGTCAGAAAGAACTCTAATTTATTGCTGGTGAAAATGCAAACTGATGCAGCCACTTTGAAAGCGTGGTAATTTCTTTAAAAACCTAAACATAGTTTTACTGCACAAATCGGTACCCATATGCCTTATTGTTTACCCAGTTGATTTAACAACATATAAAAACACAAAATACACGTGTGCATTTTTACAGTTTTATTCATAATTGTCAAAAATTTAAAATACCTTTCATGTGTCTAAAGATAAACTATGATAAATCTGTTTAACTGAATATTATCTGTACATAAAAAATAAATCACAAAATATGTGGATAAAACATTTTGGAAGGAAACCAGCCTTAAAATGCTACAGGCTATCTGATTCTCATATATTTTGCAAAAGTTAAATCTGTTAAAAAGGATAGTTGACTCTCAAGTGATTGTTTTGGGAGGAATTTTTTTAATTGATAAAATCTTAGAAAATTTTTCCATTTTTCTTAATTGCAATAACATTTTTACGTTGTTGTTTGCATATTGGAAGTATTGGCTCTCCCCACTCAGCTGTTGTTACCATACCATACCCACCGAAAGACACCCCTTGTCCATTATCATAGATCACTGTGCCCCCTCCTCAACTTGTTCTCTCTACTCTGTAGTTTTATAGTCAGCTTTCTAGGGTTATTTTTAACTTCACTTTATCTGTTTGGTTTCTCCATATTCCACATATAACTGACACCACCTGGTATTTGTCTTTCTCCTTCTGACTTACTCTACTTTGCATAATCCCCTGCAGTTATAGCCATGATCCTGCAAATAGCAAAAATTTATCTTTTTTAAGAGCTGAGTAATACTCCATTGTGTGTGTGGTATATACTATATTCCCGATCCACTTATCTGTCTTTGGGCACTTAGGTTGTTTCACATAGTTTGGCTATTGTGAATAATGCTGCAATGAATACAGCAGTGCATGTTTCCCTTTGAATTAGGTGTCTGTGTGTGTGTGTGTGTGTGTTCCTTTTTTTTTTTTTAATACTTTGGATAGTTGCCTAGGAGTGGAATTACTTGATCATGTGGGAGATACATTTTTAACCTATTGAGAAACCTCCATATTGTTCTCCGTAATAGCTGGACCATTCTACATTCTCACACTCACTCCTTTGTTATAGATTAACTGTCCATATAGGTGTGCGTTTATTTCTGGGCTCTCAAGTCTATCCCACTAGTTTATGTGTCTGTTTCTGTTGCTTTGAATTTTTTATTAGCCAGTAAAGCTCTTCTTTGAGAAGAGTTCTTCTTTTAGTAGTAGAAGCATGACATTAAGAATTTGTCAAAACCCACAGAATTTAACAGCGATAAGAGTAAAGCTTAATGTATGCAACCTAAAAAATCATTCAGGGATTGAAGATGACAGTTTGGAATAAGGAATGTAACAGGACAGTCTAACCGTATTACAAATGTGTGAAATGACTTCAGTGAAGAGATGGGAGAAAAAGGTACATTTCGAAGAAATGAGTGAAATCAGTGAGACTAAAGGCAAGATAAACTGTACACAAAGTAAAATGCACTGCAATCCAGTTGATATTTTTTCTTATAGGATTTAACAGTTGTAATAATATACTTTGAAACTGATTATGTATGTTTAATAGGTGGTGGGAGCCAATTTCGAAGTGTTAAGAATGTTACAGATAAGCAAAAGGAAGAAATTACAGTTATCCAAGTGGTATAGAATTTGAGTAGGAAACATCTCTATATCTATATATCTATAGTTCTAGCTATATAACTCTCTCTCTCTATATATATATATATATTTCTAGAAATTCTATAAATAAATATATATTTCTAGAATTGCCCAGGAGCAATGAAACTCTGATGGCAATGATTAAACATAGACTTAGCACCAAGACCTTCATGTCTAATATCCTTATCCAGTGAAATAAACTGCTTTTGATTATAGCACTGGTTAAGAAATATACAAGATAAAGTACAATAACTTTTAGTGTCAGGAAGAAAGAAAATCACAAAAAAGGGGGGGGGCATAAATCAAGGACTCAGGCGCCAACTGCAGGATCATCTAATGTTAAAGAATAGAAAAATTAAAGCAACAGTATAAATAATGTATCATTGGATCGTAATTAAAAATAAATATCCATGAATTCCTACTCATTTAAATACATTTTCAATAAATATGCAGGGGAGAAAAGATAAATTTTCCATGCAGAAAATTCCAAATAATTTTTGTAGATATCATACTCGGGTATGATACACAACTCCCCACTCAAACTTCCTTCCAAACACTACAGTATGGGAGCAGGTATGGGGGAGTAATTTTTTACAGTAGATAAATCTGACCCACTTTACCGAGCAGGTTATCAAGGTGACTAGAGTAGTGATGCATCATGTTGCTAGCATGTACCCATGGAATCTAGTCGTGATTATGGCACCTGACCACTTAGTCTCTCCACAAAAGATATAATCAGTATATCTTATATAGGATAAACATTAGACAAGGCCATCTTGAGCAACATTCTACACAACACTTAAGCAGAACTCCTGCAAACTCAAGTTTATCAAACACAAGGAAAGTCTAAGAAACTTGGACAGCTCATAGACATTTACTAGAAATGATGACTAAATGTAATGTTCTAGAAGAGGAAAGGGATATGTAGCAAATACTTAAGAGATTTCAATAAATTATGGATTTTAATAATATCAATATAGAATGTTAAAATATCAATATAATTTAACAAATCTCATAAAATATAATTTTGTGGATTTATAACTGCTTTAAAATGAAAACTTTATTTTAAAATGTAAGAAGAGATAGGGCCTCCCTGGTGGCGCAGTGGGTTAAGCGACGCACTATGAAGCAAATCGCAGCCACTGCAGCACGAGTTCGATCCCTGATGCCGGCCAGGGGGGGACCCACATGGCACAGCAGACCTCTCTTGCCTGGCCCGCTGCTCCCCTCAGCAGTGTGCTTCCATTGATCTGCCTGTTCTGCTCCCCACTCTGTCTCTAGTGAATCCTCTCACTTCCCCGTGCCTCTGGCCTGTACCCCAGTTCTTGTATGTATAAATAAATAAATCTTTAAAAAAAAATAAAATAAAATAAAATGTAAGAAGAGATAAAGGAAAAATGGAAAATATAGGTCATTTAAATATAATACATGATCTAAAGTAGATAGTCTAAATATATACATTTATTTATATGGAACCTTGAGCTGTAAGACCATATCTTGGATTATGAATAAGAAAATGTTGAGAGTATATAATGTTTGCTATATTGAAATTTCCTCGAAATGACACACTTATTATGAATCTTGCTAAATTTCTCCAAAGCATTAGAAACATCAGGGGAACTAAATGTAGTATAGGACTTTTACATATAAGATCCCAAGAATATACTCAATGAGCTATAACACTGAGAGCAGCCTTATAATCAGTAAAGTCAAAAATTAGAATATTTTTAGTACCATATAAATCTCTGTAACTTCTCCCAATTTCTATCTAACCCAACATTTCCACAGATAACTGTGAATAAAATATGATGCATTTACTTCTTTATTCATATTACATCAGTGAAATTCATCAAGTGTTTCTACAAAGCATTATTTTGTTAATGTTTATTGCTCTGTAGTATTTTGATATATGAATATGTAGGAAATTATTTATCCTTTACAATGTTAGTGGACACTTGAGTTTATCCACTTTGCTGTAGTGACTATTCTTGAAAATGTCTTTAAATGTGTTAGGTCTTTATTACAGTTTCTGAGATACAACCTGGAATCATTTCTTCCAGAGCAAAACTCTGCAGCCATCAGTACTGATTTCAATGCAAGCTTGCTGCAGAGAAATTATCTTGGATTTTCTTTTATTTATCTTTGCAGTGGGATAGGCTGCACATTTTACCTTTATTTTTGAAAAACATGTTTTCTGATACAGAGTTCTATTGCCTTGTCATATGTTTGACACATTTAGATATTTAAACAAGTGACTAACAAAGGGAACTATTTTGAAATAAGTCAGCAATTACTGCTAAGATAAAATAAAGTGGTTTTGATATTTCAAACATCAGAGACTGGTTAATGAGAGCTAGAATATTATTTTTCAGGCTAAGCCTGTATAAATAAGTGCTTTGTTAAAATAAATGGGTCCTAAAATATCACTTTCAACAAAGTTTTAAAAATGAGATTGCTATCATTTGCTTTTACAGATTTATATTCACTTGTATATTAACATGAATTGTATTCTTTGCTGTATTCTGCTTATAGATATTTTAGTTATGGTTTATATGAAATAATTAAACAGTCTGGGGAGCTAGGAAACCCACTTTTTCATTTGATAATTTGCTTCTTCAGATCAAATTACTTTAATATTCTTTATTGTTATAAGGTTGAATTGTATATTACAATTTTTATTCAAATTTCAAAATGGTTATTTTATGCATATTACTCTAGTTTATATTAAGTTTCTATAAAGTAATTCATCAGATCAGAACTTTTAATTTGAACATACTAAGGTCTATAGAAATTAAATACCTCAAATTATACATCATCAATTTATAGCATTCTTTTGTAGTGAAATTACTTTACCGAAAGGTGAGATAACAAAACTGTGTTAGTCAGAACTCTTTTCGTTTCCCACTGCAAAAGCAAGTTAAACTGAATTTTGGGTTAAAAAGAAATCACTAATCTATTTGTATTTATTCACCCGATTATATAAGCTCCTTTTATCCACAGTTCTTTTCTTACCATGTTTACAGTGCCCTGAGAAAAAAATTGTATATAATGAGATATTTTGAGAGACAGAGAGAGGGAAAGAGGAACCACATTTACATGATTTTTACATGTACATTATTGTTATAATACTATTTTAGTTATTGTTAATATATTATGGTGTTTATAAATTGAACTTTATCACAGTTGCATATGTATGAAGAACAACATAGCATATTTAGGGTTCAGTACTATCCAAGGTTTCAAACATCCACTGGAGGACTTGGAACGAATTTCATGAGGATGATGAGGGAATTACAATATTACCAGAAATTGTGGGTGTATTTATATTAGGGCTGGTTGAAATCCATGTGCCTAGACATTGTAAATATTTCTTCTTAGTTATTTTTTATCCC
The DNA here is from genome assembly GCA_019455555.1 of Galemys pyrenaicus. Lineage (NCBI taxonomy): Eukaryota > Metazoa > Chordata > Mammalia > Eulipotyphla > Talpidae > Galemys > Galemys pyrenaicus. The sequence goes on along the minus strand of JAGFMF010012288.1, from coordinate 1,803,183 downwards.
CACCTCTTTCTGAAAGTTGCCTTCATTCATAATGACTGTTTTCATAAATATGACTTGCTTCTTTACAACTTCTAAACCAGAAAAGAGTCTCATTTTTAAATCTAGGAGAATGAATGTCCAGGAACAACTTGGATGCTGCAGCTCATCTCTAGATCAGTTACTGTGATGTTAGTGGAGTGTGACAGTGCAGCAGAATTGGTCAGCTGCCCACTTCTGAAATCAGGGGCTGGTTGGCAAGCAAAATAAAAATCACTCGATTGGAATAAGAAAGACCCAGTTCCCTGTGCTGGATGAAGGCTTTTATCTGAATAACCAGAGAACAGGAAGTGAGTATGTATTGCACATAACAGCTTCCAATTGCAATATTTTGCATCGAGAATAACATATGGTAGAATTACCATTCCTACAGTTACAGACAATTTTGTGAGTAATTGAGCTTATTTAAAATGATAGTAATTTCAGATGGATCTCCAAGTCATGGTGTACTGTCTCACTGATGCTTAAGTTCTAACAGTAGATGTGTTGTTCTGTGTTGTGCTCTTTATCCTTTTCTCACAAGTGTCATTTCATTATCACCAAAAATCTCAAGAAAATTTCTGAAATTTTACTGCATGTTGCTTAGCATTGAGTATAATGATGAGTAAGGTCCTGCACAGACCTTTAAGAGTCGAGCTTCCATCTGGCCAAAGCTCTTATGCTTGCTTGAAGCTGGATGTGATTTTATTTTGTCTTGTGTCTGTTTCTGATCAAAAGTTGTGATATGTCACAGGTGGGTGTTTTCCCCATCATCTCATCTTGTCAATGACATGATAATATAACAGGAAGATAACAAGGAGAGCCTGGTGTGGGGAGGGTGGTAAAGAAGCAGGAAAGAGGAAAGATAATGCCCAGTGACAGCATGTAGAAAACTTGATACACAGAAACAGCAGTGCTCTTGTGCGCCCACCCTCCCATGCAAAAATGCTGATCTAGAAGGAAGTCCACCATTTACGATGCTCCGTTACATGCTGTGCTACTGTGAAAAAACCTTAAAGGATGTACAATGACAGACATCTTTGGGGTGGCTTGAGTTGGCCTGGAATCTCCAGTGATTTTTTTGGTTTTTTGGGGTTTTTTTGTAAACTTGCTTCTGATGATCATTTCCTTAGTTTTTTGTTTGTTTGTTTTAGAATTCACATATGCTGACATAACTTTGTAAAAACTGGGGTTCTGTTGTGTCAGGGGTTTTGTAATGAGAAGACAAAATTTCCCATGTCATAAATGGGTAGTAAGAAAAATAACTTGGAGTAATTCATTTAACTTAGCAAATTACCAATACTGGACTTTTAATATTTAAGCCTGAGACATGCTTCTGTAACATAAATTTATCTATATAAAATATTTCTACTTAAAAATAAAGTTATAAATAAACGAATATATTTTTCACAGGAAGCTGTCACTCAGTCTCATTGGCTTAAAACATTTAAAACTGGGAGTGGGTGGGGGAGAAAAGCTACACACCAGATAAATATATGAACAACAAGGAATATGAATTCATTTTTGCTATTCCAAATTATATATGTGGTTTATAGAAAATTATTTCAGAGGACTGAAAAATCAAAATTTGCAGTACCACATCTATTCACCTACCTACTCCCATATGGTTTACTTTTTCTTTGATTAATTTTAAGGTCGGACTGACATAATCCTAGTGAAGGCAAATACAATCATTTGAAATCCAGCTTCTATGCCTTCCACTTATTCAAGGGACGTCTTTCTCCAAAGCCACTTTCTTCATCTGGTGTCTTCAACTTTTCTAATTTTAGATGGAAAGAAATGTTTTATTTCTTAAAGAACCAGGAAAACATTTTTGACCTCACTTTTCTCTGGAGTTTTACTTAACAGGAAAATTTCCTGAAAGAGTTATATGTTTTGTATCTTCAATTTCTCTCCTATTCATCTTTTAAAAATATCACTAAAGTAACATTGGTTTCTACCATATTAATTTCAGTCATACACCATTACAGTTTGTAAGTGTGCATGCTACATTGTAGTCACCACTAAAACTAATACTATCAGACATTTTCTCACTACAACACTGTATCTCCTGTTATTCTGCTTAATCCATCATTTTCTAGTCTCAGGTTTTCTTCACATACTAACAGCCTTTGACACAGCCTCACATTAGCCTCTCTTGAAACATTTTCTTGAATTAACTTTCACTAACCCATACTTTCCTTCTATTCATTCATGACCATTCCTTCCTGGATTTTAATTTTCTTAGTAACTATAACATAAGACTTTATTTGTAAGGGTGAGAGTTTAAGGAAATGATTGTGTGAATCATCATACCAAATAATTAAGAGGATGGACAGAAGAGAATGGGTGACAACCTTCTTTTTAACATTCTGGGGTAAAAGGCATAAATGGTTATGCCACTTGAGAGTAAAAGGCATAAATGAGCATACCTTAGCAGCAAGACAGAGAAGCTTTTTTAGTTATGTTCTGCTATTTAGCAGTACAAGGGTTGAGTATATGGAGGGTATTTAAAAAGGGTCATTGTGTTTTGTGAACATTTTCTTCTAAAATTATACTACTCCTGGTTACTTGGAATAAAATGTTTTTGTGGAAAAATAAACAGAACTAATTCTGAAGAATATTTTCTAAACAATTTCAAAACATCATATGTGAAAGTCTCGCTTTACTGCCATTATCTGTGAAAACACATTTTCTCTAGATAATATAGGACTTGAAATTTACTCAGTTGCTGTATCAGAACCACTTCATCCAAAGAAAAATCTATTTCCACTCAAGTTATAGCTTAATTATAACTTGAACTGGAATAGAAAACCTAAGGGTAGTATGTAGTCCTATTGTCCTGTTTTCTGGAATATACACGAACGAGTACATGATCTTTTTTATTCTTGTTTTCAATGCTGTGGAACATGTAGATTCAAGTGAAAGTTGCTAGAATTTATATAATTGAGCTAAAGACGCATTAAATCCTATTTCTTTATATGTGTGCACTTTACTTTCAAATATAATTTAGAAGAGTGTTTTGTTCCTAGCAAAAACAGTTCTTGAGTTTTTTTCTTAAGAGTTCAGCTCTAATGATATAGTAAAAATAATGATTTCCTAGAACAAAGCCAAAAAGGAGAGTCTGAAGAGGAACAAGAGAAGCAGACATCTAATCTATGGTCATAAAATAAGAACAAACACTATACTTTGTAAGTAACATAGATTTCGTTCTCTCTTTAAAACTATGGATTTTTAGCTAACATCTCCAACTCCATCACAAAAGATGAAAATAAAAATCTTGCTAAAGTCCATCACTTCAAACCTGCATTTTGACTTATCAGGCAATCCAAGCTCTTAAGAAAATTAAGGCAATCAGGTATCTTTCTTAAAGGACACAGACTGAGTCGAGAACCATAAATCGGAAATATTATTATTATTTGAAGTTCCTAAAGTACATCATAAGCATAAATATATGCTCAGCAACTATTTTAATTTCAATAAGAAATTGAAGATTATTTCCTCCCTGTGATTTTATTTTTTAATTGAAATACAAGTTGGGGAACTATGAGTGTCAATAGGCTCCCAGTGAGAAAATTGTTAGTTAAATGAAATTCTTGACAATTGACCATCTGGGGCTTTTCCTGATGAGTTAGTTTTCTGAAATTTGTCTCATAAAATTGTTTTTGCTCTGCTTTCTTGATGGTAAAAACTCCCTCCACCAAATTAGCATGGCCTTTTAGTCATAAACTCATAAATTATTTTTTAGTTCATTCACGCTAACTGTAAGTTAGGGAACATGGTCCCATAAACTGTAATATTTCCAGGAGTCCCACAGACTCCTTTTTTCTTGCTCCATTTTGTTTTTTCATATGTGTGATAAAACTGCTTATTATAATTAATTTTGATGAGTAACCAGAACTCTTCCTAAAATAAAAAATAAATATTAGATTAGTGTAATAGGAACTATTTCTTCTTAATCTGGGAGTAAAAATGTCCATCATTAGGATATCATTTTGAAAATTCCTTTATTAAGAATAATATTATGTTGCTGTAACACTGTTTGTGATTCAGAGGCAGAGGATCGCATCTACTCAGATGCATTCCACCACACCTACTACCATAGTCCTCTTCCACTGTGAGGGAGGAATGCAAACTGTTCCAACCACTATGGAAAGCTGTGTGGAGGTTCCTCAAATTACTAAAAATGGCGCTACCATATGACCCAGCAATTCCACTCCTAGGAATCTACCCAAAGGACACATAAACATCAATTTGAAAGTATACCTGCACCCCTATATTTACTGCAGCACTAGTTACAGTAGGTAAGATATGCAAACAACCTGATGCCCAAAAATATATGTCTGGATCAGAAAGATATGGTATATATACACCATAGAATATTATTCAGCAATCAAAAAGGATAAACTCATGCCATTTACAGCAGCATGGATGGAGCTGGAAGGGATTACACTCAATAAATTAGGCCAGAAGGAAAAGAAAAATGTCAGATGGTTTCACTAGGAGAAATATAGGGTAACAAAATAAGGGGTCAGAAAATAATAACAATAAATAAAAAGACAAAAGTAGCAGGAAACTATAAATCAGATATATTCTGCAGGGAAGAGGGAGGGATTAAAATGGTGTATGAATAACACATGGGACTATGGTGATGGTTCATGGGTGACTTGGTGGTGGGAATTTTATGGGAACTACACTTGAGAAGAGAAATCATAGATTGTACAAAAATGAAAAATGATGTGTTATGTGTGTGTATGTATGCATATAAACAATGATGTTATATATAAAGAATGATGCTATGTACATGTGTGTATATACATTCACATATACACATATGTACATAAATAATACCATTGTTTGTAGATATACACATAAAAATAAATATTAAAAAAAAGATTCTGAATGTCTTGACTATACCTTTGGATCAGTTCTTGTGTCCTTGTATTCTAAAAGCAATTTACAACTATAATGTTATTCAGTTAAGTAGTGATTTTATCTTATATATTTCCATAATTCAATTATTTGTAGTGCACAAAAGTTGGCATGTACTTTATTTGAAAGGGGGTTAAAGCCTGTAAAATGCTGACAAAATTATGATATAATCACCAAATGGTTTGAAATTAAGTTTATAACAATAACAATTATGAAATTAAAAATCCATAATTTTAGAAATAAAAATTTCTTTAAAAAAATTTAGAAATAAAAATTCCATAATTTACCTTTGTAGACTTATGCTCACATAATCTCATATACAATTTCAGAAGCTCAGGTAAAACCATAAAAATAAAAACTATGCAAATATTTCAGTCCCTGTTTAATTTATAAGGCAAGATTTTATATGTTTAGGTCTATTACTAATATTAAATTTGTTGTGATGAATATGAATCTTGAAATAATTTTCATAGCCTGTGCTCTTGAATAAATATGAAGCCTTCATAAAAATATGTAGCATCAATTATTTTACAATGTATGCTCTCAGTCAATAAAATATATATCAATGAAAATTTGATATAATTAATACACAGCAAAATATATTAAATATAAGCTTTTGAATGCTTTAAATTTTAAAAATCCACCAAAATCTAAAATTATTATAGTATATCCTAATTTATAGAATTCTTAGAAGACTGGCACATTTAAATCAGAATGGCAGCCATTTCTATAGATATCCTAGATAGTTCTTTACATTCCATGAATTTTTCATAAAAGAATTACATTTAATATAAGGCTGAATGTCAGTTTTGTGAAAATCTTGGGTATTTATAAGAAGAAAGTTTAAAACAAAATTTCTTATATTCCAAAATAAATCAGACTCTAAGAACAATTAAAATGTGGATTCTGCCTCCCTATATATGTTTATGATATTGAAACTGAAAGTTACTGATTTTCTCATTACATTATTAATTTAATAATTCATTCTGAAATAAGAGTAATATGCCAATTCTATGTTAACACAAATATGTTTTATGGAACTTTGCTAATCCTCTTTAGTATCTGGATTAACAAAAGTCAGCTGGAATCTCAGACTTACATTCATTTTTCTGTGAATTTATATATTATTTAGTTTCTACAGCACTATGCTTTAGTAAACAGATGAGACTGAAAAAGAAAAATAATATAAAGTGCTTTATATACCTTCCTTGAAAACAGAGAACATATGTAAATAATGTACTTCCATTTCCTTCATGACCTAACATACGTGTACATCTAAGTAGCATACAAATAATATGAGGATTCTGCAGCCCAAAATGTAGTCATTTTAGTCTAAGGGGCTAAAGTTATATGTCAAGAGCTTTCTAAAATATGGAATAATACATACATTCTTCTTCCAATGTAGTAAACAATCAGTAAACAAGTACTTATGTGTGCATTATAGTAATCCTTAAGTACCTATTTAGATCACGTTGGATAAAACATGATCTCTCTCAGCAAAGGCATCAAATGAATGTCTTTTTTTTTTCCCAATTTAAAAAACTGATTTTGGTCACTTCTCTTTATGCTTTCTTTATGTTTTTGATTCCTATTTCTTCTCTCTGATTTTCCACCAAAATAGAACATAATGCATTTACTCTTAGGGCACACCTACAATTGATCAACCTTTAAACCTTAATCAAATACAAAAGGAATAGAATAAAACTGTTGAAAAATAAAATACAACCTTACCTTGTCATAGATAGGGTCATAGATAACAGCAAACACTACTTTTTAAAAAAGATTTATTTACACATACAAGAACTAGGGTACAGGCCAGAGGTGGGGGAGGCAGGAGGTGAGAAGAGTCACCCAAGACAGAGCAGGGAGCAAAAACAGGCAGATCTCCTGAAATACACACTACTGAGGGGAGCAGTGGGTGAGACAGGTCTGCCCCAGTCATGTGGGGCACCTCCCAGCAGGAGATCCTATCCTGCAGTGGCTGTGGATAGCTTTAGAGTGCTGTGCCTTAACCCCCTGTACCACCAGGGAGGCCCCCAAACACTAACTTTCTGAGAGTGACTTTGTTTATTCAGCATCATGTCCTTAAAATACACCCAGATAGATCATCAGTAGCTCATAGTTCTGTATCACTGAGTAGAACATGTAGCATGAAATAGCACAGTTTATTGCTACATTAAGTAGTCATAATACATTTGAGTTATTTCCAATTTCTGTCAATTATCAAAAAAGCTAGTGTAAGTATTTATACACAGGTGCTTGTGTGAACATAGTTCTATTTCTCTAGGGAAGATACAAAGTAATGGGGTCTTTTTGGTCTTAAATTTTCAATATTTTGGTTCTGTTTCAGCCATCTGCTTTTGAAATGTCAATCTATGGGCTTACTGAAATTTCCTGAGCTTATATATTTTTATATATCTTATCAAAACTTGGAAAATATTAGCTATTATTTTTTTCAAATATTGTCCCCACAATAAACATTTGTGTTAGATCTTTGTTTTTCTTTTTTGCACATATCAAAGCTCTTGTTATTTTTTAATGTATCTTTTTTCGTATTGTTCAGACAATATAATTTCTTCAAGTTCTGTGGTTCTTATCTCTGTCACATATTTAGGTCATCAAAGTAATTTTATATCTTGGTTATTACAGTTTTCATTTCTAAAATATTCATTGGTTCTTCATATCTTCTCTTATTTGGTATTACTCTCATCTTGTTCTGTTTTCATAGTTGCTTTTTGGAATGTTTGTACACACACTGATCTAAAATACTTTTTCAGGTAATTTCAACATTCATGTTACCTTATATACCTTGTGGTTAACATCTGATTTTCTTACCCACAAACGTTTTGCTCAATTAACTTCCTTTCCATTTTATTTTATAATAAACTAGAGGTGAATCATAGAATAATGTCTAGAACCATCTATTCTACTCTGATATAGAAACAGAGTTTAGGCAGATTTTTTATAATTTTCTATATAGTTTACATTATTTTTCTTTTTTGTACAGTGTATAATTTCTCCTCTCAGATGTAGTTCCATGAAATTCCCATCACCAGTTCATCTGTGCACCATCACCATAGTCCCCTGTGCTCTTCCCACCCATTTTGTTCCTTCTTCTGAAACTCTTCCCCTAGGGAATGTCTCAGACTTATCGTTGTCTTTTGATTTTGATTTTTAATTTATTATAATTAATTTTTCCTTAGTCCCTTATTTGTTTCCTCTATAGTCCTCCTATAAGTGAAATCATTCAAAATTTTATTTTTCTCTCGGGCTTATTTCACTGAGTAAAACTAAGCAGATTTTTAAATTAATAGAATAAGCATATTATTGAACAGATATATAAATACTATAAATAATGGAAAAGGCTCATGTCTCTTATTCCTTTTAGGAATTACTAAAATAAGTATGATGCTTATTTAAATATATAACATAAGAAAAAGTAAAATAATTGCAATTTCCTCTACTTAGAGACCACAGCAAAGTTCACACAAGACAGTAAAATTTTAAATACTTCTACAAAAGTGTTCATCCTTATAAGAAGATGTCAATTTCTTTTCTGCTTTATGACTGTTATATATCTTTAAAATTAATCCCTGTTTATAATTTATTTAGAAAGGTACTTAGAAGGTGTGTTCTTTTGTGGAGTCAAAGCTTGTTCAATCCCACTCTTAGATTTTACATTTTCTCCATGCCAAATGTGACATCTGTGGCATTCACACTTCACAGATACAAGGTTATAAAAATTATAGTTATTTATTGTAAATAATTGCTTATCAGAGTTGAGGAAGTATGAATTTTGACTGGAGAATAACTTCTAGTTTCAAGGTTTTGATTTTAATAAAATACTTTTCTTAAATTGATAAGAACTATTAATCAAACCAAAAAGCAAAAGATGATGAAAGTGAAAATATTATGCATTCTAATCATCATCCAGTTTGAATTATTACAAATTTAATTTTACATTGTTTTATGATTAGTCTGAGGCATTGATTGAATTTTTGAAATGGTAGAGAAAATAGCCACTACATGTAATTCACTAATTCTAATTCAGTAGCAAAATGACTGCTATAATGGGTGTGAGAAATGTTGATCATTCTACATATATTTTTACAATGTAGCTAAATTTTTCTAAAATTATTAAACCAAGTGATGGTAATGTTTACCCTGTCACTTTACTGCATCTAACTGCTTAAAATAGTTTTCATTTTTAATATATTACTGTAAAACTCAACTGTCTTAAGAGAGATAAAGATAGCTCATATTTCATATAAAATGAAATTCTGCAACATATTGAAATGCATTTCTACACTGACAATATAAGTGCCCTGTGAAACAGGTAAACAGCAATTATTGGCTTGGTTTGCTATAAGACTCAGAAAAAATATAATACTTACCTAAGCTTACTCAGGATTGAGGGGTCAATCTGAACCTAAAATCCAGGTTTGTTCATGTATAATCCATGCAACTTTCATAAGACATCATACATTCAGTAAGATACTGTTTTTCTAGAACCCATCCTTAATACATATAATTATAAGTGTTAATGTACTGGGTGAATAACACTGGCTCTACTTCTAGTATAATCAGTATGTTCTTCCATATAAACCAAGCATCTAGTTAGACAATTGGAATTTATTTATTAACACATTAAATGTTATTTGTCATCAAGACACTTAGTTGTTTGAAATATATATGTGTGTGTATATATATAGCATGTATGCTATTCTTTTTTTAAGATTTATTTTATTTATGCATACAAGAACTGGGATACAGGCCAGAGGAGTGGGGGGTGAGAGGACTCAACAGAGACAGAGTGGGAAACAGAACAGGCAGATCTACTGAAACACATTGCTGCAGGGAGCAGCGGGCATGGCAAGCAAGGTCTGCTGTGCCATGTGGGTCACCCCCCTGGCCGGCGGCAGGTACCAAACTTGTGCTGCAGTGGCTGTGGTTTGGTTCATAGTGTGTTGCTTAATCCACTGCGCCAGCAGGGAGGCTCTCATATATGCTATTCTGTTGATATAGTGCTAAATATTCTATCATATACATATATGATAGCTATGTGTGCTGTGTGTAGTATAAGATATATATTAGACTACATACATACTGCACTGGCTCATAGTTATAATGTATATGAGGTAATTAAACAAACATACTCATGTTGTAGTATGAGATATATAGTTGTTTTCATACAGTCAGGGGCACAGAATGAAGGGGAGAAAGAGAAAAAGTGAGCAGATAGATACATCTCATACAACCTACACACTTCCCACCTACACACACACCTCAAAGAAGTATTACAAAAATGTTCCCCTGAGAAAAAGACATTGATTTGACATTTGAAGTATTGCAAGGAAGAGGGTGGGTTTGACATACACACACACGTGTATATATAGATGTCATATAATAGATTGTCATTAAAAGGAAACATGAGAAGTTGGAAACTCAATAAATAAGAGGACAATTGTTATGAAGTAAACTACAAGTTTATTTTTCTCTTTGCTTCTACTGTTCAAGAAGTAAAATGTTGTTGAATGACTTTAACCAAGATAGAACTTGTTTAATTTTATGCACTTCCATGATATATCAATACAATTTTTAATGAGAACTATAAATTTGAATAACTTTTAGTGAAAATTTACTCTCCAGTTTGTGATAGCCCTTTTATCTCCTTACTGTCTCATTTCTGCCTGCTTCACAAGTTTTAGTAGTAACCAGACGTCTTTTTTAGCAGTAACCAGGCTAATTTTGTTAGCCTCTATGTCACCTGCTTATATCACACAAAATAATACCCATGAATTAAATTCTTCATATTTTTTTCATAAACAAGACTGTAGTGTTCTAATCTACATTTCCCCATGTTGTCAAAATAATTCTGCAGTACTTGTTTTGTTTCCCACGACAATTACTTTGGTAATACTTTAAAGAATACAAAGCAAGGTATTGTTATCAAGGGCTATAGGATTTTTGAGAAATTGAAAAAAAAAACTTTTTAACTTGCATGTGTAGAAGTGTGTGTGTGTGTGTGTGTGTGTTATGATTTGTGATTGCTCTTCTTTACAAACATGAACAAAGGTTTTAAGTGCTGACATGCTTTTATATTAACATTCTTTACTAATACATTGCTAAGGAGTGCCCATTCACTTTTTTGTCATACTTGATGGTTTAACCTCATAGCTTTCAATTAAAAAAAATGAAATATATCTTCAAGCTGTCATTTGAAGAGTTATTGCTTATTTTATTACATGCTGAATGTCTGTAGATTAATGGGGGTGTGACACATATTTTATTTCTCTATAAGTTAGTAAATATAGCAAATATCGTTCATATTCTTTAGGTTGCCTTTAAATCATATGGCCCTTAATGTCAGTCGACATGTAAGTGAGTAAAAAGGTTGACATCCAATTAACACGGACTTTTACAGGTTTAATGAGCAGTAATAAATTTAATCTCTTCTTTGGCACTTTTAAAGAAATTGTAATAACAAGTGGAATGAACTAGCAGAATGTTGCATTGTTGATTCATAATAAATTATTTCTGAATTATTTGTTTTTAGACAGGAGGAATTTGCTTTGCAGTGAAAGCCACAGGTTATTTAAACATTTCTGCCTGATGTAAAGCCTAACAATAAAATACAAATCCTTCTACTATATAAAAAAATCCCAGGGTCTAAGTTTGGGCTTGCTATATTATTTGATTTTATTTTTAGGCATTCAATTTTCAGCTGTTTCTCTTTATTATTTCACTGTCACTATATAGGAAGTTCCATGTTGTCAAGGTAACATCACTCTAATGAAATGAAACAAAGTTTTAATTAGCAAGTGAACTTTTGCATACCTCTGTATCATCTCAAACTCTATACCTGTTAAGAACATGCTTGCAAATGACCAGATAAAGGTCTTTTGCCAGATTCCGCCCTACCTACCTACCCAAAGAATTCTAAAGCTCTGCTTGGAAGGAATGTATACTCTGCTATGTTCATTGCAGCATTATGGGAACAACCTAAGTGCCCAAAGACAGATGAGTTGATTAGGAAGATGCGACATATATACACAATGGAATACTACTCAGCTCTAAAAGATGATAAACTAGTTCCACTTGCAGCAACCTGGCTGGAATTGGAGAGGATTATACTAAGCAAAATAAAATCAAGAGAGACATCAGCCACATTGTAAAAAGAATTGTGGCCTGGAGGGAGAAAGTGAAAGTTAGACCTGGGAAAAGATTTCTGGGTGAACAATAATGTTGTCCTAACACACATAAGTGTGAAGGAAGAAAAGCAAGTTAAAAGTACTTACTAAAAATTAACTTACAGAAAAAACTTATAGAATAAAATATAGAATGTTTATTCTTACTAAGCTGGAGTAGAGAAATATTTCTCAATGTGTAATAATAGCATTAGAAATAAAAGAAAAATCATTCAGAAGTTGGATTCAGGATATAGAACTGAAGAGGTAAAATATACTGGGAAAAGGGAGGAGTATCTCTCAATAGAGGAAAATGTGATAGATGAGAGAGATAGAGATATCAAGGACTCTTATGCAGGAGATATGAAGATTGTAATTGGAAAAGAGTCCAATTTAAAATGAACAGAATACTTAAGAAAAAAATAAGTTTTGACAGTTTGACAGCTGTCAGTCAATTGTCTCAATGCCACTATTTAGACTTTAGGTTTTCTTACTGAGCATGACCAATATCAAATAATACCAACCTCAGACAAGGCCACTCTGTGAGAGCCCTGAAGTGAGACAAAAGTCAGCCCCTTGAGAACATGTCTCAGCACAGGTAGAACCAATAAAAACAATGCAGACCACAAAAATGAACAAGTACAGCCCTCTCTGTTACTATGAATGCCTGCTGGCATTTTAACCACTTAGAGGTTTCGTTGTATTCTTGTCTTCGACTCGTCAATAAAATTTTTGGCAGACCAAGCTGTTAAATTGTCCCTGCTTTATCAGAACACCTAATCTGGCGCAAACCAAATTTCTTGAACACCAGACACACTCAAGTGTAAACCCTATCATGAACTCTGTTAATACCCTTCTATTATTTTCAAAAAGAAAAAGCAAATAGCAATAAGCATAGGACATGGATTATCTTTCATTATTTTTCAGGGAAATTAAAATATAACTAGAATGACAATACCTAAAATGTAAACATTTGACAATATGAAATACTAGAAAGACTGGAATAATTGGAAGTTACATTTTGATGTAAATAAATTCAACTTTTAAAAAATTTAGCAGACTTTTCTGAGGTAATTAAAATAAACTACACATAGATATAAAATTGGATGAGTTTTGACATTAAGCCCATTGGAGAAATCATCACCAAATTCAAGATAATGAGCACATTTTTCTAGTTTTCTCGCACTGTTCTTCCTCTCCTCCAGAACCACTAATGTGCTTTAGAATACTATAGATTAGTTTGAATTTGCTAAAATTTTATAAATATTAAATCATACAAATATATGGTTTTTGGTCCAATTCATTTAAGTTGACATCATATTTTGAGAATTATTTTTAATTAAGGGAACGCTGACTCATATTGTTTGTATTTAGAGGTATAGAATTGCCCCATTCAGGTGCTGTTACCACAAATACAATAACACTAATTCGAAGGACACATGTACTTCATAAATAGTTTTTTAAATTTTAGATTTGTATTACTTCGTGTGGAAGGAAAACACATTAAAATAAAAGCTTTTAACCTTGTATGAGCATCGAAACATCTTATGATTGTTCATCATCTTTACCTGTCTGGTAGCCTTTATCTCAGAGTACTAGTCACATTCTGGATTACTATGTGACACCGCAGTGCCTGTGTGCAATTGTTTTAAAAGAGGCAGGGACATAAACACACACAGACATAAAAAAAACTGTCAGTCATCTGCTGTGTGGAACGTGAAGCTAAATCCAATCATTACCTAGCATCTATAGGGCTGTTGTGTTTCACATTTCTAGCTGCATGTAATAAATGTGAGATGTAGACACAGAAGACAAAGAAAAATACATCAGGTTATGAATGAGAATGTAGTCTTTCCAAATAGACGAAGAGCTTTATTTTCCATGCACAGATCTTTAGGAATTGTTGTTTATTGATTTACCTCCTTGCGTTTCAAAAGTTCGGGGATGAATTATTTATTGTTAGAGTCTGAAATCCTTGTACAGCAATTCCCACCTATCATTTTTCAGAGTTCTTGTCTTAGAAGAGCTGCATAATGTCTTCCTTTGTTTCCTTTTCTCCCACCCCTTGCTCGTGACCCTCACCGCTAATTATTCATTTATGTTTCTAGACTGAAAATATATATTTCCACTTAGTTTGTCTTTTATATTTAAAATATTTTCTCATTGGTTCTGCCAATATATGTGACAAAGTGTACCAGATTGTTTCCTCTTTTGACATCTTGGTATTTTGTCTATCAACTCCATGGGATCGGCTCCACTGTATAAAGCTCATTTGCCTTAATGATCTAGTTCTCTTTTGTGTACAAATTATTTTTATTGTGCTTATTAAAACAGTATATGGTATAAGTAGAAAGACTGACTCTCAGGGAAAAAAAATACTCCTTAAAATTAAATGAAAGGTGCAGAGCTTACCTAGAAAATCTTAATATATTTCTAATGCACCCTGTGTGCATGCCGCATTTGATTAAGTGGCAAAGCTCGGATCTTAAATGTATTCCACTATATATCACTTTGCCTGTGTCGTGATGTTCTAATTTTGACAAAACACATTTAAGATACACATTTATATCATCATCTGATTAAGGTACTAGTATATTTATAAAGGCTTTTTTTCTCGAGACTTTGAACTAAGCTTTGCAATTGTATATTTAAAAACAAAGAATTTGGGCCTCCCTGGTGGCTTAAGGGTTGTCTCAGAACTAACTACTGCAACCTGAGTTCAATCCCCTGCCAGGGACGGACCCATATGGTGCAGTGGACCTCTCCTGCCTCACCTGCTGCTACCCTCAGCAGTGGATTTTGGTGGATCTGCCTGTTGTGTTCATCACTCTGTCTCTGGTGAATCCTCTTACCTTCTGCCTCTGGCCTACATCCTGGTTCTTGTATACATAAATAAATAAAAATCTAAAAAATTAAATACAAATATTTCTGCTTTACATGATAAAAAAGTTTAATTTGGATGACATTATCATTACATTTACCCACTATGGAAAAGGTTCCAATGAGCCCTGAGATGTAGTATTTCAGTTTCAATAAAGTGAGCGTGCCTGTTAAAATATTATTTTATTTTTGCCTTTCTTTTATATGTTTTCCTTGTTGTGAATGAGACAAAGGACTAGTATGTCTAGTATGTAAGTGATTTAGTAAGAAATTATATAGATGATTCTGAGAAAATTCAATGAACATTATTTTTTAAGTTGCTCTACTTCATACTCACTACATTGATCCCTCCTTATATTTGAAATACTCTCTTCAATTATTTGATAGTATTGGGTTAAAGATAACTGCAAATTTTTTTTTGACAAACCCTACCAAGAAATGGAGTTTATTTCTTCACCTTAGTTTTTGAATTACATTATTTGTTTTTATTTTATTTCATTAATTTCATTTCATTTTAAGTAACATTGGTTTCCAGCATTGTATATCATTTACAGGGTCACACCTTTCAGGCTGTGTTATCACACTACATCTATTACAGAGTTGGAGAAAGTCCTCCACACTGGTCCATTGTGCCTCCTCCCTACTGTGCTTTCCCTTTCTCCTGCCCCATCTGGAATTACTTGACAACCTCTGATTTTTTTTTCTTATATCTCTATATTCCTTCATAAAAATATTATATCTGGAATTTCTCTTTATTCTTCGGATTTACTTTGTTTAACATAATCCCTTCCACTACCATGCATGCCATAAATAGCAATGATTTATCTTTGTTTATAGCTGAGTAGAATCACATTGTGTATGTATAACAAACTTTCCTAGTTCACTCACCTGCTTTTGAATACTTAGGTTGTTTCCTAAGTGGCTACTGTTAATAGTACTGCAATATTTTACTTTTCAATATTTACTTTTTGATCTTGACTGCCCCATGTCTAATTTGACCTGTAGAATATATTAGATTTAATGCTATGCTACTTTCAGATCCAGGATACAAGATAACTGGGACTTCCTTCCTACTCTTGTAGCAGAAGAGCTCTTGAGCTACTTACTCCTTTTCATGGCACAGGTGGGCACACTGTCAATAACACCAACTGAATTCCAAGACAACATCCATCTTCAGATGTCAACATGTGATTGTGCCATCTTGGGCAATCAGTATCTGGATGTCTAGAGCTCCATCTGCTATGTCAGACCACCACAGATGCCAATAAGGGACCTCCTAGAAAACCTCACTCAACCCATAGTACCATGGGCAATAAAAATAAACGTTATTTTAGGCCACTAAAATAATTTTTGTTAGTTTTCACAAAGCAAGAAATCTCGCATGATTTTTGTTTGTTTTCACAAAGCAAGAAATCTGGTACCAGTTTAGATTGAAACTAAGAATTGACTTTAGAAAAGGACACTGTATAATTTGTCTTCTGTATTTCTGGCTGCCCCTCATTAATATCTTTTATAGGTTTATCCATCTGTGCTCTGCTAATAACTACTAGAAGTATGTAATAATGACCTGCTGTAGTTACCACTTTATTGTTTTTGCAATTAATGCTCTATTCTTTGGCAACTGTATCCTTATTTGTGGTTTAATGATTATTATTATGATGATAGCTAACCTCCACTGAAAACTCTAGATTCACATGTCTGTTTATATATAAAATTTCTATTTCTTAAAACACCTGCCTAATCAATATTGCTATCCCAAACTATTTTTATAATATTCAAACTATTTTTTGAGTGTTTTCTGAATCAATAGTCTATATTCTTCCACAAAGGAAAATCATAAAACTAGAAATATACTAGCAATCTACTACCCTATAGCATCTTCCCAAATACCCACACTTCCAATGCTACTTAGGTGTCCTGGTTCCACTACACCAAGTCCAGGTAACCATCATCTTGATATAAATCACTGTGATGGTCTCCAAAATGCTTTTCCCACTTTCACTCATATCACTCAAAACTGTTCTCACTACTGTACTTAAGGGGATTCCATTCAAACATTGATCACTTTTAGACCTGCTCATACATTAATATCATGGTTTGGGTCTGAATGTATTTTTGCTTATGGCTATTCAGTTTCTTCAGTACTATTAATTGAAAATACTAACCTTCCTGCCCTGAATTGCTCTTATTCTTTCATCAGAAATAATTCAGGCATTTTTGTGAGTCTGTTTCTGAATTGTGTTTGTTACATTGATTGTATGTGTCTGTCCCTCTATCAATATTATTCTGTCATGATTACTGCCACTGTATACTACCTTAATGTTAGACAGATATTTTTCACATTTTTTTTCATTACTGTTTCAACTATTCTAAGACTTATGCTTTTGCATATAAAGTTTAGGGTAGCATTGTCTGTGACAACCAAAAACACACTGATGTCATTTCTTTTATCAGTACTTAGTAATGTTCAAGTTATATATCCTATAGATGTTTTGTTAAGTATTATATCTAATAATTTCATTTCTTAAGAGCACGTGTACAAGTTTGCATGTTTATTTTTTTTAAAGATTTATTTTTTTTTGCATACAAGCACTAGGGTACAGGCCAGAGGTGTGGGGGTGGTGAGAGAATCCACCAGACAGCCCAGGATGCAGAACAGGCAGATCGACTGAAACACACTGCTGAGGGGAACAGCAGGGAGGCAGGAGAGGTCTGCTACACCATGTGGGTCTCCTCCTGGCCAGCAGCAGGGATCAAACTTGTGCTGCAGTGGCTGCAGTTTGCTTCATAGTGCATTGCTTAACCCACTGTGCCACCAGGGTGGGCCCAAGTTTGCATGTTTATAATTCAGTTTGCACATGTTCGTTTGGTATATATAAATGCAGTTGATATACCTGTGTAGATTTTGTCACCTTTAACCTTGGAGATCTTGTTTCTTAGTTCTGGGACTGGTGGTTGTTTAATTTTTTTTAGGATATTTTATGTAGAAAGTGTGTTATCTGTAAATAAAAGTTTCATTTCTTTCCAAATGCATGACTTTATGTACTTTTCATTCTATTATAATGACTAGATTTTTTTATTTATATATATTTGACATCAATTATAATCCCCATGTATTCTCCATCACCGTAACACCAGTACACCATCACCTCAGTCCCCCATGCTCCCATCTGCCCTCAGCCCTTCCCCTCTTCCCTCCCCACCAAGTGTCCCCAATTTGTCCTTGTCTTTTCATTTTTGGTTTTTGTGACATGAGACATCAGTTTTTTCTCTAGCTTGTTGATGTGGTAGATTACAATGCATGACTGAGAAAATGAAGCAGTCTTGAATACCTGGACTAAATTACAGTCAATCATGGTACAGAGTTTCTCAAATAATGTCTTTTCATTCAACATCATTTCACTATAAAATGTTGATGAAAACAGCATGTTCAATGGTTTGACTTTAATTGACTACCTAGTTTACATGTCATTTCTCTTAAAGTTGCAGTTACTTCTATATTACATGAGGATTTACTGAATATAATACTTTAAAATTTTGAATTTAATCTGTCAACTTTTGTGTCTAATTATATGAAAAATATTATTTTGATTATTCTCTTTTGTACAATAGCTGTCAGATTTGGTACAAGTTAAAACTGGTCTCATAAGTTTAGTTATGAAATGTGTCCTGCTCTTTTTGAAAAGATTGATGCTAATTGTTCTTTAAATATTTTGTGGACATCGCCAATGAAACTATCTGGGATTAGATCTTTTTTTATTTGCAATTCAATTTACTTAATGGATATAAGACTGTTCAAGTTGTCTCTTTCATCTTCACTAACTCCTCATAGTTTATGGCTTCAAAGATTAGGAAACCATGGGAATTAAAATGTTTGTTGTATTTCCATTTTTATACTTTTAATAACTATAGGATCTGTGATGATATCTCCTATTACATAATTAATGATTTCTGTCTTATTTTTTTTTTTGTTAGTCTTGCTCGAGGCATATTGTTTTTCTTTTTCTGAAGATCCAAACTGTTTTCATTGATAGTTCTCTATTGTTTTTCTATTATCAATTTTATAATTTTTCTGCTCTGAACTTTTTTATTTCATTCTATTTGGATTACCTTATACTAGTGATACTTGATGATTCACTAATTAGAGTGGGTGGCTAAAGTCCCAACTGGGCTTCATAGGAGTAATTTTATAAACTGGCCAGAAAAATCAACCCTTATGAATAAGTTCATTCAAATAAAGAGGGATAACTTTGCAGGACTCTTCAACTTTATATAATAGTGTAAAATAAATAAATAAGATAGCCAGTTAATTTAACACTTAGGAATTAGTGTCCGCTCTTAAGAAAATCATGAACTGGACATCATTAATATAAGAAGTACTTTTTATTGCAAATGTAGAATCTTCAAATAATTTTCTTAACTATGTAGGTCAAATGTTCTTGACTTGATATTAGGACTTGAGAAATGATAAATTAATTTGTTAAAATGCCACAGGATAAACCAAGTATTTTAAGTAAAATATAAAAGCATTGCTAATGTGAAAGTGCTATCAATAAGTGTTTGAAGACATTTTATAGCAGGTATTGCACTCTTAGATAATTATTTGCTACAAGGTTCCAGAAATATTCCCTTGGAAATCTCAGACCATGAAAACAATTGACAGAGTAGCAGCATTTTGGTGAGATTATTGCTGTTAAGGCAAATATACATTATGTACAATGGGGATATTATGGCAGATAATAAAACACACAAATTGGTCACTGAGAACATAGATGGGATTAACTGCCCAGTAAATAAGTTTCTCAACCACTTGAGAGATGAAAATCACCTAAATTCAGATAGATTGTAGCTGCAAAATGTACATCTAGGAAAGATGAGTGGCAGTATAATTTAGTATGGAAAGCTTTACTATGCTGAAAATAATAAAAGTCTCTCATGCCCAGGACATTTGTGTGTGTGTACTTTATAACTGAGTAGTGTCTAATGGAGAGTATTTGGAATGTTATTTGGTGGTGATGCTACACCAACCCTAGCAGTAATAAAGCATTCCCTTTTAATCATCTGCTCATAAAAAAGTAAAAGGAAGAACTCCATCTGAGAAGGAGCTATCACCATGTTATTAATAATGAACTTGGAAATATATTTCCTTTCCCCTCCCTATTGTAAATATTCATTCTGATGAGGGGAAGAATGAATATTCTTCATTCTTATATTCATATATTATACAGATAGATTGAGGATTGTGTCTTTGCCATATATCACCTGTATGGAAACGAGCTTGGCTATAATTTAGGGTTCAGAGTAGAACTACTACGAGTGATACTGAATAAGTGTATTTGTGTGATTAGACCTGATACAATGGTGGGAGCTGATAAGAAGATACCCAGCTCCAGCTTGGCCCCCATCCCACAGAGTGAGCCTACAATCCCTGACCATGTGTGATTGCCTGAGGTGCTGCGCTGGGTTACGGAAGACAGCGGCACTGGCTTCCACCTCCCACATCTCCCCGCACCTCTCCTATGGCCAAAGCTAACTTGGAACCACACAGGAAAGAGGATGCTGGAAAGGGTAGTCTCAACTTACCCAAGTTCAAACTGTGCAAAGCAGTCATGGCATTCTTTTCTAAGCCTCTATCTTATCTATTTAGAGTGCAATGAAAAATATTTCCCTGTGCTACTGAGTGTTTGAAAATATGTAACCTGAAATGTCTACTAGCTCCATCACCCCAGAACTTTTCCCTCGCCCCCTCTGTCAGATCTGCCACTTAGAGAACACTCTGTCCAAGGCAGTTCAGCTAAGAAGACCTCGTGACCCACATGTTCAAGTCTCCTCCTGCTTCTCTCAGAGGCTCATCAAATTTGCAGCCCTGTCTTGCAGAAGCAACTGTGTGCAAGAGCACAGAAGCAGGTTTTTAATCTTCAGGCCATATATATTGAAAATCTGTTCCTGGAATCACGACACTATAAAAGATTGGTAAAGTCAAATACAAATTTTTGTTTTGTTTTTGTTTTTCCCTTTTTTTATTTATATATATATTCGACGTCAATTGTGGTCCCCATGGAAAGATAGTAAAGATGTTCTGATGCTTATTTAAAGTGTGACGCCTTGATGAGCTATCATATAAATAATAATAATAATATTGTCAGATAGTAATTTTTGCAACAGAGCTTTTCTGAGGACAAATTAAATTCTTTGAGCACCTAGAATATTGTACCCATTTTAATGTACTTTTAACAACCTTCTCTCTTTCCTGTCTCCTTTCTCATGGACTAAACAGCCATTGGTAGACCTAGCTAGAACTTCTCCATTTACTACATTATATATGAATTGAGTTGAATTCAAAATAGTCTACTGCCAGGGGCCTCCCCGTGGCTCAAGGAGTTAAGTTGCAGCACTATGAAGCTATCTGCAGCCACTGCAGCAGGAGTTCAATCCCTGGCCAGGGAAGTGACCCATGTGACAGACCTCTTCCATCTCTCCCTCTGCTCTCCTCAGCAGTGTGTTTCAGTCTGTCTGCCTGTTCTGCTCCCCACTCTGTCTCTGGTGAATCCTCTCACTCCTGCCCTGCACCTCTGGCCTGTATCCCAGTTCTTAGTGTGCATAAATAAATCTTTTTAAAAAATAACTTACTGTCAAATAAACTTTTAGTGGAAAAGTAAATGTCTCCTTATATTAAAAGGTTACAGAAAGCATAAGAGGAAAGAGAATAGACTCCAGCAAATGAACTACTTTAAAAATCAGAAAAGAGAAAAGACATTTGTAGGTCAGAAATTTACTTTTGTGATTGGCAATGGCCTCAGTCTTTGAGATAATTCATTTATCTCCATATCGAGTTTCCATTTGTAATGTTATAATTAGAATTTGAATCCTTCATTCTTCTTTCAAAATACGGAGCAAGTAAATGATTTTACAACAAGCTACCAGGTATTAGAGGTAAGCACTAAAAGCAATATAACAGATAAGACTGCATGGGATATTACAAAATCATTTTTGAACAGAAAACTAATTATTTTAGCTAATACTCATAAAGATTTCAACAAGAACAGATAGTATATCTTTTAAATTAATACAAGAAGTTAAATTTTATGCTAATAGACCTTTAAATGGAACTTGCCTGAAATACTTGCTTATAAAGAAATGAATTTAGGAGCAGATAAAGGTTGTAAAAAATTTTTTTTAAAAACAAATTTTATATTCCAAGAAAGCTAATGAAAACTTCCAGAGTAGGTTTGGTATAATCAAATAATTAATAATTTCTGTCAGCTTAAAAAGGCTGAAAATTATTAAAAATCATTTTTTAGTCTGAGCTGGTAAAGAATCAAAGGAAAATTAATCTTTGTTATCTTTCTCTTAAATCACCTCTTCTTAGTGCATCCCCCCAAGAGCAGTTGGCATGACTTTTTTTTCAAAGATATACTTATTTATGTACACTAAGAACTGGGGTACAAGATATAGGGGAGTGTGTGTGAGAGGGTTCACAAGAGACAGAGTGGTGAGCAGAGCAGGTGGATAGACTGAAACACACTGCTGAGGGGAGCAGCAGGACAGACAGGAGAGGTCTCCTGGGCCATGTGGGTCAGCTCCTGGCCAGGGATTGAACTTGTGCTTCAGTGGCTGCTGATAGCTTCATAATGCTGAGACTTCACTCCTTGCACCACCAGGGAGACCCCAGCATGACTTTTTCTTATCAGATCCATTTTCTTTTTAGTATCATGACTTGCTTTTCTGCTACGGCATTGAATCAGTTTTTCACACTAATTAAAAGTTTGAAATTTTGGTTTATTTATTAGTTTCCTTTGTTGAGTCATTGTGTCCACTGTTGTGAGTTGAATGTTAGTTGCTTGGCACATAGGTTTTCTGGGATTAAATAGACAGTTTTATATAGCTTTGAGCTTGGTTTGAGAAAAGCCCTGACACTTAGTTTATGAGACTTGGGGTGAGTTTTTAGCCTTTCTAGGCCTCCTGGCTCCTCACACATAACAAAGGGCGAAAACATGTACCTTATACAACTGTTGTAGACATTAAGCAAGTTGATGTACATAATGGCCTACATCAAGTGCTTGGTGGATATACAGTTGTCGTGGTTATTCTTTTTTTTTTTTTGTCATCATTATTCTTATTGTCAGATCTCATAAATTTCAACAACATAGATACTGCCCAGCATTCTAGTTTGTAAAGTCAACTGTTTAAAGTGCCTTTCCCCCACAGATGGGTAAAAATACCACCAACAGCTAACCCAACTATTCAGTTTGGAAATTATCAGCATAGTATTTAGTACAGATGATGTTCAGATTTATCTACACTTTAATATCTTTTTGTTTATTTCAATCTTTGGGCTTCCTTCTTGAGTAATTTCTCATCTTGTCAGAAGGACTCTTTTTAGAAGTTGGGTTATCTGTTGGTCGTTAAGTTCAGGGTTTCTGTTTTGTTGTATTTTTGCCCATTATGTCTTTCATTCACCACAGGTCACCTTTCAGGCTATATCTGCTAGACTTTAGTATGCAAGTGACACCTGTGTTCTTTTGCTCCCTCCATTTAATTGTTGCTTCTGACTTGTGTCTTCATATGACCTGTGGTTTTCAGTGTCTGGAATTGGTATCTGAATTCAGTATCTGAATTGGTAGCAGCCAAAAAATGTAGAACTATAGTTGTTCAGCTTGAGAGTTTGTTTTGTTCTTAGTTTTTTGTTGTTGTTTATTTTTTTAATTGGCTATGGATTTGAGACATGATAGGCAAGAATTTCAAAATGCCAGGGCTACTGTGGGAACTGAGATGAATTCTTATTATATCAGAGAGTCTTTTTCTTAATCCATCTTACTTATTTTTGGTTAGTTAATTTTTAACATATGTTAACCAGCTCCTTGAACATTCATCCATCAGTGTTTCTGTTGACATGTTTTCTTATTTTCTAGGATATCATATCTATTTAATTGAAATTCTTTAAAGTGGGCAGTGAGATATTGTTTTAACCTATGAGTCACCTAAGTTAATTTTATCTCTGTTATTTATATAAAATCGCTTTGACTATTAGGTTTGTAGAACTAATCTAAAGACATTGCCTAAATAATTATAAGGGCTCTGAATTGATAGAGCCTAATTACTAATTTGAAAACAGTCATCACATGGATCATCTACAAACCTCTGATTCCTTTTTTTTTTTTAAGATTTATTTACTTATGCATACAGGCACTGGGGTATAGGCCAGAGATGTGGGGGTGGTGATAGAATCCACCAGACAGAGCAGGACACAGAACAGGCAGATTGACAGAAACACACTGCTGAGGGGAGCAGTGGACGAGGCAGGAGAGGTCTGCTACGCCATGTGGGTCACCTTCCTGGCCGGCGGCAGGGATCGAACTCGTGCTGCAGTGGCTGCAGTTTGCTTCATAGTGCGTTGCTTAACCCACTGCGCCACCAGGGCGGGCCCAAACCTCTGATTCCTTAAAAAAAGTGTGCAGTGCATGCACAGGTGAAACTGAGGTGACAGTGCACAGGCGAAATGGTGGTGGGAACTCCCTGGGGACTACAATTGATGCCAAATATATTCCATACATTTAAATTTAAAAAAAAATAAAATTAAATTTAAAAATTTTAATAGAAATAATGGATAAACTATGATTTCACTTTACATAATCTTTACGCATTCCTCTGATGGAAAGGTTAATAAGCAGAAAGGAAATGAAAATAATATTTGTGGAAAGCATAGGTCTGTTCCTAGGATGATTGGCATTTCACTTTATATCACTAAACACCCATTTTAGAAAATTATACTGCAAAATAAATGGTTGAAATAAATAATGATCTTAGTTATTTTATGGTCATTAGTCAAATAAACTACTCTTTCGTTGATTAATTTGGTTATTGATTATTTGCTTTACTCTCAAAGTGCTAATCATATAATTATTTTAAATAATAAAATGTAATGGCCCATTATTTATGAAACTTAAAGTGAATTACTCTTGTGTTTAGAAAACTTAGCTAATTAGAGTAGTTGCTTTCTTTTTAGTGTAGATTGGCCACCGCTAATGCAGTTCCACACAGAGTTAAAGAATTACTTACAGTCTTTTTTTGCTGTCAGTTATTTTAAAATTTGCTAGAATAATAAATTCCAGCTGAAGTAGTATTGAGAAAGGTGGTGTTGGTCTAAATTAAGCTTGCTCGTTAACATTAACTAAGTTGTTTCCTGTTTTAAAGACTATTTTGCTTTAATTACAGTTTTAGAGTAAGTCCTTTATGTGTAAACTTCTGCTTCCCACAAGAGCTCTCTCTGCCTTCGCTCAAAGGGTCTCATCTCTTCCTCATGACGGTATCACTCTTACAAAGTAAGTTTATTTATCCCTGGTCTCATCCCTGCATGCCCTAAGCTGTTGTCTGCTAATGCGTACGTTATCTGGTTTTCCTCTGCGGGGGGACATTCGCATGTCATTGGTTCCAGGTGCTTCCTTTGTATCTGATCACTGTGACGTTCCTATACTCTGGAGTCATGAAGTCCACACAGGCAGTTGTCCCCAGAGTTTTGCTGTCCCCAGATCTTTTCCTCTCAGCTATCATTAAGCATTTCTGGGAAGCTGGAGGAAACTGGTCTACAATCTTGTCTTCATACACAGTGTGCAACATTCAGGAGGCCGCCCTTGTGGAGTTGCCAGTCATGGCTACCCTCTCATGGTTGTGCACCTGCCATGTAGGACATGGCACTGAGACCTGTGTGGGTCACTGAACAATTGACTTTCCCTTAGGTGATGACTCGAGAGTGCTCACCAGCCATTTGTTCTTGGGAGTCCTCCAGATAATTGCCATACACTGTCTACTAAAATTTCTCTTGTCTTTTCTTCTATATCATAGGCTGTAAGTGGGCTTCCTGTGCCAATACACAGAATAGGAAGCACTGGGCGCATTAGAAAGGGGATGAGACAACAATTCTATATGACTTTTTCTCATCTAATTCTACTCTGGCTCATCAGAAGGTATTTCTGTGCTATAAGGACTTATTTGTTGCTGTTACTGTTTTAACACTTGCCCTCATTTCTAATATGATAGGCTGCATGGATTACCCTGAAGAAAAAGAAAGAACAAATGAAATGAATAAACAAGCCAAACAGAAAACTAACAGATTATGAATGATTTTTAAAAAACTCTATAGCTGGATCTTCCCTGGTGGTGCAATGGGTTGAGCACAGCACTGTGGGGCAAACTGCAGCCACTGCAGCACGAGTTCGATCCCCTCTGTAGGCCAGGGAGGGGACCCACATGACATAGCAGACCTCTCCTGCTGTGCCCGCTGCTCCCCTCAGCAGTGTATTTCAGTGGATCTGCCTGTCCTGTTCCCCATTCTGTCTCTGGTGAATCCTCTCACCCCCACACACCTCTGGCCTGTACCCTAGTTCTTGTATGCGTAAATAAATAAATCTTAAAAAAAAAAAAACGCTATAGCTGTTTTATGATCCTACTATTGAATTATTTGACTCTATTCATTTACTGTTGACCTAAAGAAACACTTTTGCCAGATGAAAACAGGTTAATAAAACAATAACAATCAGCTCTAGAATTAGGTAGAATTGGAAAGTAACTTGAATGTCTTCAGATTGTCACTTCAATGTAAAAATTTTAAAAAAACAATAATAATTCTTACCTTTAATTTTTTATTATAAGAATTAAATAAAATATTATGGCTTAGCACAATTTCTGACTTAAAGGATGAAGTAAACCATTGAAGGACTTCTGTCACTTTAATAATGGTATATAATCATACTAGTAATAGTAGCAGAAGGAGAAGTAGGAAAAGAAGGAATAATAGAAGGAGGCGAAGAGGAGAACAGAAAAAAAAACAGGACAACAGGAAATACATATTTCACCTGCATTTACTGAATCAAATATTAATTTATGAGAAACTTACAGAGATGTTTTGATTTACCCACCAAGTTTTGCTTAGTCAAGATTTATATATTTTATTGATTAGCCTTTATTTTCTTTCATTTTTCACTTCATCTTTAAAGTGTTTTACTTCATAGATATTTTAAAAAATATACAAATTTATCATCCACTGTGAGATTTCAGTTACTGTTCTTTTAAAAATCATCCATCAAATCAACATCTATATATATCTTTTTATCAATGGTTTGTTAAAATAATCATCTTCAAAGAATACATGTAAATGATAAAAGGTCAGTGCCACATTTTTTATATTATTCATCTATAAGAACATTTCCATGTATTTAGGGTAAGCAGAGTATGAAACTAAACCATTGAAGTAGAGCTTTAATGATGATATGGAAAGAATTATCATGTGTTCATGGGTTCTGTCTTGCCTGAAAACTGATAAACAGTGGAGAGATTTTGGGCTCTGATGAGTCCTGATGTGCATTTAACCTGGATATTATTAGTCTGAATCAGACCCCTGCTGATTTTGACCAAAAGCACTTTAAACTTGACAGCTGTTCAATGGTTTTGTGAAATAATTTAGTTTGCTTGGTTCATTTTTGGTAGAAAATTTCCCACCACATAATGATATCCTTATGCTAATGACTTTTCCTCCTCTGAAAGACTGAGGCATTATTAACATGACAGTTGAAGCGTGACAATCACACACATATGTCATGTTAAATGTTTGCATTGTGTCCAAGTATTGGCTGCAGCTGTATGACTGAATATGATTGTGAATAGTATGTTACATACATATATATTTATATATATAAAATGAGTTATATGGGACCCTCTGGAGGCGAGGGGTTTTCAGTGCTACCACAACTATGACCCACTGTGACTACCTGAGTTCCATCCGAGACCAGAAAGCTGACCCACATGGCACAGCAGACCCCTCCTGTTTCACGCTGTGCCGCCCTCAGCAGTGTATTTCAGTAGATCTGCCTGTTCTGCTCTCTACTCTCTTTCTGGTGAATCCTCTCACCCCTGCATATCTGGCCTACACCCCAGTTCTTCTATGCAAAAGTAAAATAAATAAATCACTTTTCTTAAAAAATGATTTATATCTATTATATCTTTAGTCATTTACACAGGTGAAGCTAAGGTACTTCTATATAATATTTGTTGTTGTTGTTTTTCCTACTTTCTCTCACCTTTGCTCCTCTCTGTTCTCACTTTCATTCTTGTTTTCTTTTGGTATAAGCATAGAACAAAGCTGTTCTTGTAAAATTTTGTTTGAAATTTTCTCAGTGTTGCTGCTGAAAGTTATGCTGATTTTTGTACATGTGGGGTTATGCGATGACGCTGTCCACAGCTATGACACAGGCACCATTGCAGACCAAGCAGAGGCTAAACACTGTTTTTAGATTTTCAACTCCAATTCAGTCTCCACTTTGCTATCAGAATGATCTTACTAAAACACCAGAAGAGTTCATTACTCAGCTCATCTGCTTAAGTGTCTTCAGTGACTTCCTGTTACCTTGAAAATAAGGACCAAACTGCCAAGCTTGTCTTACATAGTTCTTTTCCTTTGCTTCCTTCAGTGTTTCTTGCTTTGCCATCCCTTTACCTGCATCTCATTTTTATTAGACTGTTTCAGTTCTCCAGATTCATCTAGCCTCTTGTACACCACGCCTTTGCATAAGCTCTTCCCTCTTCTATAGACACTTTTCTCCACTATTGCAAATTCAAACTCCTACTCATCCATTAGGTTTTAGCTGAAACTGTATTAAGTCTTCCTGTACATTTCATTAACTCCATCTCATTATGCATTATTGGATTATTTTCTTCTCTGATAAAATTTAAGCTCCATGAAAGCACAGGCCTTGTCTAGTCATTTTACTATTATAGTTATTTTTAAATTATTATACAATTTAGTACTCTTCAGCTTGCCGCAAACTTTAACTAGCTACACTGTCTCTAATTTTAACTTTATTTGGCCTAGACAGTAACTTTCCCTTAACCAAACCAAATACTTCCCAAGACCACAATGTCTGCCTGAAACCACAGATAGTACCAAATCCTATAGATGTTATGTTTTTCCTTCACATAAATATGTAGGATATGTGACTGCCTCTCTTTTCCTTTCTCCTTTTTTCTAATAAACCTGTCCCTTGGAAGTGTTAAGAAAAGTTTAAATTAGCTACTTTAAGATAATTAACATTTTAAAAAGAACAATTATAAAAATGTACTATAATAAAAGTATGTTGAATGTGGTCTTTATCAAAATGTGCAATTGTACATAATATTTTTGGGGCTGTGGTTGACCTCAGGCAACTGAGACTGCAGAAAAAGAATCTAAAGGGTAGACTATTATGCATAAAGTGTTATTTTAATCCTGTGACCCTTCTATTTCTTTAAAGTTAGATTATGTTTTAGTGTTTCCTTATTATGAAGAACAGAAAACTGGTGCAAAGATAGAGTTTGGGGAAGAAATAAGAAAACTCCAATGTCTTTTTATCTTTATTTACTCCTTGAAAATTGTCTTTGCAGCCTCAAGATGTTCATCCAAACACAGATCTCTTATGACAATATTAAAAGTACAGTAAACAGAAAGGAACACCAACATGTAGAATTATCTTCCTTAGCAACCTATAGTGATTCTTAGTGGGAAAATAAAGTAGATATGCATAGTTTCCTGAATATATAATTTTAATCAAGTTAACTGTATATAAATCGTATTCCATAGTGTAATGTATGCTGTTTTCCGTGAATCACTTCTGGCTTTAAAAAGATGTGAGTTTGGGCTTCCCTCATGGTGTAGTGGGTTGAGCGCCACACTCTGAAGCATCTGCAGCACAGCAGTGCGAGTTTGATCCCTGGCCAGGGAGGGGACCCACATGGAGCAGCAGACCTCTCCTGCCTTGCCTGCTCTCCTCAGCAGTATATTTCAGTTGTTCTGTCTGTTCTGCTCCCCACTCTGTCTCTGATGAATCTTCTCACTTCCCATACCTCTCACCTGTACCCCAGCTCTTGTATGCATAAGTAAATAAATCTTTTTAAAAAATTGTGAGTTTAAAATAGCTTTGGATATTACTGTGGATAAATGAACTGAGTAGCACTAACTACTTTTGTGTCTTTTGTGTCACCCCCTACTCTCCTCAGCAGTGTGTATGAGATCTGCCTGTTCTGCTCCCCACTCTGTCTCTGGTGAATCCTTTCACCCTTACACCTCTAGCCTACACCCCAGTTCTTGTATGCATAAATAAATAAAATAAACCTTTTAAAAAAGAAAGAAAAGAGGAAAATGATATACATATATAGTTATAGCTTTAACTGTAACTGTTCCACAACTGTCTCAAAACAAAATTGCGTTAATATACATAAACAGCACCAATCTACTTTAGAATAGTTAAGCTAGTTAAACTGAATCAAGTGAAGGTAGAAATACATCATTCTTCTTAAGAACTGTGTATTTTATAAAGTACTTCGCACATATTTTGCTGAGTTCTAGATTGGTGACATTTAGATGGGAAAAGACAATATTTGTTGAAAAAATTATTTAGGTTTGGTATCGTTGCTTGTCAGAAATTATCTCAGAAAGTCCCATGTGGTATATTTCGTTTTGTAGAGAAATGCATCATTCAGATGCATTTGTAAATAGCACAACCTAAATTACTGATGTGATTTGACATTTTCCTTGCTGGCATCTGGTACTCTTTATTTCAATACAGAAGAAAGTTCACCCTGATACAAAGACTTTTAGGCTTCCTTTGAAGTTGATCTTATATAAAAGTATGAAAAAGCACCAGAAATGGGGGGGGGGTGTGGAATCCTATAAAAATAACAATGTAAGTCAATGTTATTATCTCAGTTAAAAAATAAATGAATAACAAGTACCCCTGTTGGTTCTGAACATATTGAATTAGGAGCAAACCAGTTCACCAAAAATAAATTTGCTTAATGCTGATTAATTAATGATTGATTTACTTATTGATTTGTTCTTTTAATCATATTTACCCTTCTCATTTGGAAGGACATTTTTAGCCCCTCTGCAACTAACAAAATTTTCTAACAAAGTCAATTTTTTAATCTCTTACCTATTTGAAGCCATTAAAAAAAAAAAAAAGATTTATTTATGCATACAAAAGCCGGGGTACAGGCCAGAGTTGTGGGAGGTGAGAGGATTCACCAAAGACAGAGTGGGGAGCAGAACAGGCAGATTGACTGAAACATAGTGCTAAGGGCATCAGTGGGCACGAGGCAGGAGAGGTCTGCTGCGCCATGTGGGTCCCCTCCCTGGCCGGAGGCAGGGATCAAACGCATGCTGCAGTGGCTGCGGTCTGCTTCTTAGTGCATTGCTTAACCCACTGCGCCACCAGGGAGGCCCTGAGTGAATAATTTTTGAGTCACCAAAATGAGCAAAATTGTGGACAAGACACATTGACAAAAGGTGTGTTTCCATTGCTGTGTTACTGTAATCAACAGAGACTGATTAATGAGCATTCCCTCATATCAGAGCAACAAAAGTTCTCTGCTTTGTTGAACAGCTTGATCGGTGACTTGAGTGAAAATATAACAGACATATCTATCAAATTTACCAAAGGCCATCCTCTCTGAGGACACAAAAACACGCAAACAGAGCCAAGGTAGAAGAAGTCTTTCAGAATGATTTTAATTGAATTGTTCAAGTCTTTCTTCAATCTGACACACTATTCAATTGACCTAGCTATCATTTTGAGTATCCTTATTTTATTCTAGAGCTTCTTCCTCACAACCAAACATTTATAAATACAACTTGATTATTTTTGTTCTTTGTTATAACTTTCTTCTCTTCTCCTTTGCTTTCTCTTTTGGGATTTTAGAAGGAATACTTGTGAAACCAAATCTTTGTTTTGCTCAATTCAGTGCTATTAACTTTTTATCTACTGTTTTCAGCAATAGGCAAAAGTCCTCAGATAATTCCTCAAGTTGAAGAGTAACTCAATATATATTGATATGAATTCATAGGTAACTCACTCTCCATATAAATCTTATGTAAATTCCTCAAGGAAGAGTGTGTATTTTATCTCTAGTTCAGTGGCATCTAGAATAATACTAATAGCTAACACATTAAGTGTACTTACTATCCATGTGTTAACTCCTTTATCCTCAGACTCTCTAAAGTTAGTACCGTTAACATCAACATGTGCAGTGACTATTCAGTAATACTTTCTTTAAATCATTATGTAATCTTTTCCAGTAAGGAAGGAATCTTTGCCAATAAAAATATTTCTATGAATTAAGTTGGAAGCAACTGTGAGTACCTTCTCTGTAACTCACCACTCAAGTCTATTTCTTGTGATACTCATCAATATAGTTCATCTTTAAAAAGAAAGTATTTAGTGGTTTGGATAATTATGGGTCATAATTTACCAATGGGATTCAGTTATAGCAGATGAAATTATATTATAAAATATTTGTGCATCAAAAAAGTGAAAGTGGAATAATAGAAGTAAAAAGTCTGTTTTTATGTTGAAAGATAAATGAAATTGCTGTCTATAGAGAAGCCTTCCTTTCTAAAGTAAAAACAGGACTTCTATTTCCTTATGCATTCCTTTTAGAATGCCACTGATTCATATTCTCTGGAAATTTCCAGTTGGATGATTGATGTTTGCAGGGACATGTATGCTTTTTTGCTGAAAGTGTTATAGTAATTACACATTCCACTATGTTTCCAGCTGGAAAGGGAATTGACAACTTCCACAAAGACTTATCCAGATGTCTCAGACATTTAGCCATTCATTTTGAACACCTGCATTTCCAACACATCCACCTGCAACTTCATTATTAACACGGAAGTTCATTTTTCTTTGATTACTATTAAGTGGAATTAGTAGACCATCTAGAAAAAGTCAGATTAAGTATATTTGCCTAAATACACAAAACAATTGAAAAGTAAAAGAATATTCATATATAATGTTTCTCTGTCTTTGATTTTCTGTCTTCATATTGCTCTTAGAATAGTTTTTTTACAAGCTTGAGAATTAATAGACTGGTATGTTCAAATATTCAAGAATTGAACTTCTAAATTGTGAATGGAATATTCTTATTTTATGCAGTCAGTATTTGCAATGTAATTGACAGGTAAAATTGGAGTGCTTTCCTCTGTTCTGCTCTCTGCTTAAAGTTAACGTTTTTAGAATGTTTGTAATAAGTCTTGATAATATCTTTATCAGGTCATTGTTCTGCTGAATCTCCTACTTTCAGATATTCCTTCTTAGGAAACATCTATGAGAATACAGCAAATGTGTTTTTATTCCTAAAGACTATAGTATGAACCTACCAAGGACAAGATCATCGACTTAGATGTTTATCATATAACGCTTCAAAACTGGAAATTAACACTGATACCACACTAGTGTAATCCACTCAACAAACAGCATGCAAATCTCACCAAATCTCCCAACAATGTCTATTCTTTTTCTAGACTAGGGTCCTTCAAGAACATATGCTGCATTCACTTGCATCTATAGTTTCTCCTTCCATAACCCTTCTATTTTTACACTTCAAAAATGTTTTTTCCTCAACCTGTGTCCACGATGAGTTTTCCTTTAGCACAGGTCTTGCATTCTTATTATGTTGGTATCTACCAAACAGCTCCATCATAAGTTATTATTGTTCCCATTACAAGCAGCCCAGCATAATGTGAGAAGATACTCAGAGACAAGTATGCTGACCTTCATCTAACACCCAGTTTTAGCATTTGTGAATGATCCCCCTGAATCAACACCACTGTAATGGCAGCGCTGATGATTTTTTATGTCTGTCATTCTTTCTAAATTAATTAATTGGTAGTTGATATAAGGATGAGGTTTCCCTTTTTTGTCCTTTATACTCATTCTTCAGCTTATTTATATGTTTTCATGTGGACTCATGGATTCCTGTTGTATTACATGAATTTCCTGGTACTTACATTATCCGAATTCTATCTTTAGGAATCACCTCTAACTTACTTTTATATCTTTTTGATACATCCATAATTCTTTCACATTTCCTGCTTTTGGATTAAGAAGTGCTCCAGATTCAATTTGACCTTTTTTTGCCGCAGTTC
This sequence comes from Galemys pyrenaicus, assembly GCA_019455555.1. Taxonomy (NCBI): domain Eukaryota; kingdom Metazoa; phylum Chordata; class Mammalia; order Eulipotyphla; family Talpidae; genus Galemys; species Galemys pyrenaicus. The sequence goes on along the minus strand of JAGFMF010012288.1, from coordinate 1,769,217 downwards.
TGGAATCACTCATTTCCTAAGGAACTCTGGTTCATTCTCTCTAGCTCTCTCTCTGCTTATATATGCATACTATATGTGTGGGTGTCTTTCTTAAAGGCAAAGATTAGATAATGATTGAAACAAACTTATTGATGCTCATTCAAGGTTTTCAGCTGTAAATATTAAATGCATTATTAAAATAATGTATTTTTGTATATGTGTCTTTATATGTGTTTATGTATTTATCTGTATTTCCATGTTTATTATTCCTTTCTTCACAGTGAAAAAGATGTCATCTCAATATATTTACCTATTTGCATACTTAATTGTTCAATCTAGCCCCTGTCAAATTCATGCCAGATAACAGCTATCTCCACCAGCTCTAGCTGCATCCTACCCCACCCCCTCACCATGGCTACCTGCCAATGCCTTCACAGATTTCCATGCACTCTTCAGCCCCACCAAATTTCCTTGATCACTACATATGATGCTAACGACTTTATATCAGAAATGGAAATTCCAATTATATTTTTATATATTTATTTTTAAAGATTTATTTTATTTATTTATGCATACAAGTTCTGGGGTATAGGCTAGAGATGCAGGGAATGAGAGGATTCACCAGAGACAGTGAGGAGCAAAAGAGGGAGATCTACTGAAATACACTGCTGAGTGGATGAGACAAGAGAGCCTCCTGCCCCCTGTGGGTCAGCTCCCTGGCTGGGCATCTACTCATACTGCAGTGGCTGCTGATAGATTCATAGTGCTGAGACTTAACCCCTTTGAACCATCAGGGAAGTCCCTCAAATATATTTTTTAAATGCAGAAAATATCATATAAATGGTGAAATATAGAAATATTCTATAGCTTTTCTATGGACGGTGATAGAATTTGCTAATAAATTAAATGCACATTGGAAGAAAATAATCAAAGATAACCCAGAGATTCTGGCCCAAGTAAGTAGGTGACTAAATTTACACTGACTAATACCAGGAGTATTATGTAAGAAAAATATCGGGGTAGATTGGAATTCAAAACTCTTTGGACCTACTGAGATTAAGATGTCTATTAATTATTCAAACAGAGTAATAGAGTTGAATAAATGAACCTGGATTCTAGAAGGAGACCAGGCAAAAAGATATACATTGAAATTCAACAGCATATAGATGATATTTAGCATTGCAGATTGGGTGAGTTCACTAAGGAAATCACTAAATGCAGACAGACAAAAGAAATGAACACTGCCAAATATGGGGAGCGGAGAGATAGAATAGAGAATTATACTTCAGGTTAGATTTCTAATCTACTTTTGTTGTAGCAAATGATTGGTTCAATTGTAAAGATAGAGCTAGAATGTGAGAAGTTTAAGGCAGAACAAGTATAAACAAATCTTATTTGGTATCTAGTGTAATGAATAGCAGAGAAAGGGATATGAGCTGCAAATAACAGTGTCCCTTGTCAAGAATGAATACTGCGGCCTCCCAGGTGGTGCAGCAGGTTGAGCACTGTGTTGTGAAATATCCACGGCGCAGCAGCATGAGTTCGATCCCAGGCCAGGGAGGGGACCCACATGGCACAGCAGACCTCTCCTGCCTCATTCACTGCTCCCCTCAGCAGTGTACTTGGGTTTATTTGCCTGTTCTGCTCCCTGCTCTGTCTCTGATGAATTCTCTCACGTCCTGCAACTCTGACTTGTACCCCAGCTCTTATATGCAAAAATAAATCTTTGGGAAAAAAATGAATACTGCCATAGCATATTTGTATATTGATAAGTCCATTGATCCGCTCAAAGGTAGAAAATTGATCAAACTCGAGATTAAAAAATTAAAAAATGATTCACGCCTTCTTCTAGGAAGGGAAGTGTGACCTATGGAGTTTTAGTTTTAAAACTGGGCAACCCACTTACAGAAAAAGCAGGCAAACAGAGTACATGTTAAAAGTGCAGGTAAATTATTAGGTTTAGAGATTTGATTATGAAACTCTCTTACGTTTCAATTTTCTCAGAGGCAAAGATCAGCTGAGAGTGGAGGAAAAATGTGTTGAATATTAATAGGGAGATGATAAATTTAAAATAACTATGAGAGTGGGTGAGTGAATGATCTATAAAAATAACAGTATTTTAGGCTAGAACTGGGGGCACATTTGAAGTTGTGTTGATGAATTTAAAGTAAGAAAAGCATCATGGTTCAGAAGTAGGGGAGGCAGAAAACTGAATAAACGAGGGTGAGGTTTTGACACTTAAATTCTCTAAAAAGAAAGGTGTGGGAACTGAGAATGTGTTCAAAGTTATGATTTTAATGATCAACTCTAAGATAGCTAAAAAGAGAGATTGACTCTTTCTGGTATATTTTAGGTGATAAAAGGTGTAAGTCTCAATAGACTACAGTGCCCTTTTGAGGTGAAAATTGTGGAACTCTGAGTTCTAGAAAATTGTACTGAAAAGACAGCAAGACATGGAGACACAGGAATTATTTGGAATTTACAGTCTTCGTGTAGAGCCACTGAGATACTATCCGCACAAGGTTTGACCACAGGGGTAGGACAATCTCATTAGACAGGATGTGGTCAAATTTCTAGGCTGATAAACTTAGTCAAGTTGTAAGACTGGTAAGAATGAGGACTTGGATCCAGCCAAAACTGACTTTTTCCATTTAAATATAAATTCTGCAAACAACAAATGCAAAAGATAAGAAAACTAGTAGACACAGCTCCCTACTATTCCCTAATTCTTCAAAGCACTGATTTGAAATGTGTAGCCTTGCTGCTTGATAGCTCAAGTGAGTCCAGCGATACTGACTTTTATACAAATAGAATGAGAACTGGACTTGTCCATAGTATTACATCACTAAAGAATGAGACTCCATTATATTTTCTACCTACACACATGTGCATTTTGTGGTATTTCTGTGTTACTTATAGCACATGTGCATATGACTAATACAGAGGGCTATGTGAATAATGAAATCATCAAGGATTTTGATTTTATTAATTGTGGGGAAGGAGATGGATTTAGAAATTAAAATGAATAGGAGTAATGATATAAATATATGACCACAATAAGAAGCTGTATCAGATGTTTATATCTAATTGTGTCTTAGGGTTCTGGAATTGCTGGTGACAGTGAGAACCTAGGAGGAAATTTGTCCAACATTCAGCCCTGGGAATAGAAGGGGAGCAGAGAGAAAACGCACCCTTCACTTAATACTGGAAAGGCAGTACCCTGGGAACAAAAGAGAGGTGCAGTTTTGATTGGGAGAAGAGTTTTGTTCTTGTTTTCTTAAAAGAACTGGTCATTTTACTGATTACAGAATAGGAAATTAGATCAAATTAGATGTACAGAGTTGTATGAGGCTATAGATATAGTTATTGAGGAATATTGAGGACCCCAATTACTGAAAATGTAAATCATGATGAACTTGGACTTGAAGGTCTTTTAGGTGGAGTTGTGATTATATGATTCTTTAGCGGGACAGTCTTTCAGACAATGGTTCTGGTGAAATGAGGAATGCTGGAGTAGGTTGTGGGTCTTTTTATAAACAATGAGGAGTTTGGGGGTCTGTGTTCACTCTGGCCAAAGCCATCACTGGGGCTGATGAAGGCATGTCTTGTCATGCTATTTCAGAACTACAATTTAAATTCAATTCTTAAATTACCCTAGGAGTTATTTTTTCCTGCATTTCAACTCATTGAGTAATTACATTGAGTAATTATATAGCATGTTTAATGCTAACTTTCAATTAGAAGGAATACCATGTAACTGTTTAGTCTCAGCTGTTCTTTTCCAGTGATGCAACAACTGTATACATTTTAAGATTTAGGTGGTACTTCTACCCAAGGTGGATTACCTTGTAGCATATAATAAAGGGCAATCATTCAAAAGTTGGACTCGGTAAACATGATATATTAAAAAACTATAGTAGAAAGGTTTCATTTTAAGTTATGTATCTACTCCAGAATTCACTATAAAATGCCAAAACTTTCTGTAGTTAGCTTTCATTGGGATATAAAGGAATTTACATATGAGCTGATAACATTACAAAATAATAAAATAAGTCTGAACTGTGTAACAACATTTGGCAAAGCAAAACATATCTAGAATCATTTGATTTGCTCTCTGTTTTTCAAGGCAACACTAAAGAATAAAGGACTATTTCATATAGGATTCTCAACTTGAGGGAATGCATCCTTTCATGAATACACTTTGAAATATCTATAGATGTGTTAAAACACTGACAATAAAAATAAATACCCCATTAGTTTCATAGCTGTGTTTGTTTTACATAAGCTGATCTCAGAATCCAAAAGTATTGCAATTTGTTCTGAGAAGTCAGGAGGAAGTCAGGTGGAAATGATCATATCCTTATGTAAGTGAAGGTGACATAGAATAACTATATTTTATCTTGTTATATAAATTCATTTCATCACCATATCCAGTTTGCTGTTCTCCTCAGTCATATCATTGCTCCCAAATGTTTTCCTGTTTTCAGAAATTACATTTTCAATATGCCATGTTTATTATTCTCTGCAGCTTTTCTAATCTTTCTAACTTCTTTTACATTCAGGTTTTTAAAAGAAAGTCTGAGTGTGTGTATTTGGGCAGAAATGCCTGTGTACATTTGGGCAGAATTTGCAAAACTGGATAGTAAAATCTTTCATCAGTTTTTAAAAAATGGTTGGGCCTATTCCTTGCAGTGATTATAAGAAATACATTGCAATATCTTTAAGAGCTTAGTGAGGAATTCATATTTCTCAGTGTATTAATTCCTCCTTATAAAAATTAGCAAGGAAAATGTGTTGAATACATGATTCTAACATCTGTTTACGATGTATAAGAATGTGTGTGTGTGTCTGAAAGACAGAGAGAGTGTATGTTTATGGAAGTGCAGTGAGACAGCTTTCAAATAAGTATTCAGTAAGACAGACAAAGGTACATGCAACAAAGGAGGAACAGAACTTCATTAGGTTAATCTCATAAATTTTAAACCTTATAAAATATTTTTACTTTAGTTTTACCCTTATAATACTATAAGTCATTCTAAATTAAACTTTCTGAATTATTTTCTTATGAACAATAACATCTTGTTAGTGGTTAAAAATATCTTGCCAAATTAGATAGAGGGAATTCCAATTAAATATATAAATGAAATAATAAAGCAAAATAAGTTGCTCATAACTAATTTGATGAATAATCTATAATCCACCTTCCCTAAATCAGTTCTGGTGTGTTTTTTTGAGTCATCAAGAATATGTATTGGTGATGAGAGTCAAATTTTATAGCATGCCTATTTCACTTACAGGGAACTTACTCCAATATGTTGCAACATAAGTGTAAATGTATAAGATTCTAAGTATATGGGAAATTTCATAATCACTGGAACCTGAATTTCATGTGTAAGTTAAAAACTTCTGTTCGATATACTGGCACAAATGTGTTTCTATGATGTTGGAAGCAATTCTCTACAACATTAATAGTCCTTTTGTTATTTTTTCTGACAAAGGTTAGTGTATTCTTTAAAAAATGACCTTTGGAAAGAGTTTTAACAGTACTAAGAATACTGTATGGCTCATACATGTAACTAAGATGTGTTAAAAACTAAGGGAATGTAACCATTTTGCTTTGTTTTAGCATAGTATTGAAGCAAAGTAGATAACATATTACATGAAATAATATGTAAAGAGAAATGCTACTTTTATTCATTTTTGCATTTAAGAAATTAAATAGAGGAGCTTCAGGCATTAGACTAGGATATAGAAAGCTAGAAAGGACTTCCTTTCCATTCTGCCAAAAGGAATAATGTTTAGAATGCCTGAAACATTTTTCCAGGTATTCGATTGGTTAATTCCTTCATCTCTTACAAGTTTCTGCTCAAACTATAACTTTTTATGGAGGCCATTCTTCAATATAGGTTTCGTCCACTATATGAAGTAGAACATTTCTATTTGATATGATTTAGCAGTTTATTTTAGGAGTGTGAATGTGCTCAAAAGTTTCCATATAAATTATTAGTAAAATGTTCCCAGGATCCCCAAAATTACCAAACCATATCAAATAAGAATATTCTACTTTCATATAGTGGGGAAATATATATCCTATTTAAAACTATATCTTAATCTACTACTTTTCCAGAAATCCCTGTTCTTCTCTCTTTTTCTTTCATAGAACTTATCATTCTATAATATACTATGGAATTACATTTAAGTGTGTTCATTAGTTATATTTCTCACTCAGATAAAAAGCAAGCTATTGAAGAATAGATATCATTGCATTCCTTATTGAAAGCTCCCAAGGACCTTCAGCAGTGCCTGGCACTGGTTCCTAATTATTTGTTGAATGTGTGAATACCTTATACATTCTGTCTTGTATTTATAATTTGGTAATACAATTATTTTGTGCCTTTGTATGTTGTAGAATGGGGGAGGGTTTTGTGAAGAGGACCCTCCAGCTAGCACGCACTCACACACACACCCTTAAATTCACAGTACATCAATAGATTACTACTCAGTGGTCAAGGAAGACAAAATTATGCCATTTGTACCAGCAATGTAGAACTGGAAGTGATAATTCTATGTGAAGTGAGGCAAAAGGAGAAAGATAAATACCAGATGGCTTCACCTATATGTGTAATGTAGAAACTAAACAAAGGTAGATCTGAGATTTCAGGAAGGGAAGTAGAAGGAGGAGGGGAGAGTAGAAAGTAGGGAGAGGAGAGCATGGAATTGGAAAACTATGGGTAACAGTGGGTAATGGTGGGAATATTAAAGTGACTGCAGCTCAGGAGAGAAATTCTATAAGGTGAAAAAATAAACAAGAATGTTTAAAAAATGAGAAAGAAAGTCACAATAAGTACTACTAGTAGATATTAAATAAAAAAGAAAATTTAGGGGTGAATTAATGACTTCTTAGTTAAATTGTTCTTAGCTTCCTTGAGCACAATTTACATTTTTTAGGTTACATTTTAATTAACTTTGTTAGAGTTTTTAAAAATTACTCCACAGTTGACGCAAATTATTTCAACCAGCAATCATTTGTCTTACTACCATTTTCCTCCTCTAAAGACACCTGTAATAAATGATGATTTTGTTCTATGAAAATCACCTGCATTTATTCAATGTTTCATGACATTTCAACATTATACATACTTCATCAATTTGTCAAACATAAAATATAGCTCATATATATATTAAGAAAATGTGTGCTGGACTAATACTATACCTGTGAAATTTAATGGATTTGATTGACATCTAGAAATTATAGTTCTCCATTCATCACATCTAATTTTCAAATGTACAAGAACTGTAAAAAATACTATTTCAAAAGAAATAAGTTAGGTTCTTTTAATAGTATTTTTTACAGTCAGTTTTTCACCAAACAACGAAAGATATCAAGAATACCCTAGCTGAGATATAAAAAGGATATAAAAAATGTTTTTGGAATAAAAATAACAAAACATTGCATAATTCTAGGCCAAGAAGTATCTAAGTGATGTGCTGACATTAATTAATATTTCATTATTTCATTCCTTTAAAAGTATAAATAATAGAAACAAAGCAGTTTATTTTATTTACAGTTACATATTTATTTGTCCTTAGTGTATAATAAAAGTTTAATTTTCATATAATTAGTTTTTATAGGGTATAACTAAAATTCAGGTTTTATTTATCTTGAAATGTAAGCCAAAAAACCAAAATTACAGTAAATATATTGTGGTTAATGAAATCCATGTTCCATGCAATTAATGTGAAATCACATACTACCTATGCAAATTTTCTATTACATTTATCTATGTAATTATGCCATTGCATTCAAGTCATTGGTATCACTTAAGAGTAAAGAGACAAAGAACAAAATACTTGAAATTATGATTCACTTAATTTTTTTATTGTAACTTCTAAAAATTGAGGTGACAGTGGTGTACAACACTGTGTAGGATCAAGAGGTATAGACTTACCTTGTTCAAATGGATGACACCACATCGTGAATGTAGCCACCACCAAGGCATCTGTAACTCCCCTCTCCCCCCCACCATTAGCCCTTGAGCCTCCTTCCCACTTTGTTCTTTCTCTCTCTTCCCCTTCCATTAGATTCAGTAATATTTCTAGGGTTGTTTTCGGTTTGATTTTGTCTGTTCCTTTGGTTTGTTTCTTTATATTCCACAGATTAGTAAAATCATCAGTATTTGTCTTTTCCTTCCTCATTTCATTTAGCATCATCCCTTCCAGTTCAATTTATGCTGTGACAAATGGCAACATTTCATTTTATTTTTTACAGCTTAGTACTTTTTCATTATGTATTTATACAAATCTTAATCTACTCCTCTGTTACTAACACTTAGGTTATTTCCATAACTAGGCTGTTGTAAATTGTGCTGCAATAAATAGAGGAGAGCATATGTCCTTTAAAATTTGTGTTTTTGTATTCTTTGGAGTGATATCTAGGAGTAGAGTTGCTGAAAAATCAGACAGATATATTTTTAATAATTTGAGAAAGCTCCACATTGTTTTCCATGGAGGTTTTGCCATTTCTTACTGCTTTAATTATAAGAGTATAAGCATTTTTTGGTGACAGCTCAAATAAATATCCTAATCTGATATTTTTGGTTATAGTAAAGTTTTCCTAAATTCATTTAGTATTTCAAAATTTTATAGTCCTTACTATAGTACTTCCATCACATTGGAAAATGTATTTTACTAAAAATAGTGAGCCTATAAATAGTTTTTTGTATAAGTTGTACTTTGTCAGATTTTAATTTACTTTATCTAAATGATGAATTTTAAGGATTCCATGTGAATTTATGGTACAGTGTAACTTTTAAATTGGGGTGAAATAAGTATTTAATTATTATTTTGTATATGTGTTGGTAACTGTTTATAAATAGACAAAAACATGCATGTGGAATTTTCTTTGTTTCTAACAATTATTTTAATTTTTCCAGGAAAAATATTGCAAACTCTTAAGACTATGTGTGATAAAATGATGTGTTAGTGATGTACTATGATTTCATGAATGAAATCTAGATAAATCTGTGTTTATGTGAAAACCTTATGATTCTTTGATTATGAAATTTCCAGAAACAGAGGTCTCACTGTATGTAAGTCCTTCATAAGTAAGGACTAAAAACACTTTTCTATCTTGAATCCCTAGATAAAAGAGAGGAAGTAAGATCAGGTTAATTATGATCAGTCTTAATAAGAGATATTTGGGGCAAAAGAAAAACAAACAAACAACAAACACTAGAATCGAAGGACACAATTATAAAAAGCATGACTGATTCCTGGGGTGGTATGCATTTTAGGGAATAAAAACTACTAAAGAATCTCTAAACCCTTCACAATCCAATATCCCAACTATAACAAAGATCATCATTTAAATATAAGAAAATCATAGACCTGTTTTCTTAATTCATCCTATCAAAAAAACAAAAAACAACTTTGGGAGAAATGTGAGAAATGCTTATTAAAGATTTAATAGAAGTGTTCTAATTAATAAATTTTGTGGTCCCCATTTGTTGTCTCTATTCTAAAAATCACCAACGATATACTTTGTCACCATTTTAATCATTACTAAAATTTATTCGTTTGCCGTTCATTTACATAACTATATTTTTAAAAGTATTTTTAGTAGAAATGTTTTGGTTTTAGAAGAGAAACAGAAGTATCACCTCTATAAATCACTTCTGTTTCCTTTAGGATTTTCATGCCCTGTCTAGTTGTGCCATTTCTCTTTCAATTCTTTCATCTCTTGGGACTTCATTATATGGGCTGTGTTGATGACCCTTTCCCCTGCCTTGCCCGCTGAGGCCACTTGAGGCATTTCTAGGTATACCCCTTTATATTAACTCTTTTTTGAAATTGCTAAGGTCACATCTTTGACACAATCATCTCAAACTTCTGTGCTTTGCTCTTTCTGACAGTGTTATCAGCATTTGCTCTTTCATCACATTTGACCTAGTTCTCTCAAGCTAGTAACCCTCTGTCTTCTTCTTCTGTTTTCCTTCCTTGACTTATTCTGCTTCTTGACATTTCAGAATGTGCACTTTGCTTTCCAAACAATAGATGCTGTTGACATAGGATGCAAATATAGTTTCTTTTCATCATTATTTTTTGTTGGCTTCTGGTTTCTGACTTTACCCAGTTCATTTCAGTGTGGTTTTGCATGCAGATGACACTTCTTTCCAGTAAGACTAAAATTATGATTAAATTAAAAGTAAAATTTTATAGATAATGTGGAACTAGGTTTTCTTTATATTCAAATAGAGTTGTAGTTGTATAGCATTTTAATCAGGCATTCTAAACAGAATTACAGATTTATGATTTGACAGTATTCAAAATATAGAAATTTCTACATTAATGATAATATAATTTGCCAATTTTTATAAGTTAATGTAACAAAAATTAGTTAAAATTCAGGAGATATCACTAAATGTAGCCTTTGTTACTTAACAAAAATTGTTTGAAATTATGATACTTTGTGGAAATAAAAATGATATATAATTTAAGACTTTTACAATTTATGCAAAATCCCCTCTAGTACTTTTCAGTTTAATCTCAAAGTAGTTATGTCTCTCAGTGAAATTTGTTATATTCATAACATAATATATCTTTCTACAATTCACATGTAAAATGATAATAAACATTAATAATTTTGAAAATAAAATGTGATTATATTAATTTATTAACCTTTTACAGATTACAATAATAAAATATAAGTCTAAGTCATATAAATCCAAATAGTTTGCTCAGCACTTGAATTTCAATACATGAAATGCAATCATTTGGTTTATTATAATTTAAATAATGCTCAGTGCATTCACAAAAGTTTTATGCCTAAATACTGCTTGTATGTTTTTTCATCTATTAAAACTATGAAATTACATCCAAGTTATTTTGAACAAAAAATGAGGAACTAAATCAAATAAAGTTGATTGTAAGATGTGCAAAATTGATATTAGAGCATGTTATACAGTTTGTAGCTATTCTAATCTGCAGTCACATAATGAGCTGTAAATGAACTGCTGCTGTTAGTACATGTTTTCTTCAATAGAAGTAGAAAACTTTTAACTCTTTGAACTTTCACCATGTTAATAATTGTATTTTATTTTAAAGCTGGACAATTTAGTAAGAGGCAAGGATAATATTCCAGTTCTTGTAGTATAGATTAGGATATGTTTTCCAACAATGTTCTGAAAACTAACAAAAGCTGCATCCTGGGCAGGTAGTTTAACATCATAGTCAAGGACAGAAAGGACATTTAATTCTTTGGCGTGAACTCTATGTACCCCAGTAACAATCTATTACTGTCAATTTGAGGTGGAGTGAATGTCACACAATATTAGTGCAACGCCATCTTTCACCTCTGAAGCTACCCTTGTGTTGATTTGAGCTTCATCAAAAATTAAAACAGAAATCGAAACACTCATAAGTAATCCCTCTTTAGACAGGAATATGTGAACTGTCCTTCTGGGAATATTTAATGTCAAAACCCAACACAATGTTTCTCCCCTGTAATTTGACCATGACTATCCTATACTGCTGGGGAAATGACCACTTGCTGTCACCCCTGCTTTGTTGCAGTTCATCCCCTCCCTTCACCCCTGAGAAAGTTAAGGGAAATACAGTGATAAATTTAAAGTTTCTTCTAGTAGTAAAACTCAGTTCACGATCCAAAGTTTTATTTTATAAGGGGGTTGTGACCTCGTGGCTCTAGGGAGAGACAGTCAAAGGTAAGCTAACCATACCTGGCAGTCTGAAGTGAACTGTAAGTTCATATCCCTGCTAAAAGTTTAGCAAAACAAAAAGAGAAAAAAGTATTTTGAGAAATCAATAGATAAGAGATGTATATAGCAAAGGGATCGTACCTTTGGTCAGTGAGGGCAGTAGATTCTAGAACACTGTGTTCCCAGTGCCAACTTAGATCTAATAGGACTGACTTTAAAAGTCAGACACAAGAGTCATTCATGAATGAGCCTGGCAAATAACCACAAAGTGAAATAATGCTGCAGTATGGTGCATTTTCCTGATAGGCAGGAGGCTTACATGTGCCAGGAGTGTCCGCAATGAAAATTAATTTTTTCAAGTTTCTAAATATCTATATCATGTACATGTTAAGAGTGATAGAATAAGTTTCACTTGCTGTTTAATTATTTCTTTCACATGCTGTTTAAGTATTTAAATATATCATATACAGTATTAAAAATCAATGTTATATCAATAAAAAGTATAAAATCTAATGTGGAAAAAATACATGCATACTAGAAGGCTTTGAAAACTTAAAAAATTTTGTCATTTTCAACATAAAGACAAAAATAACATTTCACAAATTCAGGCTCATCTTTTTTCCAAGCTTAATGCTACAAAAAGATACTACGGCTTATTCCTCACAAGACTCCTAAGGTGTGGACACTGGAAAACTACCAAACTTGTTTGGAATTATTTTTCTTTGCTTTAAAAAAATATGTATTATTGGTTTATATCATCTTTGTGATTTTACTTCTCATTAAGAGTATACTAATTTATGCTCCCTCTTAGCTGTACTATCCAAAGAGAATGACAAACTAGGGCCATTTATAGAAACATGGATGGGGCTAGAAGGAATTACACTCAGTGAAACAAGTCAGAAGGCAAGAGAAAAAGATCAGATGGCTTCACTTTTAGGAGGAATGTGAAAGAGTAACAACTACAACAACAACAAAAGAAGAAGCCTCAGGAAACAGGCAATTACAACCAAAAACAAACAAACACAAAAAAGAAAGAAAGAAAAAAACCTCAAGACCAAAATGTCAAAGATAAACCAAAGGGACCATGGGAGAGGGGGGAGGAGGGGAGGGCACAGATGGGGATGAGGACAGAAAGAACACATGGGACTGAAATGAAGGTGCACGGGTGAAATGGTGGTGGGAACTCCCTGGGGAATACAAATGATGTCAAATATAATTAAATAAATTTTAAAAAAAGAAAAAATAATTACAGTCCATAAAAAAGCCCTAGCCTTTACCCATATTGTGACAGACATAATAGATTTCTTTATCCCATACCCATTCAAACCATTTCTAATTTTCCTCCCTGCAGTTGTGAAAGCAAATGCATGTTTTTCTAAACTCCCTTATATTTACATATAAATGTATATACTATCTCTCCATCAATACCCATATCCATATCTGCTAATCTACAAATTTGACTGGCTTCAACTCTAGTTAAACTCAAGAGAATTCATCCTGGTCTTTACTCATATTAACTCCCTTCTGTGGCAGTAAGAAACTCTGATCCTGTTCCCCTCTGTATGCATTTAATTGCTGATACCTCTTCATGTAATCAAGCTCCTAGATATACGAGATCTCTTAATTCCAGAAACTTCCTCAGCCTGATCCTCACTTGCTCCAGATTCTTCCTGTCTTCTTTCCCACCTTTTCTACCTCATCAGACCTACTTTCTCCTAAGCCTCAACTGCCCTTGCTGTCCTGAACACCTGAGCCTCACAGGTCGTGTCCACCTCCTGTGCCCTCTCCCCTCCCCAGCCAGCCCAAGAGCCATGTGGAGACCTGACTCTCCCTCTACCATAGCCCAACATGCCTGCCAGAGCAAATGGAGTGACGGAGGGAGTACTTGGATATTTAAAGGATCAAACTGCTTCTCAGCTAAAAGAATATATAATCAGTACTTCACTTGATGGTAGAGGTGGCCATGTAAATAAATATTGGCTCATTTAATGTTAATATCATTTGAAGTTTCCAGAAACTCTACCTAAAATGTGGATATAAGCACTTTCTTTAGGTTCTATTCCAGTTACACTTTCAGATCCACTTCAACACCTTCCAACTTTTTTTGTGAGTCTCCTGACTTGTAAGTTGACTTGTATAGGTTATCCAAGGCTAACTTGTATTTTTTTCTTCTAACTTCTTTTTCACAATAGGAAAACCTGACAGGAAAGACTAAGAGATTAAGAATTCTATCATTATTTTCCTTTGCTAGTTTTATCTCTATAATGTTGCCTCTGATTGGTTGTGTTTTCAGATCACAGGTCCTGGCTCTCCAGCCATCTCCAGGAATCTGTTATATTTTCTTTTTAAAATAAATTTATTTTTTTAACTGAGGTAGCATTAAGATACCCCCTCACCAGGTACCACCACCGTTGCATTTTAGGACATTTTGCCTCCCCTCATTAGTTCAGCTGTAAAGATAATATCAATTCTGTTTCATAAATCCTAGGAGGTGAAACTTCAGTTTGTGTTTCCTCAGTCATTCCATACATTTGTTAATGTCCCTTTATAACAATGAAGACGTGTTAACCCAAAGGTCTAATTAACTTTTTGTAGTCACAGGGCACTTTGGGTTCCAAGTGAAGCACAGGGAATGATGGCTGACTGGTATAGCCTCATTAAATGCTTCATTTCCGTTCCACTTATGCTAAGATAAGAATATTGGTAGGAAAATAGAGAGATCCAGAGGTATGGGCACAGGGCACTTGAGCCTACATAAATGATGAGTAGAATTTGATTCTCCAGATTTCTCTCAAGTTATTTCGCCAGTAGGGGCAGCCTAGCCACTCCCTCTTCAGCTCTGAAAGAACCATCCAGATCTGCATAAAAGCCTATCAAACATAGTACCTTCCTCACAAGTCAATGTCATTTTTACCCCCTTCAGGTCCTATTCCTAACACAGCTCACTTTGTTCAAGCTCATAATGAAATACAGATACTAATAGAATCTAGACAGACTAGAGAAGGCCTTCTTAAAACTAAGATCTTACATATTTAAGGAGTTAGGAGACAATATCAATCAACATTGTTACTCACTAGGGAGTGTGTAGGAGTGAAAGCTAAGACTCATATCACACATCTTTATTGGCAAAGGAGCATTCACCCAGGATTAATGATTTACTATGTTTTGCTCAATCTTTTGGGAGTGATGTTATAATTTAGTAGTGTGGCTAATTAAATACTAGACTCAATGATGGGTATAATAAACATGCTTAGATTGGCAGGCTTTCCTGCATATTTTATGAAGGAAAACATACAAAGATTCGGGAAGATGAAAATATTAGAATGGGCCTATTAATTTAAATGTTCTCATCCATCCATTAATGACACTTTGAAGGTTTGGGAGATACTCTTATTAGATGTTTTTAATGTGATGGCAAGGAAAGATATTAGAATCTTGGAGAGCTGTGGTAGTTATCGGCTATAGGCTTAAGAGGCTTGAAAGAGATTCTGTAATACAGATTGGTTTTCTGATTTCGGTGGAAATAGGGATGTCAGAAAGATAGAGAACAGGTAAGAAGGGCCAAGTAGAAGGCCCTGGAACTACTCTGACCCCAGAAAGACCTCATTTCTGGAGGAATTGCAGAAAGAAGCGCCACCATTAGAAATGTGAAAGCTGAATGGATTCTGACTCCTTTTATATCCACATTATATAGGTCTATTTGTCAAGTGCCACAGGGTAAGTATGCTGTGGATCGTGACCATAATTTTGTGACATCTTAATTCTTACTTCATGCAATTGTAGTTGTATTTGTAGGAGAGTTAATCTTTAGTAAATAACTGTCAACTTCCCTAATTGTCCTCGCAACTAGATACAAGAGGAAAATATTATGCAAATATGCTCCCTAAACCAGTCACACAGATGCCCCTCTTCCAGTTGGTCCCCCTCCACCTTCACGCCAACAGCCTTGAATCAAAGCATATCTGACAAATTCCTTTTTCTCTCTGTAAGACTTTCCCATTCTCCTACCTGCCTATGAGTTCATTATGACGACTGCCTCTCTCATTATAGCAAATTAATTATCTGCTGTTACTCAGATGGTCACAGTTTATTTCTCCAGTTTTCCCAGAGACTCCAACAAGATAAGGTTTGCACGTGGCATTGCCAGAGACTCCAAACTTCACCTAAGGGTGATGCCCAAGGAACCCCTGACTCCTTCTTCTTGTTTTGGGACATCATGCCAAAGTGGTATATCAGCTAATGTTAACTCTGCTCTCTTTGCATTGAGTTAGTTCCTTACCTATTTATACTAGTTTCTGTTTGTTGGATATCATTGGTGAAATCAGACATTTTCTTTTCACCCCTTTTTGCTTTCTTATGTGCCTTCATTTTGCATTTGCTTTGTACAAGTGTTGTCAGAAGAATTACTGAGTCTGGTAGTGCCAGGTGCTATACTTTCTACACGAATTAAATCCTGTCAACTTTGTTCCTGCTCTTCTTCAGCGTAACAGGCAACACAGGTGGTACTTTTCTAGTAAGCCACAGAACTTTCTTATCTCCTAGTCCTTAACCACATACCTATGACCTTCACTAGCAACATTCCTTCCTATTTTGTAAAGCAACTCCAGTAAAATTAAAGGCGTATGATGGACAAAGTAATATCCTCCCCACCACCGAGAATGTCCATGGTCTAATCCCTGTTACCTATGAATATGTTAGACTACAGACAAAGGGTAATGAAGGTTGCAGAGCAATTAAAGGGAGTGAATCAGCTGACCTTAAAATAAGGAACGTATTTTGAATTACTCAGGTGGGCCCGATATATTCATGAGGGTCCTTAAAAGTGGGAGAGGGGATTCAGAACGAAACAATTATGGAAGAAAGTTCAAAGGAATGCAGCATTGCTTGATCTGAAGGTAGCGGGCAAAAAAGCACTTGCCCAGGAATGTGAGCAGACTTTCAAAGCTGAAAAAGGTAAGGAGATATATTTTTATTACATACTCCAGGAAAAAAAAAAGCCACAATGTTGATTTCTTACCTGAATTTTTTAAACCTATGAGACCTCTGTCTGACTTCTAACCTATAGAAGTGAGCAAAATATGGGTTCTTTTAAGTCACTAATTTTGTTATAGCAACCTTAGAAAAATAATCCATAGGGAAAGACTAACTTTACAAATGAGAAATATAAAATTAAATATACACAGGACAGACTGCTTTTTGAAGTTCCAGAGAACTTCCCACTATAATTGTTTTGCTTGCTTGACATACACATTTATCTTCTCCATTTTCCTTGTTGAGTACTGTAAAGATCTTGGCATCGTATTAAAAACTATGGGTCAAAAATCATATAAACATAAGAGAATACTGAAACACATTGAGATAAATCTTACTAGACCTTATCAGAATTTTCCCGGTACCCCTTGAAGTCAGAAGCCAAAGAAAACTTTAAAACCACTGTTCAAAGTTTTATATGTAAAGACTTGAACATACCTTCCACTAGCTCTTCTCACACGTTCT
Source organism: Galemys pyrenaicus (assembly GCA_019455555.1). NCBI lineage: Eukaryota > Metazoa > Chordata > Mammalia > Eulipotyphla > Talpidae > Galemys > Galemys pyrenaicus. Next base: position 1,752,028 of record JAGFMF010012288.1, on the reverse strand, counting down.
TCATCTTAGTATTAAGAAAATAGTATTGATTTATTCATGATCCCATGGTCATCAACAAAAATGCTGTGTCTTATTTCTCAGTAGTACCTATCAATAAGTTTTTCAGAAAGAGTTATTGCCTTAAGACAAGAGAGCTATGCTTTTGCAACTAAGTCAAAGTAAAAAAAAAAAAAGATTTTGCTGGTTTCCATTAGATTGATTTATCTGCGGTGAAATCATCTCAGGTGTCACAACTAAATGCTTTTACTGGAACTTGTCATCTAGTGACATAACAGAAAGTAAATACATATGCAAATAGGTATGCTTTTGTAGTAGTACTTTGAGATAACATGGATAAATGGGGTTTCTTATCTCTGTGGAGTCCCTATCAGAAGTGTACAAGGTGATAAACTTCATATATACTCTGAATTCCTAACAGACTGACTACAAGTTTGAAGATAGGCAAAAATAGATATTATGGAAACTAAAATGCTAGTGAATCATGCCAAAGAGTAATCATACATAATCAACTTAACCAAGGTTACAAGCCTAACACCGTAAAGGATCTATGGAGGGATTTGAAAAGATCATTTAAAATATCAACAGTTTGCACCTGATTCTGAAAAAGGAGGAACAGAAAAAACCTGGTTTACTCTTTACTGAAATAATCTGATATTACTAAGAGTACTAAATTGCTATTATGAGTTGAATTTTACCATTCCCAAAATTCTATGTTAAAGAGCCTAATAACCCACTCACCCCCTTATCTTAAGAATCCTATTTAGAGATGGAAATATATTTAAAGTCTTTAGAGCCGCATTCAAATTAAAATGCTGTGCCTAGAGGAAGTCCTAATCCAAAATGATGAGTGGACTTACAGTGTGCATGTCCAAGTTTCCTCTTGTTATGAGAAGAAACAAAACACACTCATCTGCAAGCCAAGGAAAGAAGCTGGAGCAGATGTTTCCATTGCATCCCTCAAAAGGACTTAAATCTGCCAACACCTTGATCTCGAAATTGCAGAATCCAAAAATATGAGACAATAAATTTTATTGTTTAAGACACTTAGATTGTGATACGTTGTAAGGCAGATCAAAGTAATATATTGGCACCATGATTTCAAGTGGATATTAGCTAAATTTCTCAGTGAAACTATTCATTATTCTATAAACAAATTGGCTGTTTTTAGCTGATTTGGGTGGTGACACTTTAAAAAAATAGCTGAGTTTATGTGTCACCTATCAAAAATAAAATTCTTGAAAAACCATAAAAGACATTGTCGAGAACCACAACCTCACAGGCCTATTGAACCCCAGGCAGAAATTATTCTGCTTACCTCTGATGAAATGGTTTGACTCTTATTTGATGAATGTCAATTCTCAAATGGGTTATTTTCTTTTAAAAACTTAATCCGTGAATTTCTAAAAACCTACTTGATTTCAATACATGAAAACTTTAATAACAAGTGGCCAAAGCATACATTTTATGGGACCTTTATAAATGAAGCATTATCAAATACAAAGCATTATTCATTATTTGAACTCCAGTGGCCAAAGATACTCTTGCCTTTCTGGTCACACAGCCTATTCCCTTGAGGAAACAGTTATGCAGTTACGAATTATTAAGTCCCATATAAGGATTTCACCTGTAACAACTAGGTTCTGCCTTGCTGCACACAAGCATGACAAAACACTCATGGAGAATCATGTACTAAGCCCAGGTATATCACCAACAGCTTAGAACCATCTTCCCAAAACATGTTAAATAGCCTATTCATGATAATTAAGAGTTCACTTACTGATAAATGTCTAAGAACTGCTCTTGAACCTCCTTGGAAGGGCTCTTTATTATTGTTATTATTATTAATTTTTATTTATTGTTTATTATTTATTATTATTAACAATAAATATAGCAGTTAAATGCAAAGGAATTGATCCTTGGGTTCACATTTCACAACCAAAAAGCAAATAGAAATTCCACACAGCTGAAACACTATTACAACAGGGGACCTTAAACTGAAGTCACTAAAAGATTTTGTAAAGATCAGGTGATCTTCAAAAGTAGCTAACTGACCATGACCTTTGAAACAAGTTTATGACCTTGCATAGGAGGCAGCTTCTAAGACTTCATATCAAGACCACAGTCTTAAGTTATTTTTTTAATCTGCTTAGTTTTTCTAGAGTACTGATGGTTGTCCACCTATAATGGCTCTTTTACTCTATTCCTTCCTCTTTATAATAACTTATATAATATATATTATATAATAATAAGTCATAATGTACTCATTCTGATGTTATACTTTGTTTCTTGAAACAGTAGTCACTGCCCTCAATCTTCCTACTGGGTTATGTCACTTATCTTCAAATCCCCATGGAATTATAGCCAAAGGAATTTCTATTTTGAAATAACTTACATGGACAAATAATGTAAACAAATCATCCTTTTACCCTATCTGAGAAAATACTGACTCATTTATTGAAATCAGAACAGTATTCTCAATTGTGAAATAAAATACAGATACAACAAAACAAAAAAGCTATAAGGAACTCATTAATATTGGTAGAAGTTAATGATAACACCTCAGCACAGAGGAAATACAAATCAATCTCAATTTATTGGCATGAGTAGTGCTGGATGATTGTATTGCTCTAGAATTTTTGTTGGATAGTTGGTGGTGTCTGTACCATTGCTAATAATTCTTGTTGTCCTTGGATCAATGAAATAGGCAAGGGTGAGCAGATGGTGCTTTGTCTTAAAGAAAAACCTTTCGGAGTTTGGGCCTGTTTGTCTGGGGGGTTTGCTATTTTAACCTCCATTAGGATTACTGATCCAGAAACATTTTGTAGAAATTATTTTTTTCTTTTTTTTGGTCATAGTAATAGGGCTGCTGGACCACAGTAATCATCCAGAGTCTCAAATGTTTCTATACAGTCGCTGTCTCATTAGCTGATCATCATAGTTGACCAAATTAAAATCAAACAAAGATCCAGAAGATTGCAACAGTTGACTCTGGCTGAGACTTTGCTGCGATGAGCAGGGAAGGTTTGGCTCTCTAGTCTTCCCTGAATGTTCAATATCTCAAGTACAACAGATGACCCCAAGGGAACACTGAGACCCTGAACATACAAGCGAAAACTAACCTAGTCTTTCTGATAATCAACCCAGGAAGCCAACCGTATTTGCTGCAGAAATTGTCCCAGATTAGTCGAATTTGACTGCCAGATCCCTGTTTTTGCCCCCAACTTCCAAATCTGAAACAACAGAAAAAGCCAAATCTACTCCCAAACTAGTAACTGCAAGTGCCCGTTTCCAGCTCCCATATGCCAGCGCATCCTCCACTCACGGCATACCTGACTGCCTCCTCTGTCATAAGTTTTTGCTCTCCTCTAACTGTGTTGAGAGCCCTCCCGCAACAAGTGATTCGGGCTGTCTCCATCCTAGCGCGAGCTCCTTATTCTCATTCGCACCGTCTTTCAATCAGTCCCCATATTTCTGAAAACAAAGCACCAAAACTTGAGAATTTTTTTTGTTAACTGAGCTTATCTTGTTCTTACTATAAGCTTACTATCCTTTAACACATTCATCAGTAATTAAAAGGAAACATTTTAGATGATACAGAAATCACCAGTTAGTTACTCTGTGTCCATTTATGCTTGTTTTATGCTTGTTTTTTCCATATATATATGGAAACTTGCAATATGCACTTTCTCGCATCTTTAATTTCATATTTGTGAGATTTAGTTTATTTAGGCTATGGCAGTAGGCCATTCAGTCGTCTTATATCTGTATTACTTATAGGAGTGCAGTGGGGGGCCTTTTAGCACCAGGCCTCACTAGGTCTAAGTGTTCCTCATTTACAATTAGCCTAAAGTATTCATTTCAGTTGCTCTGTTAATTGTGGACTATGCCAGCATGTATATTCCTTCAACTATTAATGGAACATGCGCAGTCTCAGTTTGTCACTCAAAAAATGCATCAAAGAACATTCTTAAATACAAATTCTAGAGCTAGTGTATACAAATTTTTAGATACATCTATTTCTCGGACTTAGTTGTGACCTGCTACACACAGAGTCAGATTTAGTAGTTATCCACATTTAGTAGGCAATCTAAACAGATTTTGTCCATCTTTATTCTCATAAATTAGAATTCCAGTTTTTTAACATTTTTGGCAGCCCTCAAGAGTTTTCACTATTTGAACTTTAGATATTCTCTTAGAGTATAGTGAATCACATTGTGGATTTGATTTGTATTTCCTGATAACGAATGAAGCTGGACACATTTTCATGGTTAATCGTGAGCCACAAAATCTATTGAATGTGAAAAAATAAATGAATATTTGGACTCTCCATAGTTCAAGCAATTGGGCTTATACACCGATCCTATGAGCTAAGACTACACCTTTCTGGAATTAAAATTTTAGAATGTTTTACTTTCTCTGAAAAACAACCTTTATTTTAAAAAATAAGGACCCACATTTTATAGAGATGATTTATTTTTAGGCAAACCTGATAAAATTTCATAATACTTTTTTGAAGTATTTCCTACATTGCCTCTGCAAAAGAGAATAATTTTCAGTGTTAGAAGCCTATTTCTGGTTTGTTGTAAATGACAAGCCATTTTATTTATTTAATGAAGAATAGAAAGATAGTTTAAGAGACAAATGATAATTTTTGAAACAAGACTATTTTGTAAGAGGAAAACAGTTTTGGATTGTTAATAAGATCATTGATTTAAACATGTTTCAGGTACACATGTGTGATGAAATGAAAGAACAATAATCATTTGAGGACTGTATATAATATTCTGAAATAGAATCTGGAGATATAATAACGACTGTCATTTTTTTCTTGCTCACCTGCCCCGAAAGTGCTTATGTAGATTTGCCCTTTGTGAGTGATATAAACCTTGTTGACTACTATGCCTGGTGAAATGGCCTTTCATAGTCTTAGAAATATGTCAGAATTGCTCACATTATTGAGCTTTATCCTATCATCCATAAAACAGAGGGTAAATGTGGTCTTTTATCTACTTTACCTTTAAAGAAACTTTTTTTCTTGAATTTCATTGACCTTTTGAAAGTGTATTCATTACCTCTCAGAATTTTCAAAGCACCTAGGGAAATTTTAGTTATGTATGCTGGGTATGTTTGCATGAAACAATGTTATAAAATGTACCTCAAAGGTATGATATTTTTCTAGTGTCTATATATACATATTTAAAATAAGAGATGTGAAAATGCATCTCTGGATCCTCATCAATCAGTGTAGGTTATTAAGCAGTCATTCAAAATAAAATTGTGATGTTTTAAGGAAGGAAAATAGAAAAAAATAAACAGGCCTGTGATTCAGCCATTAAGAACCACACAGAAACCAGCAGTCATTACTGTACCTTCAATCACTGCAGGAAAGATGGGAAAGAGGATGCATGCTGAGTGTGTAAATCTTCAATCTTTCGGTCTATTCAGCCATTTTATATTTGTATTACTTAATAGGAGTGCAGTGGGGGGCCTTTTAGCACCAGGCCTCACTTGATGTAAGTGTTCCTCATTTACAATTAGCCTAAATGTAGTGGACCTCTAGCTAAGCCCAGAATCTTGTCTCCTATATCTTATCACTCTGAAGGGCACATACTTCCACTTCTGCTTCAGGAGAGTCTGAACTGCTGGAAAGCACTTGGTGCTGAACAACTGAGATATTGACAAACCACCACCAGGAGAAGAGAGTACTCCGCTATGTTCCCCATTCCTCCATGCATCAGATGGACAAATATTCGTGACATTCTTTATGCTCTTTAAAGTGTCTTCATGTAGTTGAGTACTGGACGCCCATTGAGATAACCTCAGTTATACTCCTTTAGAGTGACTTTTCCTCCTTCACTAGGTCATCTCTTATTCCCTAGCCTCTTGCCTCTGTTTCTTGGAAAACTCAATTGCATCCAAATTCTTGCCTTTAGCTCTGCTGTTCTGAGAGCACAATTTAAAATACTTGGTACTGAAATTGACCCTAGAAAGCAGAACCTCATGAAAATTGATTACTTACCTGCCCAAAGGTAACATTCTTAGTCCTAAATGCCATAGTAATAACCCCCAGAATGCTGCAGCATCACCCTAATTATAGTAATTGTCTAAAGTGGTTTGAAATGAAATACAGGTTAAAATAAAAGCACTGGCCTTTTCACTAGTTCTAGAAGTTGAAGTATTTTTGTAATTGAAATTGTAAAGATTACGAAGATAGCTGACTTTTTAAAAATGCCTTGGAAGCCTTAAAGTAAGGAAATGATAGTCTTGGGTCATCCAACTCTAAAATTGGAGCCTGTTGTAAAAATTGCCAAGCCCCCGTGGAAGTAGTGGGAGGAATCACCAGCTTTTGCATCTGGAGGACAGACTGGGCAGAAAATCCAGTATTTAAACATAAATAGGGTTAGACCAGCAAAGGAAGTTTTGTGGTTCAACCACAAAGGAAATTGAATATATAGTCACTTATGCTAAGTGACTAGTGCACAGGACCCTAAACAGAGGAGTAGTTTATTGAGAGCTAGAAGGAAAATGTTAGTGGGTGTGCTTCACATGCAAATTCCCTTGAGTGCTTGGGGCCATAATTCTCTTTACTAAAGGATATCAGTTTCCCCTTGACCAAAATTCCCTCTCTTTTTTTTTTAATTGTGCCAGAGTGTAAGCTTAGCCAATAAACGGTAATGAAGTCCTTGACCCAAAGAAAGTTTCATCAGATATTACTCCTCAGATTTTTTATTCTTCATATATGCAATGAGTAGAGGACCTGTGTAATAAATACCAGCAGGTATAGGCAAATGCAGACAGGTAGGTGTCTACCGTGAGGGTGTTGGGCGGAATGGGACATGATGAAAGGATGATTTATTAGAATGGGCACCTCTAGCATCACTTAGGATGGAATATCCTACTAAGTTGCTTCTTCAGCCTATCCTAATACACTGTTGTGATGATCCTTAAAGTTTGGAGTCAGTAATGCCTGTGTAAATGAAGTAGGAACGCAGAGCTCATTGGGTGGAGTAGGGGAGAAATCAGACGACTAAGTGTGGTTTGAATGTTAGACATGATGTATTACCTGAGCTCAGAAGATCCATGTCCTGATCTCTCCTGTCAAGAACACACTCATTTCATTAAGGCACCGGTCAGCAAACTGTGGTCAAACTGTGAGCTAAGAATGTGTTTGTTTCACTCAGTGGCTTTTGTAGAAAGTTGTCTGACTGTGACATTAAGGAGTGTAGTGCATTCTTGATAAAGTTCCATGATGCTTATTCTGTGTCCTGGGGTTTGTTAGGTGCTGCTCCTGCCAAGAAATCTGACTTCCTGGTATCAGTTGGGCAGATCACTTTGCAGCACAGCAAAAGACCATTTGGGAGCACTTAACTCTCAAAAACAAGGTGGATATGATTGATAATAATGTAGAGTGAGAGTGACGACCAGAATAGGGTGTTTGACCCAGAGAGATCTACTGAAATGAGGACGTCGTGAGGAGTAGGAAAGGTAGCAGTTAGGGTTTTAATTGACTCCTATAACCAAAAAAATATAAATGGCTTGTGAGCGGAAGGCTGACATCATCACCCTAAAGGAAAATCACATTCTTTCACTCATTTTGGAATCAGGTCTCAAACTGAGAGCATATATATCAAAAGGAAAAGTAGCTCTTTTGAGGACGTCCTCTAATTCCACCACAAGTACACACACTGAACATTCCACAAAATCTTCCTCATAGGAATTTCTGCCTGATTATTGGACAAGAAAAGTATTCAGGCCTTTCCAGGGCTCTTGGATGTGGGGCCTGAGCAGACTGACTTTAAAAATGTGTAATCACATATGAGCATTGGGGATACTTTAGTATACCCCAGTCTAGTGATTCCAATAGGTTTTCCAGTCAAATTTCTGGTTATTTTCCTGTTCCCATATTTAGTCAGAGTAGATAAAAATCCACTAACTGGGAAATTTGTTTAAAACTGATTTAATCAATCAACATGGGATCTCTCCATTTTTTGGATCTTTTTAAATTGTTCAAGCAAGATTTTATCTGCAATTTATTTTTTAAAATGTCAAGTTATATAGGTATAGTTTACAATGTTTCCACTGATACTCAAAATGATATTATGTAGTCAGATAGTTTTGCATTCTTTTGGTTAAAATTCATACTTATATATTATTTGCTTAATAATCTTGTCTATGGAATTTAATTTCTGGAATATTCATTATTGGTGCATAGAAATAGATTTTGATAGTTACCTAAAGATCTTGAGTACTACTGTCTTGCTTTATCAGTTCTAGGAGCTTTTGGGGTACATGCTTGTGAATTTTTTATATATAAATTATTGGCATGTTCAAGTAGAGATAGATTTACTTTGTATTTTCCAAATTGGATAGCATGTATTTTTTTTTTTGTTTTGTTTTTTAGCCTGATTACCTGGGTAGATCCTCCAGTACAATGTTAGAATAGAGGAACAAGAGTGGACATCCCTGTTCTGTTCAAGATTGTCAGAGGTAAGCATTCTGTTTTTTACCATTAAGTATGAAATGGTTGGATTTTTTTCCCAAAAGGTACATGTTTTTATGTTGAGAAATTTCATTCCATTCGTAGCTGTTGTGATAAAATGTTTCGTGCTTTGTCAAATGCCTTTTCTGTATCTTTTCATATGATCCTGTTCTACCCAATCCCATTAATACGGTACATCAGATTGATTTTCGGTTGTAAGATCAAACCTGCATTCTTGGATATGTGCCACTTGACAGTAGTACGTAATCCTTTTATATTATCAGATTTTTTACTAGCATTTTGTTGAGAAATTTTGCTTCTGTCCACAAAAGGTATGTTGGTCGATAGTTCTAGTATGGTAATTTTATCTGATTTGGAATTGGGATGATATTAGTCTCATAGAATGTATGAAGAAGTGTTCTCTCTCCCTTTTTGTTGGTGGAAATTATTGTGTAAAATCACGGTTAAGTCTCCTGTGACTGGAGATGCTGTTTTCAAGAGCTGTTTACTTACAAATCCAATTTTTCAGTGGTGATAGTCCTATCAATCATATTTATCTAAATTTGGTTGAATTTTAGTAGGTTATGTTTTCAATGACTTGTTCTATTTCTTCCAATATTAGAGATATTTTAAATATAAAGTTGCTCACAGTAACCCATTACTGTCCTTTTAATGGCCACAAATCAGTGGTGATAATCCCTATTTCCTTCCTAATATTGATAATTGGTGTATATTCGCTTTAAAACCTGTAGTTAATCTGGATTATTAAAATTTTACTGACTTTTTTCCAAAGAAACAAATTTGTGCTTGTTTTTCTCTATTTCTAAAGCTAGTACATAATAATATGACTACTGCTATTTTATTGTGTGTCTAATTTATTTTCTATGCATTAACTTTCAACTTCCTTCTTAAAGCATTTAATTTAAAGGTTATGGAGTTTGGTTTGCTTATTTTTTTATTCACTGTCAGTGTTAGTCTTTAACCTGATGTACTTAGAATATTTGCATTAAAGAAAATAATTGACACAGTTTAAGTTTGCCTTTATCTTGTTCATTTCTAGTCATTCTTGTTTCTCTTCCTTTTCTGTTTTATTTTAATAATTTAAATATTTCATCTTGATTATGTACAGTGTTTGGGGGAAAAATTTTTGTACATTGTTAGTAGTTGCTTTGAGCATCACTATATACATCTGTGACTTACCGCAATATAATTAATGGCAGCAACATTTGAAGTGTGGATATCTTAACTTTCATTTAGATCTTTACCATCCACTCATTTTAATATCATTGTCTTCATTATCAGGCGGTATTATAAGTTTTGCTTTGATAATCAAACACATTTTATGAAAGGCATGACTCATAACTGTATTTCTGTTCTTCATGATGGCCCAACTTTCTTTGGCCCTTTCTGTTTGAAGGAATTTCTTAAGTCATTCTTTAAGGATCATTCTAATTATAACATATGGATTTAGTGTTCCTCTATTTCTGAAAAATGTAAAACTCATGGTTGGTAGTTATTTGCTTTCAGTACTTTTTAACCATACCACTTCTTTGGCCTGCATCATTTAATGAGAAATCCACTGTTATTCAAATCAGTGCTCCCCCATGGGTAATGGGTCTTTCTCCTTGGCAGCTTTCAAAGTCTTTCTCCTTCATTTTCAGAAATGTAACTGTGAGGTATTTTAGCATGGACTTTAATGCATTTTAAGTTTGCTTAGTTCTTAGTTCTACAGAGGTGCAGTTTTCAAAGATTTTAATGATAGCTCCTTTAAATTCCTGGCTGGATAACACCAAAATCTGATTAAATTGAGCATTGACATCAGTTGACTGCTTTTTCTTATCATATTGTGATTTTCCTGGTTCCGGCAGGTATATTTAAAATTTTCTACTGCAGTAAAGAATTCATCCACAGTCCTTTCTCAAGTAGCCTTTAAAGGCTGTCAGTTTAAAAAAAAAAAAAAAAAAAAAAAAAGCACCTGATAAGGATATCAAGGGAGGGAAGCAGAGAGTCCATTTTTAATGTTTGTCTTGAGATCATCCCATTCAATCTTCTGTACCTTATCAGTAGGTAGAAATTTCCCTCTTAAGTGATTGGGCAGGACAAATAGGTTTTTCTTTTAAACACAACACTAAGCTTATATATGTACTACAAAACAAATACAAAATGTAACTCGGTATGATTTAATCTAAAGAAGAAATTGTAAAATATTTTTCAATTGATAGAAATTTTAGAGGGCTACAAGAACATATTCATAGGAGAAAAGGGAGTTTGAAGATACAGAAAGCCGAAAGTCTCTCTTTCAGTTAGGATCTCAAGTCCTAACCAAGGAATTCATCCTCTTTGAAACCCCTAAATGAGCAATTTACACAAATACCTTTAAAATCAGGGTCCCTTTCAATAATTGAGTAAAATTCAGAGGTACAAAGAAAAATTAGGAATGCTTAAGCTGAGGTTACATTTTCTTGGCATGTCTTACAACAACTAAGGTGAAATTGATTTATGTCTTTAGAACTTGCAACCTTTTGTGCCATATGTATTTTGATTTAGGGTAAATGACATATTAGGGAAGAATTAATTCTGTTTTTCTCCTAAGCTATGATTTATTGACCTAAAGGTTAAGTAGTATATGATTGTAGGAAGGCAGGATATCAAAAATGCTATCTTAGAAATTTTAATGTTGATATAAGAAGTGTGTTCTGTGCTTAATTTATCCATCACTTTTTTTTCTAGTTTTTTTTTTTTTGGTTGTTCATAGTAGTCTCTTACCATTTCTATCTCTGACATTTTTAATGTCTCCACTCACTTGTTCTTACTGATACTCTTTTTGAGATTAGTCTAGCTAAACATCCATGTTGCCATTTTCATAGTTGTTATATCTTCTTGATGAATTGACCCATTTACCATATGATTACCTTTTTATCTTCTTTGGCTCTTTTAGCGTAGTCTATTTTAACTACTCTAACCTCCTTTTTTTCTATTACCATTTGTTTAAAACAGTTTTTCTATATCTTCTCAATCTGTGTCCTTCAGACTAAAATGAGTCTCTTATGGGCTGCATATTATTAGATTTTTATATCCATTCAGCCATTCTAAGCATTTTCATTGTAGAATTTAGTCCATTTATCTTAAAGTAATATTGATAATGCTGTTTTGTAGATCCATTATCCTTTTGAATTTATGTTGCTATCTTCATTTGTTATTTGATGCTTTTTTTTTAAGTGGTGTGGTCTTCAAATAATGTGGTTTATTTTTATCATAATCTACCAGTTTTTCCTTTGTGTGGTTCCCATAGGCTTATATGAACTATAACAACCTATTTTCAATTGACATGCACTTAAGTTTGATTGCATTCCTAAACTTTTTACTTTTTCACCTGACATTCTTATTATTAATATTACAATTTATATATTGGATACTGTGTACCCAATAATAAATTATTTTAGTTATGGTTATTTTTAATGTATTTGTATTGTAATTTTTAAACTACAGTTGTAAGTGCATTTTGCACCACAGTATTACAGACTGACTTTGGATGTATTTCTACCCTTATCAGTGAGTTTTACACTGAAGTCATATGTTTCATGTCAACTAACATCCTTTCATTATTTAAAGAATTCCTTACGTATTACCTGTAAGTTTGGTCTGGTGGTGATAAGTTCCCTGAACTTTTATCTCAGGGAAGTCTTTATTTTTCTTCCATTTCTGAAAAACTGCTCTCCAGATATAGTATTCTTGATTAACAGTTTTATTTTTTTCAAAATTTTGATGTATCATCACATTCACACTTTACCTGAAAAGTTTTGTTGAAAAATCCACCTATAGTCTTAAGTGGGTCATCGTTCATACAACATTTTATTTATCCTTTTTTACTTTCAAAACTTCTGCTCTTGAGAATGCGTAATTTTCAAATGACTTTACCTTTAATTTTTTTTAAAGATTTATTTATTTATGCACACAAGAACTGGGGTACAGGCCAGAGGTGTGGGGGGTGAGAGGATTCGCCACAGACAGAGTAGGGAGCAGAACAGGCAAATCAACGGAAGTACACTGCTGAGGGGAGCAGCGGGCACAGCAGGAGAGGTCTGCCGCGCCATGTGGGTCCCCTCCCTGGCCAGCAGCAGGGATCGAACTCATGCTGCAGTGGCTGCGGTCTGCCTCACAGTGCGTTGCCCTACCCACTGCACCACCAGGGAGGCCCAACTTTACCTTTAATTTTTAATTAAGTTTCCATGTTTGGGTCTGCTACTGAAGCTCTCTATTAAATCATTTCATATAGTCATTCTACTGTTAGTTTCTAAGATTTTTGTTCATTGTTTTACATGGTTTCTATTTTTTTGTTGAACTTCTTGTTTTATTCATGCATTATCCTAATCTTGTTTAGTATTCTCTCTGCTCTATAGTTCACTAAACTTTAAAATTTGTATTCTGAAATTTTTTTCAGACAGTGTCTTGCTCTTTATCTTTCCTTTGGTGGTGCAGTATGCATGACTTTTTGCGACCTATGATTTCTTACATTGGTCTCTTCCAGGATTTATAGCTTTGCTCTGACAGAGACAATCCTTCACTGCTCATCTCAGCCTGGAATTCTGTTTGAGTCAGCTCGTAGCATGCATGGGCAGTAGGGACTTGCTATCAGGATTTATTTTTGGCTAAGGCTACTTACTGCCTGAACTCTGGGGTGAGGATAGTTGCTGTTCGAGAACAGATAGTAAGGACTGCTAATGGGTTTCCTTGCCAAGTCCAGATGTACAGTGGGCTCTGCAGTGCCTGGTTCTCTCATCAAGTGTTCTAAAAAGTGGCTGGAGGAGGAAGAGGAATTATGAATTAGCTTCCCTTCTCAGGCAGGGCATCAAAGTAACCTCCAGGCTAGCTTTGACTCGTTTGGGGGGAATCTGAATCTTTCAGAACTGCATACTAAACTCTTTGGCAAGATGTGGTCACTTTTGTTCTCAGCAGGTAGAGTGGCTGGTAGGCTCTTTGCTCAGGTGCCACTTAGGGACTAGGCTCCACAGCATTTTTAGGTGCTGAACTGATTCAAATGGGCTCTGTGGCTTTTTGGTTACTTAACCTGGTGAGGTTTCCTGATCAGGCAAGGGTAGAGTTATATTTAGGAGTGGGCTGGGCCATTAATTACTTCCTACCCTCCCTGGGACAAGAAAAATCTCCAAGACTAGCGAGGCTTGTTTTGGCTTTTAAACAAACAGAACTGTGCCCCAACTTCTTTCCTAAATAGGGCTACTGGGCTGTCTATAGATAAAAAAGCCACTGGCTGGCTCTTAGTTTAAGGGCCCTAGGTTATGCAGTTTCCCCAGTGCCATGACCAGGTTTTCTTGTTGGGTGGGGATGGGGAATCTCAGGACTGGGCAGGACTGCATGCATAAGCTTTCCTGTCTGAGCAAGGTGGGAGAACAGACTTCATGGCCAACAAGGCTTGTTGCTTGGGGTCTTGAATCAGGCAGAAATATATATCAAACTCTCTGATCAGATAGGACCACTGTAATCACTCTCCAGATAGCAAAGCTACTGGCTGAGGTTTCCACTAGGTGCTATGCCAGTAGAAACTAGTCTACCAGGATCCCAGCTATGGCCTCCTGGGAATCAGTCTACAATGTTTGTGGGATGAAGGGCCAACTTTCCCCCCCCCCCACTGGAGAAATCATAGACCCAGGAGGGGGTCTAGGCTGAACTGGGGTGAGTGATATAGTAAGAGCAAGGACATTCCTCTTACTTGTCCAACAAGCTTCTTTTTGGTCTCTGTGGTCCAGGGGGTTGCCTTAACCTGATATCCATGTTCTAGGATTTCACAGTGGTGGCTTGTGTATGAGTAATTGCTAGTTGGTCTTGTGAGAGAAATTGAAGTCACAAGCAGCCTATGTCACCATCTTGATAACTTCATTTAGAACTTAGATTTGTTTTTTTTTTTAAAGATTTATTTATGCATATAAGAACTGGGGAACAGGCCAGAGGTATGGGCATGATGAGATTCACCAGAGCCAAAGTTGGGAGCAGAACAGGAGGATCTAGTGAAATACACTGTTGAAGGGAGCAATGGGTGAGATAGGCGAGGTCTGCTGCACCATGTGGGTCAGCTCCCTGGCCAGGGATTGAACACATGCTGCAGTGGCTGAAAATGCTCCATAGTGTGGTGCTTAACCCCTTGCACTGCCAGGGAGGCCCAGAACTTAGATTTTTAAGTCCAACTGATATGTCTTTTACACATCTCTATTATTATTCAGTAATATTCTGCAAATCAGTCACCACCGGTTTATAATCTATAAACATCATGTCCTCTTTGCCATTATCAGAGATCTCTGAGTCAAGGCACCATTATTTGATCTCTGGCCTTGCTGCCTCTAAATCTTACACATTGATTACTCTCTTATGCAATTCAGTGTACAGATCCCTAAGTAAAACTAGGGCGGGCGCTCCATTCCCGGAGCATCAACAATCATCCATGTTAGCCTTTTGAGAGTGGCCATCGCTGAGCGCCCCTGAGATCCTGGATGGTTTTCAATAGTAAATCCATCGTTGTTGTCCTATATAATTGATTTTGTTTTTAAGCTACAAGTAGGCTCTAGTATATTTTAATTCCTCAATACTGGTCTTTATGTTTTGACATATTCCTGACAGACTCTAATGATAGGTCAATTGACTGTGATTTTTGTTAGTAAGCTTAGTTATCTTTCTAATTCCATGTTGTCATTTTATTAAACAATTAAGAACTGGAAGCATCAGAACTCACTCAACCTGTCAAGACTTCTTGAACCCAAGTTAATATCAACTATTAAAAGGTTTTTGGATTGCAATATAAAACACAATTCCAATAATGTGTTTTTCAATGTCATAAATCTTTTACTACTAAATTAAAAGTTTTTCTCCAAAGTTTATTTTGAATCATGCTAACTCTGTTCAGAAGCTTTTAATAATTTCCTTTCAAGCAGTGTTCATAAAAAAACCTTCACGACAGCTACAAAATGTCTCATTACTCCTGAGTTACTTGGTACTTTTCAAAGTCTAATAATATCATGCTCTCTCCCTTCTCCTTTCCTCTTCATCTCTCCAATCCGTATACCCTAATGTGACTTATCACTTCATAAATGAGCTCTGAAATTATAAAGGCTTGAAATCTCTACTATAAAATGAGCTTTTTTGATAAGTAGAGGAGAATCACCTTGGAAATAAGGTGACTGTTTATCCGAGGCGGGAAAAGGAGAAATGGAAAAGTGTATGGCTTCTTAGTTTAATTCTTGATATATGTGTATACATCGTGATAAAGTGCTCGGAGAATTAGCAGTGTCTGGGGAGGGCTGTGCTACCCAGCAGTTCCAGATTTACAATAGGAAGATGTCCGTGTCAAACAAGGTCAAAATTGTTCTATACAGAGATGAAAATGCTGTACTCTTAATTTGAATTTTATCTTTTTTCAAGCTGATTGAAGAAATAATTGGAAATCGTTCATAAAATAATGTAATGACATAAAATTTTTTCAGAATAAGCACATGTAAATTAAATGGTTTGAGATATACAGTGACGAAAACCACTTGAGTTAAACATTTGACCTGACATTTATTCACTGTGAGGTAGATGATTCAGGATACTGTACCTCACATGTGCTTCCTGTTCTCTTTCATGAGTATGCATCAGGCAGAGGAAGGGTTACACAGAGACAATATCGCGTCTATTCTGTGGGTTTGCTGTTTGCTGGAAATGAGACATGCACATAATTAAATCTAGTGTCTTTTAAAAATTCCTATCCTTTTGGTTTATATTTTTTGTTGTTTTTATGCAATGAATTGACATATAATTAAGAAATTAGAAAATGAGGGAATGTTGGCTGGCTTTAAAAATGTTAATAAGATCATAATTTACCCAAAACTGTAATAAGGCTTTAGGTATATCTCTACATTCACACAGTTTTACTAAGAAAAGTACTGTTTTTTATCTTTAATAAGTGGAAATAGTCCTTTTAGGAATGTTAAGTATATACCCAAATATAATAACCAGTGGTGACACTTGTTACCACTTGTTCATTGAGAACACCCCCAGTTTCAGTGGTGTAAAACAACTTGACTTTATTTCTATGTCATTTACCTCCCACGTGGATCCACGGTTTGTAGGTAGCTTTGTGCACTTTGTGATTCAGAAAACTGACTCTCTGCCATTTTATCACTATGCCTGCCATTTCTGTACATCCTTAAAATTCTTCCCACTCACTGGCAGAAGAAAAGACACATGAATATGTCAAACCCACTCTTGTAAAAGTCTTAACCAAAAAATGAGCCACAAGTCTATAAATTTTATTCTAATAACGAAATTAGGAACACGGTCCAGTTCCAGATGTAGAAATGTAGTCATTCTCACACATAACCCCACACTATAGAACCAGGGTGCTTTTTTTTTTTTTTTTTTGTAAAATGATTTCCAGCAGATTCTTAATGCCAGGTTAATTCCATGTGACTGTACTATTGCCAATAAATAATATGTAAGTGCTACTTCATTTAACTTTCTTTTTAAATATCTTACTCAAGATGGAAATTTTACCTCACAGATGTTTAATTGAAATTCATTAATTGCATACTGTGAAATGATGGAGAAAAGTCTTAGAAGCAGTGTTTTGATAAAGGAGATTTATTTAGTTTCATTATGTGTAATAACATTCCCATAAACATTCATAATTTCTCTCACTAAAATATTACTTTCTAACAACTTTATGGAATCCTACCAATATTTATTTTAACTAATCTTTCTCATCCTTAGCTTTTGTCCTAGAAAACAATATGATTTTGCTTGCCTTTGTGATCACGTACATTCTTTTTACTCTTCTTGAATCAATATGAATTCTACCATACACAACAACATTAAAGACACGAAAGTCCTCTTTTCTTGTCATTTTATGTTAGCAAGTTGGTGAATGGGAATTTTCCTACAGTGTTTGAGGTTCAATATACTTTACTTGTTTTCAACAAACAAGTGGGATTTTTACTACTAACTATATATTATGTGATAGAAAATTCCTAATAATTAAATAGAGAAAATGTAAGAATGTAAAACTAGAATAAATATACTCTGAAATTATTTTGATAAAACCTAATGAATGAATATTATTTCATATGCCAAATTTGAGATATTTTACTCCTAATATCTTACATACTACATGATTAAAGATATTAAGAAACACATATACAAAATATATATCTCAGTAAATTATTGTAAACATTCCTTTATGACCACCATTTGGGTCAAGAAGTAGATTAATAGAACTCTGTTAGGCACCCCAGAAACTTTGTCATTTATCCTATTCATGCCTCCTTTTCTCCTTGCAAGTTAATCATCCTGGTTTTCATATAACTCCTTTCTGTTCCTTCTAACTTAAAAACCATATGTACATCATTAGATAATATGATGTAATATTGTCCATTAACATCATGTCTTTTAAGTGTTGATTTTTATATTTCTTCGTAGTTTATATTTTGAACTGAGGCAATGAACATAGAGGTAGGGTGCATATTTTTGAATAAGCATATTTTTTTTAAAGATTTACTTATCCATACAACAGTGGGGTGCAGGCCAGAGGTGTGGGAGGCGAGAGGATTCACCAGAGGCAGAGTGGGGAACAGAACAGGCAAACTGTCTAAAGTACACTGCTGAGGGGAGCAGCGGGAAGCAGGGGAGGTCTGCTGTGCCCTGTGGTCCCCTCCCTGGCTGGGGATTGAACTCGCACTGCTGTGCCAGTGATGCTTCACAGAGCAGCGCTCTACCCGCTGCACCACCAGGGAGGCCCCAAGTGAATTTTTTAATATTTTTTCATAGAAACGTTGAAATGTAATTTCTGGAACATATAGTAGATAAATTAATTATTTTGTGTGTAATGTTTTCCATAGAAGCTCTACCAATTTCCATCCTCACCAATAGTGCACCAGGTTTCCTGATCCTGCACACCCTGGGCAGCCGTTGTTTCTGTTCAGTTGCAAATATTGATAGTTTTACTTTTCCAATTTGGGTATTTTCTTTTTCTTCTCTAAAACTTCCAGTACTATGTTGAATAGCAGTGATGACAATAAGCATCCTGTTTTTCCTGATCTTAAAGGAAAAAGTTTGAGTATGATGTCGACTGTGGGTTTTTCATATGTGGCCTTTATTATTTTGACTTATGTTTCTTCTATATTCATTTTACTAGGATTCTTTTATCCTAAATTTGTGTTGCACAGAAATCATTTTACAATATTCATCTGTTGATAGGATCATACAATCATTATTGTTTTTGTTTGTGGCATATATTACATTAGTTGGTTTGCGTATCTTGAACCATCCTTGCAACTTGGGATACTTCCCACCTGTTCATTACATTGAACCTTTTATTGTTTTGTTGAATTCTGGATCCTAAGATTTTATTGAAGAGTGTTACAACTATGTACATGAGAGATGTTATATAGTTTTCATTTCTGTGATATTTTTGTATTCATATGGAATCAGCGTTAGCCTCATAAAATGAGATGAAAGCATATCCTCCCCAATTTCTTGGAAGAGCTTGAAAATATATAGGTATGAGGTCTAATTTGAAATTTTAGGTAGAACCTAATAGTAAAGCCATCTGGTTCTATGGTTGTGTTTTGGGAAGTCTTTGGATTACTTTTTCATTTTTCTTGCTTATGTTCAGGGATTTTTTCATGTTTTAGTCTGGGATGGTTATGAGTTAGGTCTAAGAAATTTATCACTTCTAGATTCTCCAAATTATTAGCACAAAGAAGTTCATAATAGTTTCTTATAATTATTTGTATTTTGGTAGCATCTGTTGTAACGTCATCTGTTCTGATTCTGTTTCTTTTTTTATTATTGAACATAGCCAATGTTTTATAAATTTTTGTTTATCTTTTTGAAGAACCAGAACCTGTTTTCATGGATGTTTGTATTTTTTTATATCCCGCTTATTTTCATACTAATTTTTAATATTTACTTCTACTGACTTTTGGTTTTATCTGTGCTTTTTCTAGTTCCTTCAGATTTAAGGTGAAAATGTTTGAGATTTTTCACTTTTATTGATCAGGGACTATATTGCCATAAGCTTTACTCTTAGTACTAAGTCCACTAATCTCATTAGGCACTTCACTTTATTCTTTAATAGTGATACTATGCATGTATTGTTAGAGAATGCAATTCTTATTTTTTTCCTCATATAGTACTCCCTTTACCTTACCCTAGCAATAGCTATATGTTATGTTCAGTATCTGTTTCATTCATTTTAGAAATTTGCTTTGTAATAGTATTTAGCCCTGTTTAAGTGAAAAGCAGCCCCAGTGGGATCTGATGAAATAAGTAGACATCATATGGGATTAAGGAACATGACTGAGGCAAAATGTCAGTTATTTAAGAAATAATTTTTACTGTGGTTCGGGTACTGTGCTAGCGCTTTCAAATATAAAGTCATTTAACTGCTCTGTATATAGTAGCTTCAATTGTTATCCCAGTTTTATGAGTAAAAAACTGAGAGGTTAAGCCACTTGCTGCAATTCAGACTAGCAGAGACATCAAGATCTGCACTTGTGTCATGTGCTTGCAGACAAAGACCATGCTTTTAATCAGGTCTGAGTGCATAAGGTTAAGAGTAGCAGCAAAAATTACTTTAGACTGAGAGAACTGAACATAACTAAGGTTGGATATGTTCTTCTTCTTCACATTAGGATTTTCTTGATCCACTCAAAGTGGTGCCAGAAAAACCTGATTACTACAATTTTAGGAAATAATAATACAGAGCTGAAGAAATGTGGCAGCGTCTGAAGACAGAATGTAAACTCTTTGCACTAGAAAGTTCAGACATAACCCTTCTACTGAAAAACACCAAATGGTTGTATCAACACTCATTTACATCACCTATGCTCTTTTGCAAAATCATCAGCTGCCTCATTTAAGAAAAAATAAGGATTTTGAGGAGTACTTTGTAAAGGAGAATTATCTCTATCAAATCTAATATGCTAAATTTTAAACAATATTTTTCATGGATATTTAAATTTATTCCATGTTATGAGGTATTTGCAATTTTGATATTATATATGATTTCAAAGGGATCATAAATCAAGATATGATTGATTTTTGATGTAAGCATAATTTATCTACTAGGTGTAAATTGCATTCAGCAAATCACCAGTAACCTACCGAGATACTGCTTTTATTTAAAATATGGATAGCTGAGGTTTAAGTTGGCTATGTGTCTTGTCAAACCAAGTATGCAAGTCTTAATGTTTGCCCTTAACAACTCTATTGTGAAAGCAACAACTTCTGCTCTAGACTGAGTTGTGTTCCCCAAAATTCTTATGTCGGAGATAGGATCTTTGGGCTATCTCAGGCGAATGAAGTCCTAAAGACGAGACTGTCCTGACGGCACTAGTACTTTCATGAGAAGAAATACCACGCAGCTCACTCACTTTATCACTGGGAGACATAGTGAGAGGATTCTGCCTAGAATCCAAGGAGAGGCCACCGACCAGCACCAGACCACTGTGCTCTTGCGCTCCCACATCCAAAACTCTAAGAACATGGAATTCTAGTGTATGTCACCCTCTATAGAGCCCAAACTGACTGATACTTCCTTTTCAAGAACAATGTAATGTACAGCTTTGGTAAGCATTTCAAAATTAGAATTTGTCTCACTTTTTATGGTGCTTTTGGAGTACATTGTTATTGAATTGCATTATTTTTGTGATTTCCCTGAATTGTCATTTTAGCTGTCTCTGAACCAGATGCTACCAAATCTGAAAACTCCATCACATATATTTGTGGATACTCTAGGGAATCACCTAAAGTGATATAATCACATGCTTTTCCAATTATCTTAAAATTATTTTTACTATTACTGTATTATTTTGCTTTGATCCTACAGCAGAATTACAAAAATGAGTTTAACGTCTTATTTTTAAAATTATATTTCAGTAACATTAAAAATATATCACACTACAAAATTATCTTTAGAAGGAAGTAGTCTACTGTTTTATAACTTGCAAATTTTAGTTGTTTAACATTAATTTCTTCAAGATTGCTTTGGGTTAAATCTTGACCAAGAAGCTAAATAATTAAATAATTCAAAATAAAAGTCACCATATAGTCTCTTAGAACATTTATAAAATACATTGATGAAAAAAATTCCAGTAATTTCAAGATAAGGAAAAAATTACACATCTTTAAAATGAAATTTCATGATTATTCAAAATAGTTTCAATACATTTCTGTTGAATATGAATACAGCTTATCCCATCATGTTGCATATGCAAATGTATGACTTAAGTCACTTTTTCCAGTCTTTTTAAATAGGTTTGATGTGCTACATAATGAGGATATTCAATTACATTTTAAATCTGATTCCATAGAGTAACATTACACAAGATAGTCTGGTAAAAACTGTATACTGTAAACTGTTCTGGTTTCTCTATCCTTCTTTGAAAAATTTGTTTAATCATGACTACATAAGAGTTAGGGGTTCACCATTCTCAGAAAGAAAACATAAATATCACTTAGTCAATTTTAATCGTGTGATCAAGTGATCTATTTTTATCCATTTTATACTGACAGTCTTCTCTTACACCTAACAACTTAAACTGTGTTATTAGAGGGTTTTTTTTATCCTTTCCTTTCAGAAAGTTTTAAGTGAGAATTAAAAAGGAAAGACGCTGAGAATCTATTGGCTCTGAAATTGGCAGATTTCAGACTCTCAAGCATTCAGCTCTCAAGACTGGATGCTTACAAGTCTGTTTGGAAACATCACTGTAATTCAGAATGTGTGTATGTGTGTGTGTGTGTGTGTAATAGAAAATATATATTTTAAAATGTATATTGCAAAATTAAAAAGAAATTAAATATGTAGTATATAATGACAACATTCCCAGGTAATATGATCTGTGTGTTTATACAATGAATTTAGATAAACTTTTATTACTTGTCTTCATTATGTAAGAACACTTCAAGTGAGATCTGCACTCAACAGATTTTTAAGTCACACATTGTTAACTAAGGGCATGTTGTTGCACAGCAGATCTCTAGAACTTATTTTGCATAATAAAATGCTGATCTCCTGAGAACAGAAACTCCCTGTTACCCCTCTTCTAGTCCCTGGCAACCTGCAGTCCTATGTATTTGGCAAATTTAAATGCCTCAAAAAGAACTAGAATTAGGTAGCACTTGCCCACTGAGCCATCTTTTAGTCCACTTCTCCTAGCATCCTCCAGATTCATCCAACTTACTGCAAAAGGTAGAGGTACCTTTTTTTTTAATGGTATTATGCTTTATTGAGGTAACATTGCTTAACAACACTGTATATGATTTTTTTTAATTTATATATATTGGACATCAATTGTAATACCCATGTATTCCCCCTTTTTAAAGCCAAATGATAGTCAGTTGTCTGTATGTACATTTATTTTTATTTATGCATACAAGAACTCAGGTACAAACCAGAGTTGTGGAAGCTGAGAGGAATCACTAAAGTCAGATTGGGGAACAGAACAGGCAGACTGACTGACTGAAATTCACTGCTGAGGGGGCAGCAATGGGTGAGACAGGAGAAGTCTGCTGTGCCATGTGGGTCAGCTCCCTGGCCAGGGATGGAACTCAATGCTGCAGTGACTGTGGATTCTTCATATTCTGGTACTTAACCCCTTGTGCCATCGATAAGGCTCTGTATGTTTTTCTTAATCTATTCAACTATGTGGATATTTACTTTTCCATATCTTGACTATTGAAAACAATGCTAGAATGAAAAGGAATGCAGGTCTGATTTTTAACCCTAATCCCTCCCTCCCTCCCTCCCTCCTTCCCTCCCTCCCTCCCTCCCTCCCTCCCTCCCTCCCTCCCTCCCTTCCTCCCTTCCTTCCCTCCTTCCTCCCTTCCCTCCTCTCTCCCTCCGTCCCTCCCTCTTCTTTTCCATTCCTTTCTTTCCTTTCTTTCTTTTCCTCCCTCTCCCCCTCTCTCTCCTTTCCCCTCCCCTCCCCTCCCCTCTCCTTCTCTCCTCTCGTCTTCTTTTCTGTTCTGTTCTTCATACCCAGAGGGAATACTGCTGAGGTCTGGCAAGATGGCAACAGAGACTGCCGCCTCCAGACCTGCACAACAAAACTGATGCAAAACAAAGACACCCCAGAGGGGAAAACTGATCATCAGCATATACCACAGGACAGCCAAAACCCAAAAGAGACAGGAGAAACTCTAGGTGAAGTGGGTTTGAAGTAATAAAAAGCAATAGGGGACATGGGAGAGCAGTGGCTATGGCAAAGAGATTCCTAGCATTACTAATGTGGGTCACCTGATGGGTCTGACTTGGTGACACTGAAAGGACCATACCACCTGGGATATATTTAGAGGCAAGGTAGAAGGAGGGAGCCCCTCCTTTGAACATCACTCACACTGATACTATTTAATGTTGAGGAAGGGAAACTCTGGGCCAAAACCCACTCCAAGTGGCACAGTGGCCAAAGCCCTTGTAATAGAACTTGCCAGTACCTGGTGCCCAGCCATCCTACAGAGAAGTTGTATTCCTGGCTGGTTTTGTTCTAGAACATGGGTCCATCCCAATGAAACCTGTCTAGAGGGTTTCATTGACAACCCTATTCTCTGGGCTACAAGAACAGTAACCACTACCAAGGAGATTCCTTGATTTTGTTTTTAAAGCTTTATTTATTTATGCAGAAAAGAACTGGGCACAGGCCAGAGGTATGGAAGGTAAGAGGATTCACCAGAGACAGAGTGGGGAACAGAACAGGCGGACTGACTGAAATTCACTGCTGAGGGGAGCAGCGGGCAAGATAGGAGAGGTCTGCTATGCCACTTGGGTCACCTCCCTTGCTGGGGATCGAACTCGTGCTGTAGTGGGTAAGGATGCTTCATAGTGCAATGCTTAAACCCTTGCACCAGCAGGGAGTCTCAGATCACTTCATTTTTGATGAGTAATGGGAGCTTCCTCTGGTCAGAGGCAGAGTATGATCACTTTGGACCAGGAAGTCATTCACTTCTTTGTCCAAGGTAGGCAAGGGGCCTGGCCTGAGTCTCACTGATGGCACTCGATGGGAAGTTTCCTTATTAGCCTGCCCTGTTCCTTATGTGGCAGCATTCACTAGATGGAAGTCCTCTTTTCCTCTCTCTGAGACCCATAAAATCCCTCTAGTGTGACTAAAATGTTTAATTTAACCTAATGCTGAATTTTTGATGATTTTAACTGGCCAGTCTTTCTAAGCCAGATAGTGAGGTGTAAACCCTGTGATCTTAACTGGTCTTCCTAACTGGTCTGAGTCATTGTCTGGGCCAATGAAATAGGTATAATCATGATGTCCAAACAATTTCGTGGGGATGGCCCCTTAGGGTCCCTAGCATAAAAGGATCCTATTGCACAATCTGCCCTTGATTGAGTTGCTGGCATGTGGAAGATGGCAAGACAACCAAATAATGAAAATGGTGAGAGGAGCCTTCATCTGGTGATCAGATGTGAGGGATACTCTCTCTGACATCAAAGGAGTAGGGTTCTCTGTAAATAATAGCAGGCGATCCACAAAGAAGTCTGGTGTTTTGGGTTGGGGTGCAGGAAGGAATGCAATGGTGTTGAAGACCTGAGGGCCGGGGATTAAGCACTGCTAGAGCCTGGGGCAGAATTTATAACCACTTAGGAAACCACTTATTGTTCAAAAGCTTGAGGGACATGCCTCTTAAGGCCAGTTTCTTGGGGTCAGTAAGTTAGGTGGAAATTCCACAAAGATTCTCATCCTCTGGAGACCATGACTGAGCAATTAGATACCGTGATCTAAATCCATGATGTCCGAGGGCCCAAAAGGATGTGTATACACCTAGCAAAGTAGGAGCTAATATGATAGAGAGAACAGTCAACAGGGGTCCAGTAAAGACATTCACGATGGTGGCTGTATAACTCTAAGGTCCAGCAGAGGGACCGGGCAGTGTGATCAGTTTAACTGGCTGTGGGGAGTAGACAATGTTGCCTTAGGGCATCTCACTCTACCGGGACCTTCCAGAGTCTTGTTAGGGAGCAAAGGAGGCTGTTATCAATGAACGCATTTGACTAGAGCTGGGGAGATGGGGATACTGCACCTGTGTGCCCACTCAGGGCCCACTGTGCTAGTGTATGTGGTATGACTGGAGAAATTGTCTGGGACTGCCAGGTATTCTGGGAGGTGGTTCATGTGGGCCTGGGGACAGGTGTGTACTTTGGATAAGGAGCCTGTGATGTTGTTATGATGTGCTCAGGAGGGAGGGAAGGTATGTGTGTGTCTGTGTGTGTGGTGTGGGCCTGTGTGCGTGCAGAGATGTGTATGACCATAACTGAGTTGGAGATCTCTTCCAGAATGGAGATACCCCAAGCAGGTTTTTCCTGAATTATAAAATTATCCCCAAACTACAAACCCATCAGTTACCCCTCAAGAGTCAGTAAAAATTATGTGCCTCAGAGAGTGTTATTTTGTGACTTGTGAAGAGAAGTACATTGTCACTGATTCTGCTAGTGTTACCTGAGCCAAAAGAACCCTCAGCAACTAGGGCTTGACAAGCAGGATGATGTTGCCTGCATCATGAATAATGGCGGTGCTGGCACAGAACAACAGTCCCCTTGCTATGCCAGACACTTTGCCCCAAGGGTCTTCGGGAACATCTAGGAGAGCCATGCAGTGGCGGGAGCCACTGGCGGACTGTTAGTGGGCAGGGGCATAAGCATGGAGGAAACCACATCCCTCTATAATCTAGAAGCTACCTTTCATCGGGGTTAGCTTTTTCCAGAAGGTACTATTTCTATTTTAACGGTGAGGTCTTGGTGGTCCCATGGAACCCTTGTTGGGTTGAATCCTGACCCAGCACAGGGCAGAGTGGGTGCTCATGTGAGAATCAGGACAGGTTGTGAGCCCATTCAGGCCCTTCTTTCTAAGAGGGCAGAGTGGGTGCTCATGTGAGAATCAGGACAGGTTGTGAGCCCATTCAGGCCCTTCTTTCTAAGAGGGCAGAGTGGGTTGCCAAAGTTTGGCACTCAAGTGGCTTATCCTAGGCTGCTGTGTGGGCCAGACATTTGTCCCTGTCGATAGCAGGTGGACTTGCTTAGTCTAGAGATTCCATGTGGCATATCACACGTAGCCAGTGATTCATCTCAGAAGTCTGATCTCAGAGAAACTAAAGAGAGGGTCAGCTGTGTGGTTTGAAGGTAGTTTACTGAAGTTCCAGGCAATAATAGCTTGGTTAATGACTTATTTTATAGGGAAAATAAAACTTCTACAGTTAAAAAATAAAATTTCAGCTTGTAAATTTTCAATGGTCATGCAATGCATTGTTTTGAACATGAACAAAAAATATCTTACAAATGACAGTGACCTAACTACTCTTTAATGTTTGATAATTTCAAATTAGACTTTTCTTTAGCTACCTTTGTATCACTATGTAGAATCTTAATAAAATCCCATATAAAAATGCTGGCCTTATTCATAGCTTCCAACTGGTACTTGCTTTGTCAAGTTTTTCACTAAATGTGTTGCATTGACAGGCATCATTTGATAACAAAAATTAGCATCAAAATAGTTGTCAAATATAAAACTAATTCAAGGGACCCATATGAACTATTCCAATGCTGATTCTGTCCTTGTCATATAATCCCATGTGCTTAATAAGAATGTTTTTGACACATTAGAATATCAAATTGGCTTATGTGATAAGAATACCGTGGTTTTCTTCCCACACATTGAAATATGAGATGAAAACTATAACAGCATTATAGTTAATCTGCTGAACTATTAGATCCACTTCAAGAAGAATGTCTCAGTTTGTAGACATCCAGAAGTAACATTTAGCAAATAGCTTTAATGTTTTTATTAAAGACAAAGGTATATGTAATTGTGCATGTTTGTATATGTGTGTTATAAACACACACTATGTAATTCAGTGATTGCAGAATTGAATTAGTTATTACTGCTGCTAGTAATAAGTATCCTGGAAAATAGTACTTACAAAGGCTTCATAATTGTAGGCATGAAGTACAGTGAGAGTAGAAGAGTATGATTGCTTAGTGCATTGTAAATAAATCATAAAGAGACCATAACTTATTCAGTGCAATTATAAAAAATTATTTAAAATCTACATTAATATAAATAATCCCTCTGGAAGGTGATGACTTGGATTTTTTTTGATAGGAGAGAATTTACAAATTACATGATAATATGACTTCAGTACTAATGAATTCTCAATCTGAATCCAGTGGTTGAGTTAATCAGTGCTGATTAAATTAGCTTAATTTTTAATAAAGACCACAAATATATAACAGTTATGGAAATAGATGGTAAATGGTAAGCCAAAGGGGTGCTTAAATTACTACCAGAAGTAACCCCAAATATCTCATGTTCAAAGAATTATCTAATAATATAGCATAGTAGGTGGTAAATGAGCTAATAAAGTATGTAATTTAATTCTATGTAGGAGTCCAAACACCAGTGTTAAAATAACATTTAACTTTAAGATTGCAGTAATTTATATAAGATGCTTGGCAGGAAGAGTGTGTTTTGTGTTGCAGTAGAAATTATGGCATAAATAATGTCAGTATTTGTGTAATTCGGAGAGCCTGAAACTTCAGAAATACTTAGAAAATGTTAAGTTCATAGCTACAACTTTATTGTAAAATGAGACTGAAAGATAAAGAGTGGACTAGTATTTGCCATGCTGGTACTTAGCAGGATGCCAAACTGAATGAAAATAATTAAGGCCAAATTTTAACATTTTCACTTAAACATAATTTTTATGTGGGTAGTGCTAATTTTATACCAATCTTCCTTTGTTCTTTTGTTAATCTTAAAACAGCTTTTACCTGATCCTTTCTGTTGAAACTTGTTATTCTGTTTGAGTGTGGGCATTCTCAAGCCTTCATCATAGAAGCATGCTTTATCCTACTGTAACTCTATCCAAATCATATCCAAGTTAACTCAAAATTATTCAGAAATTGCTTCCAAATCTTGTCACAAGATTGAATGTCCCCATTATGACTTCCTAACATCATAACAAAATTTTTCTGAGCATAATCATGGTCAAAATTTTACATTTCTGAATGGTTTAATGTTCACTTCACCCAATTTTATTTTTTATTTATTTGGATATCCCCATCAGGTATTACCACCATAATGCAACCACCTCCATGTCACCAAGATTCCACCACTAGAGACCATTGTGCTTCCCTCCCTTCTGTTCTTACCCCTCCCACCTTAGTGCTTTAGTTCTGTAGTCAGCTATCAAGGGTTAGTTGTTAAGCTTGTCTTTCTAGGACTCTTAGTTTAGTTTATATTCCACATATTAATGACACCATCTGGTATTTATCTTTTTCCTTCTGATTTATATCATTAAGCATTATCCCTTCGAGCTCCTTCCAGATTGTCCCACAAGGTATGCATTTTTTGATTGCTGAGTAATATTCCATTGCCTTTATATATCACATCTTGATTCATTTAGTAAATAGCACTAAAATAAACATGGGAGTGCTAGTTTTCTTTTGAATTAGTATTTTCGAAGTTTGGGGACAGATGGAAAGGAGTAGAATTAATGGGTCTAATGGCAGATCAATTTTTAATGATTTGAGGTGCCTCTGTACTGCTTTCCATAAGGGCTGAACCAGTTTGCAATCCCACCAGTAGTGTAGGAGTGTCCTTTTCCTTCATATTCTCACTAGCACTTGATGTTTCTGCACTTCAGCCAGGCCATTTTCACAGGCGTGAGGGGGATTCTCATATGTCTTGATTTGCATCTCTCTAATAAGTGATAGTGAACATTCTTTCATATTCCTGTTTGAAGTCTTACTGTCTTCTTTGGAGAAGTGTCTGTTTAGTTCTTCTGTTCAGTTTTTGACTGGGTTTTTTATTGGTAGAGTTTAATGAGTCTATGTATATCTTTGATATACCTGTATATCAATGTAATGTATATCTTTGATACCAATCCTTTGTCAGTTACATTGACCCAACAAATTTAAATTCCACTAAGGCAGTATTGTTATTCCCATCACATAATTCCTTTTGCATAAGATCCATAAATAAGCAGTGAGTGAATGCATAGTTCTTTTTTTCTCTATGTCCTTCACTTCTATTAATGCTACCTCAATTTTTCCATTCTCCTTCTTGGGAAAATATAAAGTCATCTGGTTTTCAGGGCTTTTTTTTTTTCCATTGTGAAATGGTCACAGTATTTTTTCAAAAAAAAAAAAAGTGTTTGTCAATCATGCAGCACTGTTTAGCTCTCACCTTTATTTTCCTGTTACTACCATTATTACTCAAAATATCTCACTCCCTTACCTTTAAAACTCCTCAACTGTGGACTTTACAATAGCCTCTAAACGTAGCTTGCTCACTTCTTCCTCACTGCTTTACATCAAATATACAGTCATAAAATATCGGCTTCCATCAATTCACTGTCAATTCTGTTACATTTATATGGTGTCCACAATATGGAACTGACATTTATATACTCACAGCTCACCCTTCTACTGTATGGATTATGCTCTCTTTGTTTGGCATTTTGTTTTAACTTTACTTATACTTTCCTATCAGTTCAAAATCATTTTATCTCTGCCATATATTTTTTTTCAGCAAACCCTGGCTTTTGTAAATTTCACTATTTTTTCCTTGTATATGGTTTATAGTTGTAGGTGTCAATCTCAGGTGGTTTGCCATCCACACCTACCACCACAGCACTCATAATCATCTCATGATGTGTACTTAACAATCAAAGCTAAATTTTAAAAATCCTTTCATAAAATTCTAGGAAGTCTTGTAGTTTAATGCATCAGTTAAATGCAATAGTGAAGAGAAACATTATACAGATACTATTTTAATATTTTAATCAATATTTATGAAACATGAGAAACTGTATGTGTAAGCAAGCATTTACTACTCAAGTAGTTCATAAATTGCAGAGAAGTGACTTCAGTAAATTTCCTTTGGTGATGGATATTTGCGACATGTTGCTGATGTTCATATTTTTAATTCAATCATGAGATGTCTGTTAATTAAATCCTGTGTCTGAAGATTAAAAAGAGTGCCACTCTTTCAGAAATGAGTAATTTTTATTGAAGTAGCAAAGAAAACTTTTCCTTGACACTCATTCTTTTCTGACCTCCCCCCTTTTAAAAATGCAAATTGTGAGAAATGCTTAAATATGCTAGAAGCAGCCTATTTTAAGAAAATACTAATTATACATAATTTATATTACATAATTATCATTTTTAAATTCAACATTGACCTTACATGATTGTGTTTTCTTAAAGTGAATCATGTCTGTCATTCATTACATGTGTTCTCATTGAAATCTGGAGCGCTTCATCAAGTACCCCAGTTTACTGGAATGGCAATGAGGAACCTCACGTTATGTACGCTGGTTATTTAACCTTGTCATTCACAACATGCTTTGATGCACAGCAGCAGTAAACTAATCTGAAGCTGGGAAAAAAATGACACTTTGACTGCCATTTGTTAAATGTGATAATGTCTACACATTATACTTGCTAGTCGGTATTATACTTGTTATATGGTTAGATATGTTCAAAGAACAAACTAGAAAAAAATGAAAAGGAAAAAAGAACCACTCATGAGGAATATTTTTCTGCTGTGTAATTTAAAAATTTTAGAAAGGATTAAACTTGCTATTCTCATTTCCTTATCTCTGTGGGAACAGAGAATGAATGTCATTAAGAATTAGATCGCTCTGTCTGTCTCTGTCTCTTTGTCTCTGTCTCTCACTCAAACACACACACACACACACACACCCTGATTTATCTTTATTTACTTTGGTTCTCTGCCTTTCCTGTGCTCAGTAGATCTTGTTGTCCACACCTTCCACTAGGGTCATTTTCTGCTCCCTGAAATATGACTTCTAGAATTTCCCATAGTGGGGAAATGTCCTTCTCCAGTGAACTTAGTTCTTATTTACCCCAATGCCATGCTTCCTGCAAACTTGACAGATATTGTCACTGGTTTTTGAATTCTAAGTAGGCAAATCTATTTTACTGTCTCTTAGCTGTCAGATGTCAGGTATATGAAGATAATTGCTTTTGTCTGCTTTTATATTTTTCTGTCTCACTGTCTGTGATTTCTGTCAGACACACTGGGCCTTCATCTATTGTTTCTGACATGCCTTAATATCTGTTTACTTATTTGTATTTAAATTAGCAGCTAACTAATTATAATGTAGGCTGCCTCTATCTGAGAAAGGAAGGCCCTAAAATATTGTTTTGTGAGATTTTTAACCCCTGTTTTAGTTTCTAGAGTTTAAACACTATTCGTGATTCTTGACAAAATTTGTCCTCAAATTGTAACTAGAAATGGAAAGGTTGTCACATAATCTAATGAGTCAACTATATTATAACTTTTTATACTTGTTTTCTTGCCCTTCTAAGTATTTTAAAATACTTGGTAAGGGCCTCTATAGTGGCCTAGAGGTTAAGTCTCACCACTATCACAATAAGGCCTGAGTTCAACCCCTAGCCATGGAGTTGACCCACATGGTGCAGCAGACCTCTGCTGTCTCACCCGCTGGTCCCCTCAGCAGTGGATTTCAGTAGATGCGCCTGTTCTGCCACCAGACTTTCTCTGGTGAATCTTCTCACAGCACCCCCACCTACACAACAACTCTGGCCTTCACCCCAGTAACCATTCCTGGTAAACTAATATCTAAAAGCCTAATGAGGAATAAAGAAATCTTTGTTATTTATGTTTTTATATACTCCTGAAATAGTCAATCTGCTGAAACATTAAAAAATATAATTTTGTGGCATATGAAACTATATAGAAATTCTGTAGTAATCTTTCCTCACGACTTCCATATCTCATTACGGCATTTCAAAAATGTTAAGAGGCAGGGCCTCCCTGGCGGCACAAGGGGTTGAGCACCACACTGTGAAGCATCCGCAGCCACTGCAGTGGGAGTTCGATTCCTGGCCAGGGAGTTGACCCACATGGCACAGCAGACCTCTCCTGTCTGCCTCTGCTCCCCTCAGCAATGTATTTCCGTGGACCTGCCAGTTCTCTCCCACTCTGTCTTTGATGAATCCATTAACCGCCCGCACCTCCGGCCCGTACCCTAGCTCTTGTATGCAGAAATAAAATCTTTTTAAAAAATTTTTGGAGGTTCAAGGATACTCATAAGAAAACTGGAATAGTCCAGTGCTACTACTACTGAGTTCCACATTACCAACCAAGGGCTCTTTTTTTCTTTCTAATTGAATTAAAATTGAACTTAACTTTTGTTTCAGGAGTACAAGTCCTCACCTATTCAAAAGTATGTTGCCATCCACTGTCCACCACCTATAAGCCTCCACCAGTTACTAAACCCCCTGTATCCTTTGGTCTTACCCCCACTTCCTTCTGATTACCTCAATTCTGCAGTCAGGCCAAGGGTTTCGGTTCAGTTTGGTTTTGCCTGTCCCTTTGCTTTTTTCTCTCTCTATTCTACATGTGAGTGAATTGTTTGGTATTTGTCTTGCTTCTTGCTTGCTTGCTTTAGCATAATCCCCTCCCAAAGTTCCATAGGTTTTGTCACAAATAGCAAGTTGCTTTTACTTTATAACTGATCCACTGTATGCTAATTTACCACAACTTTTTTACCCAATCATCTGCTGATGGACTGCTTGCAGTCTGGACTATTATAAGTTGGGTTGCAGTGAACATGGCATGCACATATCTTCTCGATTTACTGTTTTCAGATACTTTAGGTAAACACCTAGCTGGGAGTGTAATTTCTGGACTACATGGTAGATTTTTTTAATTTTTTTTTAAAGATTTATTTATTTATGCATACAAGCACTGGGGCACAGGCCAGAGGTGTGGGGGGGGGGNTGAGAGGATTCACCACAGAGAGCGGGGAGCAGAACAGGCAGATCAACAGAAGTACACTGCTGAGGGGAGCAGCGGGCACAGCAGGAGAGGTCTGCCACACCATGTGGGTCCCCCCCCTGGCCTGCAGCAGGGATCGAACTCGTGCTGCAGTGGCTGCGATTTGCTTCGTAGTACGTTGCTTAACCCACTGCGCCACCAGGGGAGGCCCGATTTTTTTAATTTTTAAGACATTTCCATACTGTTTTGCAATTTTACATCCTCATTAACAGTGTATGAGAGCTCTTTTTCTCTACACCCTTACCAACAGTTTTTCTGATCTTTGATAAAGGTCATTTTCTTATTCTGGTTATGATTTGCATTTCCCCAGTAAATGATGAACATTTTCTCATGTCCCTGTTGTCCACCTACATGCATTCTTTAGAAACTATTTGGATCTTTTGTCCATTTTTTTTCGTTGGGTTATTTTTTTGTCATTGAATTATTAGTTCTGATATCTTTATTAACAAAGATCCTTTCTCTTAAATTTTCTACCTGCCGCCTTTTAACTCTTATATTTCTCCTAAACATTAAACTTTATTTTGATGTATCTTACCCAAGAAGATATGATTTTTGTAATTTTCATGTATCTGACATAGGTAGATAAGAATGTTTCATAAAATTCATGCAACAAAATTCATGTTTCAAAATGTCTAAGTGTAATTAAATATAATGTGAGTACCTGCTTGTTCACTGTGATACCGGTTTTAAGAGGTTTGTGGAGACGTTTGGCTATTTCTATTGGCTCGCAGAGGCCTCCAGAGCATTGGTGTACTTCCTCCAAATGGGAAGCTGTGGACCTCATCCTCTGCTCTCAGCCAGGCGGTGGCATTTGTTAGAACAGAAAATTGTCCTTCACAGTACTTTTTTTTTTTCTTTTTGAGAGAAGGAAGATCAGAGAACCAACTGTTCTTGATATATATTTTTTTAAAGATTTATTTATTTATGCATACAAGAGCTGGGGTACAGGCCAGAGGTTTGGGGGCGGGGTGAGAGGATTCACCACAGAGAGCAGGGAGCAGAACAGGCAGATCCAAGGAAGTACACTGCTAAGGGGAGCAGCGGGCACAGCAGGAGAGGTCTGCTGTGCCATGTGGGTCCCCTTCCTGGCCTGCGGCAGGGATCGAACTCGTGCTGCAGTGGCTACGGTTTGCCTCATAGTGTGTTGCCCAACCCACTGCGCCACCAGGGAGGCCCAGTTCTTGATATTTTTAATGCTAACTGAAGATTTTTTAGATCAGTTCTGGAAATTCACAAAATATAATTCCTCTAATAATTGGAAAACCTACACTTTTAGATTTTTTAAAAAAGAAATGAAATATTAAAAACGTTTAATTTTCTTTTATTTAGATAATAAATACATTAGTCTGCCATATACATAAATTATCTCTCAGGGCAAAAGAATATAGGGAAATACTCGAATTTTTCCAGCGAGAGGCTTTCTTCAAGTGTAACCCATAAAAGGTGATTTTTAGATAGTTTACAAAAAATTATATATATTTAATACTTAACATTGTTAACATATTTCAGATTTAAAGTGTAATTAACTGTTCATTACTAATTACTGTTGCATTGCATGCCCAGTTTATAAAATTAACTATTAGCTATTAATGTGGCTTACACTATGACTAAAAATAGCTTTCTAAATTACTTTCTAAATTAAAAATGTGCCAATGAGAATGTGCAGTGTGAATCCATACACTGTACTACTGTAAGTTTAAGTGAAAGGTCTGTTTTTTTTTTTTAAGCAGAGGAAGATGTGTGTACATCTGATAAATCGATTTTATTGGTCTGGCAGTCTCTGCTGCAATGACTATTTCACTGTTGGATAAGGTTCCTTAATAAAGGATCAATACTTTGTGCAATTTTCTAACAGAACACAGTGAACTTTCTGGTAAATTATTTGATTTTTTTTTCCCCGAAAAAGTGCTAAACAGTGTCTTGTGGGAGAAAATTTTTCAATTTTCTCTATAAAAGTAGTGTCCAAAACTACATAGAAATCATTCACAAGTGCAGTTATCCAGCAAAAACAGATAAAGTAGCATTTCTGAGAGGGTTGTACAAATGTGCCAGATTTTTTTTCTTTTTTCAGAAAGAAAGTTAATTTCCAAGTCCATTTTTCAAAAGATGCTCTTGCAAAATTCCAATGTTATTCAAAGGGAAAGCGCATCTCGTGCATCGGCCATAAGCCATGTAACCATTAGCAAGTTCAAGTTCTTGGTACCTCATTTCTAAGGAGGTAGAAAACTGTAGTGTCCCAAAATAAAATAGAGACATACCCTCAGTTAACTGAGTTTACATTTTTAACACCCAAAGGTGAAAAGACTAAGAAGTTAAATTTATGTACGGGAAATTATAGCTTTAAAATATAACTATCCATTTATAAGTAACAATTACAATACTATAATAAAGGTGTGCATAGTTCCAAAAATAGTATTACCATTTTACATTTGAAGAAACTGAAAATGAAAATCGTTTTTCTATATGTATATAACAAATTATTACAAACTTAGTGACTTCAACCGATGCCTATTATCTCATATCTCTAAGTCCTGGCACAGTGTCATGTTGGTTCCTGTGTCTCAGGGTCTCATTAAACAGTAATCCAGCTATAAGTAAGGCTTGAAGTCACACTGGATACTCAATCGATTTATCAGATGTCACACCTTTTTTTTGTTAGCTTTATACCTAATTACTTTTGTGTTGGTGTTTTTTAAATTGGAACTTTTAGAAGACAGAATATACTGTGTATTTCTGAGGGATACAGGCTGACCCCTACTCAGATGTATGTTAGCACACCCATAACAAGGGCACCATAGTCCTCCATCATGGTCTATTGCACATGCTCCACATTTTGCTCCCCCCTTTTCCCTAGTAACCTCCACAAACTTATTTCTAGGTTTTGTCTGTTCTTGTTGTTTGTCTAGATTCCACATATTAGTGAAATCATCTAGTATTTGACTAACTCAGATGTATTTTTCATTTTGCACGCTCCCCTTCAGTTTAGTTGTTTTTTTAAAATCCAAGTATTGGTATTATCTTCATTATGGATTCGAATTGGTCACTGATAAAATATGGGAATGAACTGGTATCTGTACATTGGCCTTATTTCTAGGGACCTTGATAAATTCACTAGTTACAAGAAGTTTTTGTAGACTGCTTAAATTTTGTGAACTCTTCAGAGTCAAGTTGTCTGTGAAGAGGCAATTTTACTTTTCAGTCTGCACCTCTTTATTAGTCTACATCCTAAATTTGATTTGCTTTCATTCTATTAAGACTGCTTATGTTCGATTCATAAAGTTTTAACATTTGTCAAGCAATGTCTACTATTAGGAAAGAACTCACCTCAAATGACTTTGGAAAGGATTCCTTTTAGATTCTGAAGAAAAAGAAAATTGATATTTCATATGTTTTTTATATTTCTTAGATTTGGACAATGAAATTATCCAGATTTAGGTTTTCTTTGATAGGTTTTATACCACAAATTTAAAATTTTAATAGACATGACTCTTCAGGGTATCTATTCTTGAGTGGATTTTACAATTTGTATCTTTAAGAGAATTTCTTTTAATTTGCCAAAATCGCAAGGCACAAGATTTGGAGATATTTCTCCTTTTGATGAGTAGGGTCAGTCACAATGTTCCCTAATTCATTTGCATATTTTTCTTGTTCTGGTTGGAGATTTATCTCAATCCTTTTTCAATTTCATAGCTTTTTTTTCCTTTATGTAAATTTCTTCTTACTTTGGGTTTCATTTGCTCAGCCTACAATAGCTTTTTGAAAATGGAAACAGATTACTGATTTGAGACCTTTACCTTTAAATAGAAGTATCCTCTGCTATATATTCCCTCACTCCCCCGCACTGCTTTAGCTGAGTCTCCAAAAGTATTATTTTGTTCAGTTAAAATTATTTTTAATGTTTCCCTTCAAGCTTCTACAATGATCTCACTTAAACACTGAGGCTTCTCTTACTGGAATGTTATTCTTCTAAAGTGTTTACAGCTTTATACTTCAAGTTTTCAAGTCATTATTCAAATGATGTCCACCCAGTGAGCTGACCATAATTTAAAAACTGTCTCTTAGCATACAATTTTGTCTGCCATAATCTATAATACTGTTTTTTGCTCATTATCTGTCTTATGTCAAAGAATGTAAGTTTAATGGTAACAATTTTTTCTTATGAGTTCTCAATATGTCCCACATGAAGTATATACTAGTACATAAAATCTCCAAGAATAAGTGACTCACAGAAATTCAAAGATAGGAAGATGAAATGGATAATTCCAAAAACTTTTATTTACAGATCTAG
Source organism: Galemys pyrenaicus (assembly GCA_019455555.1). Taxonomy (NCBI): domain Eukaryota; kingdom Metazoa; phylum Chordata; class Mammalia; order Eulipotyphla; family Talpidae; genus Galemys; species Galemys pyrenaicus. The sequence continues at coordinate 1,714,383 of JAGFMF010012288.1, read as the reverse complement.
CACTTTTACAGCATGTATTTATATCCAGCAGTACATGAGATGAATAAATATTGACTTCAGCTAGCTGACTTACATATATATCCCTAATATATAAATACACACTCTTCATATATTTGTATGCATTTATGAAATATCTATGAAAATTTTAATCATTATTTAAACCATTAATAGTAAGAATTTTTCTGTATTTAAATTTTTTATAAATCATTGGCATCTATGGTTAGACTATGCTGATATTTTCAAGTAAAATTCAAGCAGAAATTTAAACTACCTCACATTCCTCTAAGAAGGAGTAGTTTAGAGTAAGTGCATTATCATTTCAGTAGGCAGGCAACATTATGGCCTTGAGATATTCTAACTCTCCAAACATAGCCGAGAGCTTCTTAATTCCCCCAAGACATTATTATTTCTAAAAACCAGATTTCCAGAGTTACATTAACATTACAGAGCTTCATTAACATGTGGGATGTATTTAGCTCTCACATAGCAAGATTTTACTAAACTCTGTCAGATGTTCCCTCATGAGTTTATAAGAATAATGAGCAAATCAGAATATTTCTCCTAAAATTAGCTTCAATATCTGCTAAATTAGCCCCTGAGAAAACAAAAATGAGTTGTAGATAAAGATGCAAAAGTATAGGAATGGGTTTGTCTACTAATTCAAATAGTGGTTCCTAGATTATTGGTTCTTCAGAAAACATTAAAAGCTATTCAAACATATATTCAACCGTTTTATATTTTTGATGGATTGTGAAATTTTTATTCTAGAAACACTTGGTATGAATACTTTATTAACTCATCGTCAGTCATTCAAAATTATGTTAGAAGGGTCAATTTAAGATGATACTAATTGTTACCAATACTAACTTCTTGCCAAATTGAAACATTTATAATTGTAATAATTGCTTTAAAACACAATGCCAAAATATGGGTAAATGATGGCAAAGAGCCAAGTCTCTGATCTTTAAAAATGCTAAATGGAGGTTTTAAGTGCAATCATATTAAATAAATAACACAGTAATTACTAGAATCTCAGTAACTCCTTAGAGTTATTTGTTGAACGTCTTGTTTGCTACTAAGACATAAGGTACTGACACAGGTAACTTGGTGGAGGGTGAGTGGAAGACATATGAAGGGCAAAATATTGCCATCCTGAAAAAGACTTCTTTAAAATGACCAAAAAGAACATTCAGAATTAGGAAAAAAACTGGAGGGAGAATAGATAATTGAGCTAAGAATAATACAGATAAGGAATGATATGCATTAACGTTTTTACTCTCTTAGTTCTCCCTTCCCACTTTATTTCAGTCCTTGTCAACAACTTTTAAAATTTGTCCTTGCTTCTGACAGTATGAAATATGGTGTCCCCAAATCTTTATTCTTTAAATCCTACATAAATTCACCACCTGATTTCTGCCAGCCTTGTGGATACAAACACCATTTCATACTATTTATACATTACTTACTCAAACCAAACTCCTATTCCCATCACACTGACCTCCTTTTTGCTTTTTCCATCTCAGTATGGGGTGATTCCATTTTCTGTGGAGCAAGAAAAACATATTTGGCAATCTCCTTCATTTTCTTTTCTGCCTCACTTGCAATGCACCACCAAATGATGTTGATTCTGCCTTCAAAATGCATTAAGAAACCAACCTTTACTCACTCCCTTTATTCTATCATCCAGGTCCAAGCCATCATCAGCTTGTATATGGAATCATTCAATAACCTTTAAATTGATCTTACTGATTCTGCTCTTAGCCAGTTATGTCAGTTCTTAGTGCAGCAGCCATAACATCACTTGTAAAGTGCTTTTCTGATAAAATCCCCCTTCTGCTCAAAATCCTAAAGTGGTTTTCTACTCACAGTAGAAGTTAAAGCATTTAAAGGAGCTCCTAAAAGACCTCCATAGTCTAGCTCCCAACTAACTCACAGGACAACCTCATCACAAACCCATGAAAACTGACCACAGTAATCTGTCTAACTAGAATTATAACATAGGTATTATCTGAGCGTTATATATGTTATATAATACTCAATGTAAATAATCCATATCCATCTCATCTCCATTTCTGTCTAGCACACTATCATACATTCCAAATGTAATTATTTAGCCCTCTAGAATCTCATCTCCATCAGCTAAAGGACTCTTTAGAATACTATCCTTACATTTAGTAATGTGAGTTACTACAGAAATGTTCCCTGAATTAATGTGAATAGCGCTTACCTATTGTTCGGTTCTCAAAGATGCCATGTCTCCTATTTGTACATTATTTCTTTATACCTCATTCCCATCCCTTCCCCTTCTTTCCTGACTTGTTCCACTGTGGTGAAGGGAATATTGTTCTTCACCAAATGACTCTGCTGTATCGTCAGCCCTTTCAGACTATTTCTATTAACCTAATTGAAAATTGTATAGTCTTAAGTAGAAGTTGTGCATTTAGCCTCATGCCATGTGCATCAAAATCTTAAAGGGAAGTTAGCATCTCCAAATCACGTGTTTCCTTCCACTTATAAAATCTCTGAGTTCAGGGTATTCTGCTTCTCCACCCTTTGAGTATGTGTTATTCATTCACAAACTATATGATCTCTTCTTGGTAGTCTATAGGGAAAGATTTAGCACCTGGATGAGTACTAATCTCTCTGTAGTTGGTGACATCAGCTTACATGTCACTCACCCTTGTAGCCACTGACCTCTAAGCTTCTTGACCTCTAGAACTCTCATCACCTTTTGCTCCTTACCATTTAATTACCCTATTCCCGTGAATCCTACCAGCATGTTGTGATTCTTGACAGGTAGGTGTCATGACCTTAAGAGTAAAATTGTGCTTAAAGGGGGTGTGTTAGCACCTTATTTCATTTTCAACCACTGTATTTGAACAACCCAAGTTACATGGAATAGAATAAAATCATGAAGTATCATAGCCGTAGGGCCATCACAACACTACCACAGAGTGACTTGTCAAGGTGATAGACTGCTAAAACAATCAGTCAAGATGCCAAGCACCTGAAATCATCCTGTGAGCAGGGTCATGCTCTTTCAAATCTATGGGAGAGGAATTTTCCTTACCTCTTCCATCTTCTCATGATTCCTGGCTTCGCCTGGCTTATGATGGCATAATTGCAATCTGACTTTGTCTTCGCGCGGCCTTCTTTATGTCCAGTTCACTAACACTTGTCTTAAAGACACCTCCAGTCCTGGTATTTAGAGGCCAGGGTAATTTCCTCTTGAAACCCTTAACTAGTTATATATATAGTCATATACTGAGGTTCTGGGTAAAGATGAAATTTGGGGGACATTAGTCAACACAATAGATAAGCTTCTTTTTCCTTTAGTTATTTCTTGTAACCTATTATTTGCCTCATTATCATACAGTTTCTTTAGGTTATAGTAAGATTATTTCTAAGTAGTGAAAGAAATTCTCTTTTTTATTCTACAAAGAAATCAAATGCTAGGTTCTGATTAGAGTGCTCTAGTTACTCAGAACATCCCTGGATGTGCTGTGCATGGGGAAAAAAGCATGACTGTCGACAATGGGGATAATACCAGAAAGAATTCATCATTGGACTCAAGTAGACCAGTGTTCAAATCCAGAGCTTATTAAGTGCATGTGGGCAGTAGTAATGTTTAGACTTACATGAGTAAACTATACTCCACATTATATGAAAATTAAATGCAGATAAACCTGTTAACCTAATAAAAGGGACATAGTAGGCAGTGTATAATTACAGTCTGTTGTCACCTACTTCATCCAGTGACTATCAGAATTAGTGATTGTTTACGTAATACAGTTACCACAGTAGTATGGTTTGCTTTGCGGACTCAGGCAGGTAGAACCTAAAGATGAAACTACATCTGCTTTCATCATCAGGTATGGCTATTGGGACTGGTTAATCCACTTTGTCAAGGCAGAAATAGCATAGGTAAGCTGATCACTGGCCAGTGGAATACTGATGTGAAATCACTAGCCCTCTCCTCTGTGTTATGTATTCTTGTAACTATAATAGATAATATTGCAGTTTCATAAAACTTGGCCTTTCTGAACAAAAACTTCAGGTTTCAAAGATTATAATGAATTAGCAATACATGTGCTCCTCAAAATTCATAGAATGAATCTAAATCTAAGTTTCTGTTGCACACTTGATCAGTATTTAAATAAGCTACACAATTTAATGGGAGGCAAAACAGTTTACCCCGTGTTACCTGTAACTCCAGTGGGGGCATGTGATAGAATTTCTCTGAGAATTTAGAACTTGTAAATTTAAAAAATACTTTTTATAATAACTAAAATGAGTCTCAATCTCTGCTGAAAAATTGTTCTGCACTGTGTACTGCCTCAATAATCTCAGCAACTTTGAAGATTCAAACTTTAGACCAGTTTGATTTCCATGGATGGAATACTTTAACTCCAGAGCTGCAGAACTAATGTCACTCCTGCAATTCAAATCACTAATACAAGTTGGCCCAGGCTTTCTGTTTTCCTAATCAGACATCTGCAAAGAAATCTGTTCAAACTCTCACGATGAGAATATCATTCTCCAGCACATCTTCCTGCCCTTTTTAATGGGAGGCGTTGAGCTTTTATGCACTTCTAAGAAATTGAAATATTTCTATTTTTAGATATCTTTTAGCAAATTCTCCCCTAGCTTTAAGAGAATGTAAAATCTCATTTTAAGGACAGTATCACTTAGTCTATTAATCTCTCCAAATTATTGTTGTGATCATAGTTAAAAATGTATTTCACCTATTTATATATTTTCACAAATGAGTTTTTCATTGTAACCTGTCTTAGTGTCTCATCCAAATTATTTACAGCATAAGAGGAATATATGCCATGTAGCCCTCATATCTGCAAATACACAAGTGAATTTTTTATACCTTGTTTTGTTATGGACATTGTTTTGTTTCCAGCCAATAAATGCGTAATGAGAAAGTAGATATAATATGGAATGCCTTCAATTAAGTCAACTTAATGTAGATAAGAGATCTCAAATGTCAGCGATTCTAAAAAAAAAAAAATTAGAATGCCACCTTACAAACAGATAACTCACTTGAAGGAGAAAAAAAAATTTGATATAGTGTAAGTACACAAATACTATGTACAAATGCTTATAATAGCTTCCTCCAAAAAGAACAGCATGGGCATCTTATTGACTAAAGTAGATCCAGTTCTGATAACAAAACAAAATATAAGTAAGGTGCTTTGAGAAATGACCTATAGATACTACTATTCTAGAAAGAAGAGTAAAGGAGATTGCAGATGTGCAAGTGTCACCCTCAAAAGCACTTGCGAATTGATAAGAGAACAAGAGACAGGAGATAGCGTGCCTGGCATCTATGTGCTGTCACTTACTATTCAATTCCGTGTGACGCCATCCTGTGCTTTCAGAGCTTGCTCTGTATTTATTCCTCTGCAGGACTGATCTCCATCTAACTGGAAGGCAGGAATTATTTTCCTTTATATCAGAAGCTGCAGTCATGTTTGACAAAAAGAAGTTCCTCATAAGTAATTGTGAAATAAACAAAGAATAAATGACCAAACATACAGTTTTAGAGAGAAGCTATCTGTTGCAAGTTCAATGCAAACAGTAAGATATATTGGTATCGATGTTGGTATCAGTACTGGTCAGAATGAGATGATTAGTTCATAAACGTGCTCCATGCTTTCCTCATTAATTCCTAATGCAAACGCCCCTAGGTCACCTAATATACATGTCATTGTTTATTACTGGTTGTATGTGTTTGTTTTCACTTCAGTGTATCTCATTGGCATGGAAGTAATGATACTCTTTTTAAAAAAACTATTGAAAGTCACAGAATTTTTAAAACTTCTGTTATTGTAAATAATGCTATATTAAATTACTGGGTACATCTATAACTAGAGTCCTTATTTTTGGAGTTCTTTTTAAATGGTAGGGTGTATCAATACATTATAGGTAATGATGAAGACTGACTATGCTAAATGCTGTGGCAATTCCCAATTTAACAGAAATATGGGAAAACACTTCTTTTATCTTTTAAAAATTGGGTATTAGAAACAAGTCAATTGCAACTTAATGGCTACTTATTTAAGGAAAAAAAATTAGTACTATTAGTTTTACTTTAGGAATTGACTTGTAGCTCTTATAGTCACTTACATGTGAATTCGAGAGAAATTAAACAGAGGGACAGTTTAAAACCAAACTAGCAACAAACCCAAGAAATATTATTATAGATCTGAGATGACCAGACAGACAGAGAAAGGAGGGAAAGATGAACATACTGAACTTAATTTCTGAATTATCTGTTTATAATTATATATATTGTTCATCTGAACAGTCATTTTTTTCCAAATTGCTAAAAAATATTTTGAAAATATTTTTTTCAATTTTACTTTAAATTCTTAAGGACTATTAACCCTGTGTGTAATCAAAATAAGTATATAGCTGGAATCCTAAATTTACTATTTTAATGGCATACAAATAGCAAGTTAAAACACCACATGAAAAAAAATCGAAGTATTTTTTGTTGGTGAGTTAAATACTACTTTTTCATATATTAGGTTCTCATTAAATTTTTAGAATTAACCTGACATAAAATATAATCTCCTTTTGAAAGGTGAGATTACATTTTTGCAAAATTATTTTCTCCTAGTGTCTACAGTAAAATTTTAGTAAGCAAATTTTAATGAAAGCAAAAATTTTATCTATTTTGTTTCGATATCTTTAGACAGGGATATAAAACTGGCATTCAGTATAGTCCTTGAATAAATGAAACATTACTTTTTATACATATGATCTCATCAGTTCTCTAAGAGTATTTTTCAGCTGAGGGAAATAAAATGTAAACAGACTAATAAATTCACCTTTGATCACAAGAGTCTTCGTGTGATGGAACTAATGATTTCATCCCAAGTATGTCTGACTCTGATGCCCATGATTTGAAACTCTGGGCCTGTTTAACTTTTGCCACATGTATTCATACTGACTGCATTTATTTATAAATCTCCATATGCTCTGGGAAGGCATGATTTCTCTAAAGTTCCACATTTGTTCACATTACATTCCCCCAGGGCAATCCACTAAATTGAAGTTAACGTGCCATCATTTAGTGTGTCCTAGAGTTTTAAAAGAAAATAAAAATAAATGTGCATAAACAATTCTACAATCAAGCTAGGCCTTTGTAATTTTTAATAAACAGGAATCCATCCTCAATGGCTTTAGGGAAAAAGCAGGTTTGTACACTGAGGATAATATTTCATATTCATTCCATAAGTCTTTGAAAGTGGAAATAGCTCAAGTTGATTATCTTTTGTTCTTTTGTATTGGTTAATTAGATGAGATTGAGTAGGCAAATTACAAGTTGAACAGAGAAAACTATGCATCTAAGAAAAATAGCTGCATAAGAAATAGTAAAAAACAAAGTACAAATGAGACTTAGCAGCATGAATCTTAGCTTTTTTAGGGAAATAGATTATATTTAATCAATTATTCATACCAGTTCACAGTTATATAGAAAGTTTCTGAATTCTTGGCTATCAAATATTTACAGGATACTTTTTAAGCCCTCCAGATTTTTTCTTTGAAAATTATTCCTATTTTCCACAAAAAGCAAGTAGCCTTACTTGGAGGACTTTAAAGCAAGTCAAACCATTATTCCCCATTTAAATTTGAAAAGTTGTAATGTATTTTAAGAACTATAAACTTACTTCCATATAAATAGAAGCTCTAGGTATAATTTATAAGTGCTGAAATAAAAATGATGTGAGTTGGAAAGAAATGTCTGTGACCTCTAAAAAATGTTATAGTTGTAATTTATATTAAAACCACAAGAAAGAATATTAACCCAATAACTGAGCACTTTTTAAATAAAAATTGCACATTGAAAAATATTGAAAAACAGAAATCAATTGTAAAATAAGAAAGGAGGAGAATTTTAAAGACATGTACATATAAAAGATGTTTGGATAAGCTCACGTCCACTAAATTGTTATATGCATGTAAATGCACATAATTTGTGCAGCAGTTTATGAAATTAACAGTCAACATAAAGTGACATGCATAATCACAAGATGTTTTGTTATTTTGACTAGACATTATCTTAACTAGCAGAATTATTTTGTTGAATTGTAATTACCTCTTAAAACGGCAGATTTTACTGAAAGGTACTTCAATAGAAAATATGAGGATTCATTATGTTATTAGTTGTAGAGATTTTTCAAAGACATAAACAATATATCATTAAAGTGTCCCTTGCCTTTGTTCCACAAAGTAACTTTTCAATAAGTATAATGAGAATTTCATTTTTATATCATGTAGATATCTACAAATAGGTATTGCTAAATATTCTTGACAATGAGAGCGGCATGATTGGTTGGTCCTATAAGTAATTATTTGTTTCAAAGTCAATCAGTATAGGACTATAACTGTATAGAACTACAAATGTAAATTTCATTGATCATTTTCTATACTTTTATTTCAATTTTGGTATCCTAATTATTTTTAGTATGAGATTTATTTATAGAATGAACAGTTTAGTAAGTGATTCTGTATTCACTATTAGATGAAATTTTAAATACTAAAATTTTTTATAGTTAATTATGGTAGTCCAGTGAAGAGTGATATATCAATTTAACAATATTTTAAACTTTCTTAATTCATGTTTAAAGATGCCAATTAAATTTTGAAGTTCTAGCAAGTTAGTTGCCCTCAAATCAATATTGAAGATTAAAATGTTAGTTTTTAAACATTGTATTAGATATTAGCTACTAGTTAGAATAGCGAAGAATTGTTATTTCAGTAAGAAATGTTCAAATCAAGGTGTAATTGTTTACAGGAAATCTTAACACTGAATTAAATTCAAATATTTATACAAATCATTTTCTATTGATCCAGAAAATCTATAGAATACACTTAAGCTACTGATTTATAAATGCCTTAATTTACTACATAGGACATATTTTATATAATATCATCAATATTTGATCTTACCTGGAAATAAGTTCCATTCTTACTAATGGTTTGCACAGTAAATAATATATAATGTCTCACTTTTTCCAGTATTAATAAATTCAAATATTTAGTTTCCTCTGAAATTGTTGACTACATATTTCAATGTGATTCTTAAATGTGTACCACCCACTCCTATATTTTGGTTTCATTTTAATATTTACATGAGATTTGTAGGAAAATGAGATTAGAAGGCATCAGAAGTTCTTTTTCACTACTGAGGCAATCTGGAATTAACTGGTGTTATAAAAGGCTCAGTTTTCCTTTCCACAGGAAAGGATGTTAGTATCAGCTTGTGGGAACACAGACAGGATGGCAAAAGGCAAACCTTGTATGTACACACTTGTCAAGGGACAGTGGTAGTATAACTGAATAAACTTAAAAAAATTAAGCACAAAGTAAGTATTTTGAAAACATTTCCTTTCTAGAGCATAGAAATTGACTTTTGCACTTGTCATGTTCATTCACATATAATCTTATATAGGCTAGCCACAGGAAACCTAAACAAGAAACAGTCTGTGTATTATAAACGTTTGGGAAATTTTCATCATTTGGACAGTGCCTATATTTGGATTAAATCTACAAAATTTAATGCCAAAGATTTTTTTCATAACCAATCTAATCCATGTGCTATAAATTCCAATTAAATAATGCTTATGGAAAAAATGAGATACACAAGTGTTTAAAATATCTATTAGTAAAATTAGAAAACTCAGTTAAATGACTTCCATTTGGATAAAGTAATATTGCACCATGTTCAGTAACCCTATAATCCAGTTAGATTTCTCAGTGGTTGTTACAGTTTTTATGACAGTATTTACTTGAATTTTTTCCTGGTAGTTGAAGATAACATCTTGGGTTCCAATTATACTTCTCAGTCCACCCCAGTGCATGTCCTCAATGAGACATGCAACCCTAAGTTGACATTTGATGCCAGCTCAGACAGTACAAGTCATTTCTTACAGAGAAGTTGTTAGTCAGAACTGATCATGTGGTGTCATCTTTTTATGAACCTGAGTAATAGTGTTCTAGCATATCAGGGTATTTTAAATCTTCAATTCCTTTTTCATATTAATGTGTCCCAGAAAACACTGAATATTTCTATAGGTCATTTTATGTTTCCTTTTGAGTATTTTTGTGTGTGTATTATAAAGAAAAATATACGTAGGAAAATATTGTAAACAACAAAATGATCATCCTCACCCACACAACCCTAGAAATAGCTATATGAATTCAAGACAACTCCCAAAATATATGTAAGCACCTTTTTGATTCAGGACTTGTGTACACTCTAACAACTTTATGGACATGGGTAATAAATTTTCTTTGTTATTCCCACTTATGATTATCATACTTTATCATCAAACCTTGCTTAGTGGGGATGTCTTTAGCAGCAAACAAATTCCGAAAGACCTCAAGCCAGAATTGATCATCTGAGCTTAGTCAATGCTATAAATGTGAATGAAATTAGAATGTTTTGACTTAACTATGAAATTTTGTTGTGTAGCAAAAGAAAAGATTGACATTTTGATTTACTTAAGTTTGAAATACACTTAAAAATAACTTCCTAGTTAGCTGCTAATAGAAGGAGACTTAATATAATTTAAAATAAATGAATTAGAAGTAAAAAGAATGAAGAATGTAACTTAGTAAGGGCAAGTGCTGGTTTTGGAGCTGGGCAGCAACACTCACTCAGAAGCCTGCTCATTTTCTAGAAGCTTAGGGTGTTCCAGCCTCAGCAGATGAGGACACTACTACCACATGACATGTGACTTGGTAGCCGTCATGTCATTAGTGACTTCTCCACAAACCTCCCCCTCCAGCCCCTCTGCAACACCACACTGACATATGAATGACGAGAGATATTGGAACTAAGATTTTAAATCTAAGGTGTGCTTCCACCACCTTGTGTCTCTATGCTAACCACCCCCCAACGCTGCCTCCATGACAGTTGGTTTACAGCAGATTGTTTCCTTAGTATCGAGAAATAGGACTTATTTCCTTTGAAGATTAGTTACAATATTCACACAGTTATTCTATAAAACACAACCATTTTCCACTTTCTACTCACCCCCAACACATCAGCAATATAAAAATGGATTTTATTTGAATTGAATTAGAGATCATTGTGTAATGGATTAACATTTTCTTGTTTGACATGTGTTCCTATCAGGAAAGGTTAATCCTTATTAGAGAGATTCAGTCATGTAAATCGTAAGTGGGCATGAATATTGATGGGTGGGTATTTCTATTTGGTAGAGATGAGGAAGGGCATTCTAGGAATGAAGGAGTAAAAAAAAAAATATGAAGATAAGGCATTACAAGTCACATGTAGATTGATGTATGGACAAAGTGTTGTGTGACAATTTAAAAGTGAATAGTAAAGTGAGATAAGTCAGAAGGAGACAGATAAATACCAAATAGTGTCACTTAGATGTGGACTATAAAGGAGCTAAGTAGATAAAACCAACCTGGAAAAATAATATTTGACACCTGACTACAGAACAGAAGCATAAAGGGGAATAGGGTGAGGGGAGAAGAAAACAAATGGGAAGGAAGTACAATAGTCTATGGTAGTGGAATGTGGTGTTGGGTGCACTATGGTGCTCATTACTTGATAGGGTACCCCAATATTACCTCAGTTGAAAAAGTTAAGTGAATAAGAGTACATACACATTTACCAAAAAATAATTTTAGACATTTTCTCCATCAATGAATAACAATTTGGTCTCATTTGGTGGAGGGAGTGGGTATTAAAACACTAAACATGCTATTTTAAGTCATGTTACCAGCTTCTATCTACAGGTTAGTATCTCATACACTGTCCATCTAGTTTTGCCTCATTTTGGTTTTTCCCTCATCCAGTCAAACAGATTTCTTGACTTGAAGGTCTGGTAATATGTTCCAAACACTGATTTGTATTCTGTGGTTTTTTGGAGGAGTTATTTCTTCAAAATATGTTATACAATAAAGTGTGCTGAGGTAATTTGTATGGAAGACTGCATGAAACAATTGCTATTATTAATTCCAAACTTTAAAGCATTTGAAAGGGTAGTAATTGTTGCTGTACATTTTTTATATATTGAGAGTGTTGGGAGGTTCCGAGTCTAATTCTAAGGGTGGTAGGGAAAAGATTAATTTGAAAAATGCAACTAATGCAACTTATTTCCATATCATAAGTTAACAAGAATTTTTCATGGTTTTCAATGTGTCGTTTAAATGGTTCCCAGTTGAACAAGCTACAAATTCTTATGTTCACTTATGTTTTTTACATCAATCCTGTAGAACACCGATCTCATTAAAGCAAGCCTAGGTACGTGACTGATAGAATTCTGCCACATATGCAGCGGGAAGGAGGCATTGTTAATATCCAGTGATCGCGCTAATTTTCATAAAGGAATAATTTCTGCTAATTTAGTGAAGTGCTCTTGATCATTTTTCTGTTTTTCACTATGAAAAATCTAGAATTCCCAGAAGTCACAAAGCTGAACATTTTAAAAAGAGCAAAAGCTTGTCATAAAGTTATCTTAGTAGTCAGGAGGCTAAGTGGGATCAATGAGTAAAAAATTATCCTAATTAGTAAAAACAGGGAATTTTTCTATTATGACAAGCTGTTTGCATATATAGATGTTCCCTTTCTCTTTAAAAATTTAAAGAGAATTCGAATATGGATATAATGGGATCATATGGGAGAACAGAATTTTTTAACATCTCTTGTTCACCTGCTTAATACAGTGTTTTCTCTGCTCGCGCATGCCCTGGGTATTTGTAGAACAGATCTGGGAAACAGAAACAGAAGTGAAAAATGGCCCACATTTTCCCTGGGAGATTGAAAAAAGATGAAAGGGGAGAGGAAAGAGAATAGGTTTCAAGTGATGGGAGTGAAGGAAAGGAGGAAACTGGAGGGTGCATTTTGTACTCCATGAAGGTTATTGACAGTGACCAAGACAAGGACAGAAATTTAAAACATATTTGAATATGCATTAAGGATATGGATAGCCTTTCATCAAAGGACAGGTCATATAAAGGTCTGAATGAGTATCAGTTAGCGTCGTTTGTTGGGCTCTAATGTATTGTCTCTGTACAGTACTGGAACATAAGAGCCCCACCTTTGCGACACAAGTGCGCGGTGGCAGACAATTGTGAATTAGCGGTAACAGCTTTTGCAGTCACTTATAAAAGGTGAAAAGATGGGAAAATGGAGGAACGAGTACCACCATTATTAAAAAAGACAGAATAGGATATCGAATGTAAAAAATGTTTCACACAGGAAATACATTTGTAATTTAGTGAAATTCCAAAAGCTATTTGGAAACAAAGGTTTTATAATCTACTCATCTGTAATGTCTTAAACCCCACCCCCCTAATTGTTTCCAATTTCTCAATTTTGTTCACAGATTAGGGTCTGTGCCACTTTAAAATGAAGAAGACACTAACATAAGAAAAATACGTACATATTCTCTAACAAGACTCCTTTTGTTGTCACCCTTGGTTACTGGACTAGATGTTAATAGAAATGGTGGGATAAAAATCACAGCCTGTAATTTCCTATTTTCACTTTTGTCTAGTATTCCTTGAGTCGATAAGTACAATTAGGTGCTATTTTTTTATAAATGCATTTTTCTCATATCCTTAATTGTTGTATCATAGTTGATTTCTCCCACCACCATGGCACCTGTGATCCATCACCATAGTCCATTGTGCTCTTGCCTCCCCCCACCCCCCGCCCCTGCTATATGCCTCAGATCTATGGTCAATTTGCAAGTTTTGTCATTTTCCTGACCCTTTGTTCAATTTCTGTATATTCCACATATAAGTGAAACCATGCAACATTTATCTGTTTCCTTCTGACTTCTTTTGCTTAGCATAATGAACTCTTTGGCTTTGCAATTCCTAAAACTTCACTAAAGAAAAATATCACATATGTATCTTTTCCCCTGTCCTGAAAAACTAATCAAAATTTCTCAAGTCTGTGATTAATTTCAGTGAATCACAAAACCGGAGGGAACTGTGAGATGCCTTGAGCCCACAGCCCGTTCGTCAAAGTGCAGGTGGTCTAGGACCTGAAACCCAGGGCTGGTGTCTGAGGAAGAACCACCGTGGTACCTTTAACTGCAGTCTGTGGCTGTAGGTCTGCAGAGTCACATTGCAGTGCTGTGGTATATCGCACACCTTGACAGTGCCTGGCTCAGTAATAATTATTGGTAGTAACCCAATGTATTGTTGAGGACAGAGCAAAGAGAACCAGATATAAAATCAAGCTCACTTCCTTGGATAGCTCATGTATTGTAAATTGGTGATACTTTCAAATGGTGTTCTCTTTGCTTTGGAATTTAAGCAATAAAAGTTAATTATGACCTACCAGACATAAGACAAAAATACATGTTATTCTGTCTTTCCCAATGGGGGATAATTTTTACTGCACCTTTAAAGCTCAGGCATAAGCTGATTCAAGTGTCAACTCAGCATAGTTAGTTTCAATATTTCCAAGAGAAGATAAATGATGAGAAACTCACCTGAGTATTTTATTTCCACAATAATAAAATAACAATATGACTCCAAAGAGCAGTGCAGTTATTGAAACTAAACCTTTAATTGCGTTACTATACAAAAGTCTGCAGAATAAGTGGCTCTGGCCTACAACACAAAACAATCCTGTTATTTCTTTCATAGAAACAACACAGGAAAGAATGTTCCAGAACAAAACTAAATCAAATCTTCCTTTATCCAGTGTCTTTCTGCCATAACAGCAGGAAGACAAGGTTTCCTGTAAAATTATACTTTTCAGTGATCACTAAAATAAAATCTCTTGAGAGTCCCAAATACCGCTTTATTCTAAAAATAACAGCCTAACAAAAATGTATTAATTAAGCAATAATGATTCACTTCAGATCACTTCTCTGGAATAAATAATGTTAAAGAGTGAAAATGTTGAGGACCATTAAGTTCATTCTTTGATTAATGCCCAGGAAATAACACAAAATAGTCATTATAGATATTCTACATCAATTATCAAGAACATTTTGGATTAATGAGTGATATGGCATTGACATAATTCTAAGCATCATGTTGTACCAAGGACATGGTATCAAAAAAAGATGTTTAAGAAAAAAAAAAAAGATGTTTAGCAGAATCAGAATTTTTCATGAAGAATGATGAATTTAAAATCATAGATACTAATTTAAAGCAATCTAAAAATGGTAAGTTTTAAAATGTCAAAGTTTCTTTATTTAAAAGTTTTTGCAACCCACCCCAACACATCAGCAATAGAAAATCCTTGTTTCTTCACATACGTTTCCAACCAGTAATACAGATTTAAGATAATCCTTGTTCTTAATACATAATATGTATAGTGCATCTACATTTACCTGAATGTTACACTAGCACTACAAGAGCCTTAGTAACAGAAAATATTAATAGCTGGAACAAGAACATGTGTGATCTTCAACAAGTGGATGATAAATCACTCAACAGTTCTTTACTGTTATATTGAGGTCAGTCATACCTGTCTTTCATGATACATGAAGACTAGCGATAGGGTGAACTGTACATTTTTTTAAGAATTTTCTATATGTTCAGAAGGAAAGGAAAATGCAAGCTGCAATGATGGGAATGGCAGGTGAAATTTAAGACAGGAAACAGTACTAGAATCACTCTTACAGTCTTCACTATGTGGTCATTCCTCAGGGACCATGTTGAATATAAAAGATTCAAGATTCTAAATTAGAATTCATAGACCTGTTTTGTCCATAGGGAGTTTAACTATGCTAAGTAAAGCATTAAGAGAAATTTGGAAATATCCAGAGTTCTTTTTGAATGAAAAGGAAAGTTAAAGATGATATATTTACCTAAACTGACAAAATGCACTTACAAGAAGACAGGAAATACAGCAAGGAATTGTCCATGTGTATGGGAGTGGTGTGTCAAGGGTAAGAAAAGTAAATTAAAAGTAAATAATATCTCTCCAATTTCTCATTTAATAATTTGGTTGGAAAAATTCATTGTTCTTCATGACAATGTCTATTCATATAGAAGTGATTTTTGTGACCAGCAGAGTTGCTGAGATGGCAATTGTTTTCCGTACCCCTGAAGTTCTACGATGTCACTCTGCAGAACACTGTCCAGTAACTCAGACCTAATAAATAACTTTATTCTTTCAACTCCCTGACTGGCTACTTTGGATATTTACAGACTCCTTAGGAAAAGGGGCAAGCTTAGGTTGCTGCTCTAGCTGTCACCATCTCTCCCAGACACTGCCCTGCACTGGAGCCCTGCTGAGCCATACCTAATCCCCCCTTGCCCTTGCTCCTGTGTATTAGCTACTGGTCTACCTGACACTGTTCCCACTACTTAAAACAGCACCCTTCCCTCTCTCTCTCCATTGATGGGTATTAGTGGTAGGTAAACCCACTTGCTCTAGAAAGTGGAGCCTCCCTGTGTATGCACTCTAAGAAGGCCGTCATGCGGTGCAAAATTATTCAGCCTCCTCAATATGCTCTGAGTTTCCAGGTCAAATAGCACTTCCTTCATCTATATTTTCAGCATGCAGCATAGTCTGTCAGTAAGAACTCAAAATATTCAGTGACAGCTTTTAGCTTTAAGGCAAAATATGCCATAATAAAGGCAGTTTTTAACCTCAGGAAGCTTAGTGGATTTTAGATAATATCAGAACTCAAATTTCTTTGAAAAAAATTAAATGTAACCTTTGCCCTTAAGCCTATATATTAGGTAGTGTGTGTCTTTCATAAGAAGAGAAATATGTCCCTGAGTTTTTTTTTATTTCAAAACAGTCTAAACAAAACCCTATCATGAGTATAGTTAAATAGTAAAAGGTTCTAAAAAAACTATAAAGCCATTGATATGAATAGTATCCTATTGTTTTATATAAAAGTAGTCAAAACTTAAAAACAGTCTTTTAGTTCATTCATTTTTAGATAGCCTTCAGATTGTGTCAAAATCTCCTTCCTAATCAGACAAAGGCAAACTTTAAAACCCCATCTTGAAAGCTGGCCATAGATCTGAGGCATCCAGGAGTAAGGGAGATGGGGATAGTGAAGGGGGGAGGAGCACAGTGGACTATGGTGGAGGATTATGAGGGCTTTGGTGGTGGGAAAACCATGGTGATCACACCTGAGGGGATAAAAACCTACATTGTGAGAAAACAAACCCTTTTCAACAAAGTCACTTTATTTCAGCTCAGATAATGTATAGCAATTAATGCTAAGAAATATGTAACGGAAATAGCATAAGGCATGAATTAACTAATAGCTTTATGTGATTTGCTCAAGGTCATAAAATTCTTAAAGAGGAGAACAAAATAATGTTTTCTGTCTCCAAATACTTGTTTGGGTTTGCCTTTGTGCCAGAAAAAACCTGCCTCCCATCAGAAACTGCACTGAAAGCTGTTGTATTGGGCATGCCGTGAACTTCCATGGTAGTTTCTGGAACTGCAAGATTGCTATTTCCCTCTAAAATAGGTTTCATATAAGAAATTCAAAGATAATATTTTGGAATGTAGCCTCTTCTTGGTTACAGATTCTTTTAGATATCCTTTACATTTTATTATTCCGCCAAATATTTGGAAGGTTACACTGTTAAGCACATAAGTCACCTTCCAATGACTTGGGAAATAGAACAAGTAAAGGATGTCCAAAGGAATCTATCATCAGGAAGAGACCTCCTTCTAAAATACTATTATCTGAAGACAATGCTAAAATAGGTAATCTGAATAGATCCTGAAAGTTAAGTCTAAAATGATACTTCTCCATAGTAGTTTTACCAGTCACCAGAATTAATCTAGTCATTCAACAAACATTTGTTAATGCAAACAAAGCACCAAAGCTACTATGCAAGGGGCTGGGACTTTCACAGTGAACAAAAGAGAAAAATACTTGATCTCTCCATGGGATTTATCTTCTAGTGGGAGAAGCAAAAATACATAAAACATGAAGCATGTCAGATCATGATAAGTGCTGAGGAATAGAGAAAGCATAGAAAGCACTGAGGGGAATTAAATATCCTGCTTTCCTTTTCTCTAGTTATCGACTGATGCCACAATAGCAAGCTGACTCAGAGGAAACCCAAGTGCCATCAAGTTAGATGAGTACTGATAAGACAATGTCTGAAGAACTACCAATCTACAACCGTGTAACTGTATGTATATAGGAGATGTGTATGTGTACGTGTACATAAACATACATATACACACAGACATATGCATATAGAGATGCTTAAAATATTGCCAGACTTTAAACACATGTATATGTACATTAAAGACAAGAAGAACATGTGACAAGATATTTGAGCTCTGTAATGCAAACCTCCACATACTCTTCAGTTAATAGAATGAATCATAACAAATTAAAATCTAAAATAAAATTTTGAGACTCAGAATCTTTCTCAAAGAAGATAATGCATTATTCATGAACATATCTAAGATTCAAACCAGTACCTAAACCCTGTACATCGTTTCTTAATTAGCTTTAAATATATATATATTGCATCTTTTGTTTTATAAAGTTAAAAGCCTGCATCCTTTGACAGTTTGCCACAGCAATTCTATAGAAGAGCAAGCATAGCTCTTCTAACTTCCACCACTGGCAGCAACCTAGAGTGAAAATGTCTAGGCAATCAGTCAGTCAATCTTTCTGAAAATACTTTGGAAGCATCATTTGAGAAAAGTATGAAATTAGGATCAAAATGTTGTATTTCTCCGCCCCCAACCAGTTTCCCCCTATATTTTCTTTGTTCTTATTTCAAATGTAAAATTGGAGATTAGATTTGAGTGCTAAAAAAAAAAAACAAAACCAGAACTATCAGTGGTTTATGTTTACTCTCTCACATTAGCAAAAAGCAAGAGCAGACATTGACTGGCTATCCTGAACAGGCACCACATTCTTAAAACTCACTCAGTACCTGGACTCCTTGCATGTGACTTCCTTTCTGATCTTTTCCAGAATGACTGTTCAACATCATGCACATTTCAGATGAGAAGAAAGGGGAGGGGCAATATCATCACAATGGTCTTATTTTCTGGCTAAGTCTTCTCACTTTGAAAGGTCTAATGAGAATGCTAAGACAAAGCCTCCCATTGATTAAATCTGCTTACCTCTTATTGATCAAAAGTCACAGGGCCACACCTAGATGTTAAGGATGGTCGAAATGAGAACATTGCCACTGTGAATAATTGTGAATTTATACCGCTTTTTGCAAGTGGAGTGTTGTAAACAAAAGTGAAAATAAATGGGGCTATATCAAACTTAAAAGCTTTTGTACAACAAAAGCAACCTCCTCAAAAATGAAACCCTAACTGGGAAAAGTATTTCCTCAGCATACATCTGATAAGGGCATAATATCTAATTTCATAAATAAATCATAAAACTTAATAAAATTAACAACCCAGTTTGAAAATGGACATAGGACATGAACAGACACATTTCTAAGACATGGATGGCAAATAGGCACATGAAGAAGTGATCATTATCACTTATAGTGAGGATAATTCAAATCAGAACTATAATGAGGTACCACCTCACGTCTGTGAGAATATGTCTGTTCTTTTTGACATGGGCCAAAGATAATGGAAGGAAGGGAACCTTCATATACTGTTTGTGGGATTGTAGACTGAGACAGCCCCTATAGAAAACAGTATGGAGGTTTCTCAAAGATTAAAAGTGGTACTACCATATGATCCAGAAATTCCACTCCTATTTATCTATGCAGTGAACACAAAAAACACTAAATCAAGGGGATATATGCACTCCGGTGTTCATTGCAGCAATATTTATAACAGCCAAATTATGGGAACAACCTGAGTGCCCAAAGACAAATGAATGGATTAGAAGAGTGGCCTGTATACATATTGGAAAACTACACGGCCATTACAAATATGTACAGTCTTGCCATTTTTCATAACATGAGTGAAACTAGAAAGGATTATGCTAAACAAAGTCAGGAGAAAGACAAATACCTGGTGGCATCACAGATATGGAATATAGAGAAACAAAGCAAAGAGTCAGATAAAGTCAAATCAGTAACAAACCTCAGAAATCTGACCGAGGCTACCAAAGAGGGAGAGAGATGGGAGAGTCCAAATTGGAGCATTGCGGACAGTGGACTTTGATGGAGGACTATGGGTGTTTTAGTGCTGGGTACGGCATGGTAACAATACTGGAAGGATATGATCCTCTACTTCTAAATCATATGCAATATTGTAAACCAATGTTACCTCCATAAAAAGTGGAAGAGTATAGTTGTGGTATCTGTATCCCATAGAATATTACTCAACTACTAAAAAAGATGAAATCTCGCCTTTGATGGAGCTTCAGGTCATCATATTAAGCAAAATAAGTCATAAAACTGAAAGAATTAGCAAAGTCTTTCTTAAATAGTATCTTTCATAGAAGTGCTTTCTTTCATATATATAGTCTACAAAGCAAATGACTTAACAAATATAACTTTTTTAGACTCTGAAAAAATATAACGGGTATGAAAGGGGAGGGGGAGGAAAGAGTCCCGGTGCTCAACCTGATGGTGGGAACGGCACTACAATATTAGTGGTGAGTGTGTGAGGCATACAGTTGCACAGAAGTTAAGATACACCGCCAACATTTTAGTAATTATATCAATCAATGGTAAGTCACTAAAATGTTACTTAAAATCAAAGTGGAAAGTAGATTTCAGGCAGATAACTAGTTGTCACTCTTATGCTTCTGTAAACGTTTGACCCTGAACTCTACTAAACTCTTCAGAAGAATAGAATCCCATTGTAAATCTATGGATAAAACAGCATTCATCATTTCATCTCAGTCACCTTTTATG
This sequence comes from Galemys pyrenaicus, assembly GCA_019455555.1. Lineage (NCBI taxonomy): Eukaryota > Metazoa > Chordata > Mammalia > Eulipotyphla > Talpidae > Galemys > Galemys pyrenaicus. The sequence continues at coordinate 1,693,575 of JAGFMF010012288.1, read as the reverse complement.
TACACGATCATATTTCTGAGCACAGACTAAGTCCATGTGTTATTTCTAATTTCAGCACATACACACTGGTGAGTATGTGCATACACATATGTATAACAAATAGAATCACGAGTGTGCAAAGCTGGCACAGAGAGGTGTGAAGACAGATCTGAAGTTTCTGATTTAGATTTGGTCACCTGAGATTTGCATTATTTCTGCCCTTTGATAAAAATCAGCTCATTCTCAAGCAAGTCATTTCACCAGTGTTTCTTGGACTGACCGATTTTCAATGTCTGCCTTGCTATTCATGGCAGCATCAAGAAGTAATTCCAACCACCTTCCTCTGATGGATGCTAGATTATCATCCCTCAAGTCAAAACTGAGCCAGCATATGTGAAATGGACACTGGAAATACACCATATCTTTCCAACATTTTGGCTACCCACTGACTAGAGAACAAGATTTGATACATTCTCAAAACTAGACCCTAATATACTAGAGGGTAGTGAATGCTGCAATGAGGTGGAAACACAAACCACAGTGCACTTTGTGCAAACCCGTATAGTCACCAGGCCTTTTTCATGTATCGGTGCTGTGCAATCACTGTGTTTTCACCTGTACAGGCTTAAGAGCCTTTGAAAGCATATTGCTAGTATTCCATCGGATCAGAGGAAAAAGGAAATCCTGGTAATTTTTTTTAACTTTGACAGACTCTCAGGAGTACATAATTGCATGTGACAAAATTACCTTAAATAGGAAAAGTTTCTTCTCAACTCGTATAGCCAAATGAATGATTTTAAATGATTATCAGGGTATTTTATGTACTCATTATGCTTTTTTAAAAAGAAAATTTGCCTAGGTAATTCAAGGGGAAAAATGGTGATTTTACCTAATTTTCAGAAGTAAGAATAGCTGAAAGACTTTGAATGTAGTTCTTGAACATAAGTGGTAATTCTGGGCACCAATCCCAAGTCTAACATAAAACTATCTGACTTTATGGTCTCTTCACACACTTGCTACTAATAAGTAAATTGGCTCTTGGGTTTGGCTATAATACAGAAATGTCATAGAAATCCCAGAATGGTGGCAATTTCCAGACTAATAACTAAAATGAGAATAAGAACAGGACCCTTTTGGATAATTCAAAAAATATGCGTTAGCATATAAGCTAGGACTTCAAAGATAGTCAAACACCCAAGGAAATTAAAGAAGTACATCTTCCCTAGCAATAAAAAGAGAATTTTATTTCACTCAATGCCTCTCCCAGATGATCAATTTTCTAGTACAATGAAAGATATAGAAAGTTCCAGGATTGTGAACATGTTTAAAAATACCCACACCCAAGAAATCTTTATTTTCATGTCTAAACTGAATTTTGCAGAGACAATGACCAGCGATTCCCTTTCTGATTAACGTTCCTAAAGGAGAGATTCTTTTTATGTTGTTTAATTCCCAGAATTCATTTTAAAAAACCACCACCAAATAGTTCATGCCTTTGATGTGGCTATCCAGGGGTTAAAAAGAAGACAGCTACAGATCTCAGAACATCTATATTAGATATGCCCACTCCACTTATTTGCACATATATTACATGGATCTCACAAACAGCTACATATGTCTTGACACCTAGATATGAAGCATGACCTAGCTGGAAGTATAAGGGATGAGCAAGAGGGAGGACGTTTAGCGGGTCTGATGCTTTAATTTGAGAAGAACAGCCCAACCTTGATGAAGGTCATAGACAACCTTGACAAGAATAATTTAAGTGAAATGATATGGAAAAAGACTGATTGGAGTGAGTTAAAGAGAGAAATGAATAAATATGAATAAATTATAGTTATATCCCGTGACTTTGTTAAATCTCATTAAACATAATGTTAAGAAAAGTCAGTTATAAAAGCGCATTTACTGCATGTATTCATTTATAGAATTCACAATTAGGCAAAACTATATTTGTCTTTAGTAACGTCCACTGAGACAGTAAAAATATAAGGAAAATAAAAGTGGTGATTACTGTATTCTCAGAATAGTGATTACATGGTGAGAAGGAACTGGGTTTAGGTTATGAATGCATGTACACATTTTCTCAGCAGTGAACATGTTTTCTTGATCTAGGTAGACATTTCATTGGTTGTTTCTTTTCCAGTAAATAGTATGTTTTATTATACAGTCTGTGTTCATTTCTTCATGTTTCTAATTTGCAAAATAAAGCACTGGGTTTTTTTTTTTAAGATTTATTTTTATTATGCATACAAGAACTGGGTTTGTAAGCCAGAGGTGTGGGCGGTGAGAGGATTCATTACAGACAGAGTGGGGAGCAGAACAGGTGGATCTACTGAAATACACTGCTGTGCAACATGAATCAGCTCCTTTGCCAGAGATCAAGCTTAAGCCACAGTGGCTGGTGATGGTGCTGAGGCTTTCACCCCTGTACCACCAGGGAGACCCAAAATAAAGCACTTTGCGAAGGACAACAAGAAGGAACAGAATTCTACTTTTTTCCATGATGTAGTTACCCATTGTAGATCTGACCTACTGTTCTAAACAATTGTAAGAATGAAGAAAATACAACAGGCAACTGGACTAAGTTACACCAGGCTCTGGGTGGTGTTGCAAAGTACTGTGATCCTTAAGAGAAAGGAAATGTATGAGCTGAGTTCTCTATTGCCCTCGTTTCCATTATTGGCTATGGAACATAGAAACAGCCTGGCAGTCCCAATGAAATTGAAAATGTAAAATTAGATTAAAAAAAATACAAAGCCAAGACTTTTTGTATCAAGTATAAAAAAGTTCACAAATAGTTCAACAATCATCCAAAACAAAAACCAACAACCTATGAATGAAAAGATAATTCAGATTCCCCACAAGATATCATTCATAGTTATCTACCAGAGAGTTATAACTACTTGAAAATATAAAGCCAGAAAATTAGCCACACAAGGGAAAAGCAGTATGCTATTAAAACAGACTCTGAGGTGACTCAAGTTTGGTATCAGTTGATGAAGATTTTAAAAGAGCTATCGTAAATGAATACAAGGTCTGAGGGCAAATATGAACATGAATAATGAACAGATTAGAAATCTCCAGAGGACTAGAAAAGCCTACAAAAGAACCAAATGAAAATTTGAAAACAGAGGAGTACAATACTTTTCAATTTTTTTTTATTTATGCATACAATCACTGGGGTACAGGCGAGAAGTACGGGGTGTGAAGATTCACCAGAGACAGAGTGAGGAGCAGAACAGGCAGATTGACTGAGATACACTGCTAAGGGGAGCAGTGCACAAGGCAGGAGAGGTCTGCTGCACCATGTGGGTCACATCCCAGGTGGCAAGGATCAAACGCGTGCTGCAGTGGCTGCTGTTTTCTTCATAGTGCGTTGCTTAACCCATTGCGCCACCAGGGAGGCGCCTACTTTAGCAGAATTTTAATGATTATCTTAAGAACATCTTGGCAAAAGCAGTTCAAATGAACTAGAAATTCTAGAAGAACATTTGAACTTCTAGTTCAAATGAACTAGAAGACTAATCAATAGAAGCTATCCAATCTCAAAAATGGTTCTATAGCTCTTTAACTAGGAGAATATGAAAAAAGTGAAGGAGACTCAAGGGAGTGAAGGGAGAAGGTAGGTCATAAAACTGAAGCTGGCTTTTTAAAACTGGTAAGGGCATGAAAGGTAAAAGCCATATGAAAAAAAGTGCTACTTTCTATGACCCATATGTCTAGGGGATGTCAAAGAATTTTTGAGTTGGGCAAGTAGAAATAATGAACTGGAAAGATTGAAAGTAAGGGTCAGAGCATGGAAGATTTAAAAATGAGATTGCAGAGGGGATTGGTAACAGATAGTGTAGGAGGCAATCTATTCAATAAAACTTTCTGCAGTGATAGAAATGTTCAGTGTCATCAAATAAAGCAGTGACCTTGCTCTGCTTCCTGTGCACTGGCATAGTTGTTAGTGCAATTGAGGGACTGAAGTCTTAAGTTCTGAAATTTTAAATTTTAAAAATCAAATACTCACATGCAGATAGTGGCTTCTATAGGAGGCATTACAGGCTGGCATATGACTACAGAAATGCATAGCAAGGCCAGGCAGCAAACAAAATTTATCAGGAAACTAAACTAAAGCCAGGGCACAGAAGAATCATCTATGCAATTAGAATCTCTAATTTTCATTTGTGTTGGCACGGAAGAGAAGGACAATGAGCCAGATGGAAGAAAAGGACAATGAGCCAGAAGTAGCAGCTTCAAGGACTGAAAGAAAGTCATTCAAGCAGCCACAGTGACTAAGGAGATGGTTGCACTAGTTGTTTGGCATGAAATTCAGATTTGGAGAGTTTTAGGAGAAAGACAGGAGAATGACGTCTGAGTGGCAGTGAGGACCATGGAGGAGGCTTCCCAAGTACAGAGGCTGAGTGTACTGATGGTGTTCAAGGCAAGCGCCTGTGCTTGAGAACTCCAGGGAGCGAGGGTGTGCTCAAGGGCACGTTCAGTCCTGATTAGAGAGAGTGCAAAGAATGTTCAAAGGAGAGACAGACATTTTCCACTTTCTGTAGGAAGCTCAGAGAAGCAAAGTTAAATTGTTCAAGATCACAAAGCTTAAATAAATGGCAACGGACTTGAAGCTTGCTATTTTTATTCCAATACCCATCCTCCTAATCATTATATTCTACTGTCTGTAGATCCCAATGCAGTGCCTAGAATATATAAAGCACCTGGTACCTGCCAATTATTTTTTTTCAAATTAATGTTCAGTGACCTAACACTACGAAAAAAAAGGTAACTGTGGCCCTTCATTCAACTCTGGTGGCTACACAGACCTTCACGTAAATTGTGCCTATTGCATAGCAGAATACAGATGATTTGAGATGCAGAAAAGTTTGTTTCCTTCTCTTTGTTTTATGTTGCTATCCACAAAAGTCCTGTGGACATGACTTTAATCTCCCTCGAAAACTCTCCCACTCTAAAACATTCACGTATAGCACAACTACATTTTGTCACTGTGCAGAGAACGTTCTTTCCTCCCTACATCTCACCCCCTGGCTTGTATCTTCCAGTCTCCCCCAAATCATACTTTTAGAGACACCAGAACACATCAGTGCTAATTTCTGACAATTTTAAAGCCACATAACTTACCCTTAGTTTTCAGGGTTGTTAAAATATAATACAAGACTGTTTTTAATCAGATAGAAAATTTGGAAGTTGGCTACAGGAATGCAAATTGAATTCCTTAAGAGAAATCAGAATGGGAAACTATGAATATCTTTCAAAGGTTACTTCTAGAATTCTTTACACGTTGTTCATGTGACCTTTGCTATTTGCTAAACTTTTGGAACTAGTTTTAAAAATGTGCTGCTTACAATTTTTAAGATCAAAATAAAGCGACTTCAATCACTTGTCTCAGGATTTGGGTTTTTTTTTCTTCCAAAGTCTGTGCAGGTTAGTCATACATATAAGCATGGAGTAAGCACATGAAAGCATGTGCACTGCAGGTGAGAGAAAAAGAAAGGAGAGGGCAAGAAAGAATGACACACGAAAGAAAATGTGAGCAAGGATTTGTGAACAGGACCTGAGAAGCGGAAGACAGGAGAGTGAATCCGAGAGCCGGCCTGAGAGGGGACGTGTATGCTGAGGCTACATCACAAGGAGACATAAGATGACAGCGTCCCAGACCCTGAAATGACAAGGGTCATGAGCACTCGCTGACATCAGGTATGAGAATTTGGGTGACCTGGGATATGGCTAAGGTCGAGGAGAGTAAAAATGGTTCAGCATATGGGGAAGGGTCCCCTTAACAGACAGCTAGAAGCAAAACACCTAACGGGCAGATACCAGTCATCTCTGAGGAAGTGCTGATCTCAACACAAGGAATAGTCGCTCCCTATATCTAACATCAGGCCTGACAGAGGATATGACGGTCATAAATAAACAGAACAACTGGCCCAGTGCTGAGAGGTAAGAAACACACTGGAAATAAAGCACAAGACAGAATGTTCGAAAATGTCTCTCAGGATTGTAGAAAGCAGGAGTCGAGGGCTATATTTATTATGTGTTGGGCACCTGGAGTTATACACGCAGGGCAGCCTCTCTAAAGATTTAGGGTCCTTCACTGGACATCAGCAAAGATATTTACGGAGCTGCAGTGGTGCCAAGAACTCAACTACACGCTGGTAGGCATAGAACAAATGTCAGACGCGTGCCCTTCTCTAAAACTGACCTGGAAAAAGACAATGAAAATGAAAAAATAAAGAATATATGTTTATTACTGAATGGCTGCAGATGTTATGCAGAATATCTGCCTTTCCTGTTATAGGAAAGTTTGGGTTTTTTTTTTAATTCAACAAGTAAAATTCATGTGCCCAGAGTAGTCAGCTGTGTTTATGGCAATACCAAGAGCCTGTAAGTCACCGTGCAGAGGCAGGTCAAGACACAAAAGGCTGCAGGGGAAGGGATTAAAGCAGAGACCGGTGAGCCACAAAGCTTTCGTATTCCTGAAACATCTCCACCATAAACTAACACTTGTTCTACTGGAAGTCATGAACGCCTAGCTTAACCACTGGTACATACCTGCCTGTCCATCACTCCTCTTTCAAAGTTGGAAGACGATGATGAAATGCTAGCAGAAATCTCAGGTTTCCCCCTAGTTTTTTCACTTAAACATTTTCTCACTCGTCTTTAATTACCTGTCACTGGTACCTCTCATTGTTAACATCTATTTAGGAGTTTGAAGGTATCAAAAACATTATCATCCATCTGATTTTCATTTCCTTTGTAAGAGGGAATTACTGCTTTGGTTTTTGTTTGATTCTTTTAAAGTAGGAGTATTTCACATTATGTTTTTCAAAGAGTTGGTTATTGTTCCATTTTTTCTTGTTCAGTGAATCCTGCCTGAGCTAATTTTTAAAATTTATTTAGCATAAACTTGTCCAATCCTTACATATACGTCAAATATGTTTCCTGAATTTCTCTTTTCAATTTTGTTGCATGTGATCTTTTGTTTTACTTGGAATATTTATTATCAACTAGATAATTCTCAGTAGTTTACAGGAAAAAAAATCCTTACCAAAAACACTCTATATGATGTACATATGTCTATACATATATAAATATATTGAGAAACAATTAGTAATGATTAAGTGAAAGCTTGTCATATAAAGTGTAAGTCTGAAAGTGCTTTATAACTGCAATCTATCACTTTTTAGATAAAAGAAATGTGTAGTTCTTATCATATTAATACAGAATTTGAGATGAATTAACAAATAAATCTTGAACTACTAACATAGGAGAAACTATTGCATTTCTAGTCACAATTAGAAAAATGTTGAACATAAGCAAGTCAACAAAGAACTTTCACAGCTAAAATCATCTCAGGCTTCTGGTTTCCATTATCAGGAAGCTTTGTAGATTTTCTTTTAAGCCATTTAAGATAGACTGCCACAGCCTTTCCTCATCTCTCATTTGCTTTTCCAGATATGTAATAACTCATCTGACATATGTCCCAGATATTTAAAACAGATTTAAGTAAATCTTAGAGAACTTTAGAAGAAATAATATTCTTTCAAGAGCCTCCAAACTTCCATCAGAAAGATGATTTTGAACTATATTACAAATAAAAATTTTCTAATATTCCAGCTGTCAGAAGACTAATTTCACAGATGGACCAGTTTTAAGGATATTTTATTCTTAGGAAAATTAGCAATGTTTGTGCTAAAGTATCTCTGGCTAAGATTCTGTGCATTTATCATGGACTCTGTACTTTTGGGTATGACACACCAAACATAACCCCCCACGTTTTTCAGTATTTACATGGTAGACTGAAACAAAACACCAGACTTGTTAGTTCTTCGTCTCTTTTTCAATATAGTACTCTAGGATATTGGCTTGGCAGGGAATGGATATAGTGTGGACATATGATCTAAGAAAATCTGAAGGCATCAAATCATCTTCAAACATTCCTAATTATTTCAGAGTATCTAACCTGCCACTTTGATGTCCCTGGCTTCTTTGTTCCAGTATCCACTTAGAATGTTGATCTCTTCGACATCCCATTGTGGAAATTGCTCAACTATTTAGCCTTGTAAAAGGCAGAGTGACAAGACCACTCAGCCAGTTGAGAACATTCTCTCCAAATTTTTCTAAAATAGTGGAAATGACACTGTAGAAGAACTTGAGCTCTTACCTGTAACAGAGTTTAATGTTTGTGTCCTGAAATTATTCCAAATTTTCTTCAATCACATATCCACACTATAGCCTTCAAGTCAACCCACATTTCTGAGAGTTGAGTGGGTTAAAGGAAATCGATATGGCACACACAGAAACATCACTCTTCTAAAATGATTCTTATTGCTAAGTCTGTCTTAATGCATGAAGTCCCTTCTCTGCTGCAGTCGGTCCCTGTAGACTGGCTTCTGTTGTTTCCATTACCACTGTTATGTTCCCCTCCATCTGCTGTGAACCTGTTGCATCTCAACCATGGACAGAGCACTTGCTATTTCTGAAGGTGCTCCTGGTCAGCAGTATAAATCAGGAGATGCAAATTGATATCAGCAATTATACCTTGGTGAATGGGAACCTCAGCAAGAGACCCCACTTCAACTATTTGAGCACTCTTATTAGGAAAGATTGTATTAGGTCCCAGCTTAACTTCTAAAAAACGCTTCCCATGTTAATAAATATACTCAGTAATTTGAAAATTAATGGTAAATTGGACTCTTTGCTGTATATTTTGAATATTTTATTACAACTCATGTAAATAATTGATCAAAAGTTCCTGAAATGCTATGAAAATAAGACGACTAAGGCTTATTGTAACATATGATCATATGGATTTTTTAGAGTTGATTGGATGGGTTTTCTCCTACTCTTAGAGCAATCTATCTCTGTGAAACAGACCAACTATGCATTATTCGTGCTCTACCAAGTGACCTGTAAAATTAGCAATCCAATCACCTGTATAGATGGGCTCCAAAATGTACTGCATTTTTATGTCAAACTCTATTTCGTTAATGGAGCTCCGAACTCTAACATAACTTCACCTCATTATCAAATGTTACTAATGGAATTACTGCTGATAAAGTATTAATGATGCCTGTATCAAAATTAAAATAAAAACATTAAAATAAGCAAAGATTAAAACATTAGTCTATGATATCTGACAAAGCTGCATGTTCATGTAACAGTTTAATGAATAACGGAGTAATGTGAGTGCTTCTGATGAGCATAATAATGTTGCGAGTCACGCATTATTGTAGAATGAGGACAAAACACCCCTATACTATAAATCATTGAAATTTAAATGCCCTTTTCTTGTATGTCACAGCTTGTAACCACTGCTGTGTACATATGCATTCAATCTGATCAGTCTCATGTAATACCGCCAAGGTGTAAGTGAATCAGAAGACTTGGTGGTGAGGAATGTTTGTGTATTTTTCCTCTCATCAAATATTCAAAAGGCCAATAGCATTTTATATCCTTTCAAAAAAATCTCAAATGATTAAGTCACGGGAGGCTGGTTCAGTAGCATAAAAACCACAGAAATTATTTTTAAAGTTAAAAATAGCTCACGAAATGGAAGATTTTACCTGTCACAGAGCAAGCCCTGACTCATTTTTATGAAGTCTGGATCTCACATACTTATGAGGCTTTATAGGAGTCTTGCCACTGTCAGAGCAGCTCAGCGGGTATTAACTTCCTGCTGGGGATTTGATCATTTCCCCTCCCAGATGTCTCTTTTTATAGAAAGGGAAAAAGCTCCACTAGATATAAAAGCTTATAAAGGAAGTGTCTTTTCACATATTGAACACATTTTAAAGTTTTTCATGTGTGTGTATATATAAAGCAGTTCTGTCTATATAAAGCTAGTGAATACCTAAAAAATAATGCAAAATAAATTCAGAGAAAATTAGACACTGCAAGATAAAACTGTGTCTTTGAATATTAACATCCAACCAACAGATGCATCTACAACTTAATCTCTGCTGTCAGAAGGTGAAGATCATTTTGCAATCGTAATTATCATTATTAATTTTTGAGCCATGGAATTTTCTCTCTCACATCCCCACACACACACTACACTGTGCTGGTCTCTGGAAGCAAATAGGTCACTTTAGTTAGGAGTTCTAGGGAGGATAATTCAATAAATAAAGTATTACATTTCTTTTTTGTGCTTAGCAGATCTCAAGATGGTAGAAAAGACTTCGCGTAACCCCCTTCTGGAGCATCAACATAACGCCAGAGATAGACAATAAAACAGGTGCGCCAGATACACTTTGAAACCATAATCCATCCAGGTCAGGGAAGCTCTTCCTTGGACACAGGAAGTCAGACCCTACTCGATGCACTTTGGGGAATTAAATAGGTCACCATATAAAATACCGTCTTTGACTTTTATGTAAGTTTATTCTCACCATAAACAATCTATTTTCTGTTAAGGCACTGATGTTCCCATTAAAACATAGATGTTATATCTTTTTGTGGTTAAGGTCTTTAATCATGTATCAGGTCATTTTCTGGTTGGGGATAAAGAAAAAGTTGTTCCCTGGTTTTCCCCCAGGCCAAGCTAGTATATTGTGTGCTTGTCCCTCTAGGTCAAAAGCAACACCTTTTTCTATTTAAAAAAAAAAAGATACTAAATGTATTCAACTTTGTGGCCTGTGTGCTTTGTGTTTAAATACTCAGGCCAGTCCTCACAGTATACAATCATAGGCAAAACCTCAGCAAATGTAAAGTATGTACTTAGAGAAAATAAAAACTGAAGACATTGTTGCAAATAAAATAACCTCTGGCCTTTGAAAGTTTTAAACACTTTCACAGCCTAATTAACATCTCTCTGACAAAGGTAACCAAGTGCACCTGCCAAGAGTAACGATGATGCAACAGAGGGAAGTCACACTCCAGCGGAACCATGATGCTGCCTACCATGTGCAGCACGTCTCTCCAGAATAATTCTGGGAACCAAACTGCATGGTTGTGTTTTGGTTTATGTTCTTGTTTTTGCAAAAGAAGTAAAACATGAAGATTGGCAGTTTCATTGAGGACACTAACACACCACAATTAAATCTGAAGAGCCTAGAAAACACTTTGGTATACTGTGTTTTAATTTTTGTTAGCTGTCAGCAAGTCTAAGTGAGATGCATGACATGATGGAAAAAAAGCACCTGAAGAAAACCCCAGTCCTGTCTCCCTAAACTTTCTTTCCTTTTTGGATGATCCCTAAGAGGTAAAGAAAGAAATTAAACCTAGAAGTTTTATCAAGGTTTGGAAAAGGCCATTGATATGAAATGACTGTCACATTTCACCTTCACTGCTAGAGAAATAATTATACCTGCTTAATGGCTGACAGACTGGAATCAAGTTTTACAGTCTAGATGTTTGGGGGCAAGGGGTGGGGTATGACAAGTAAGAATGCCTGTCAACAAAAGTTCATTAAAATCTTGAAAAGGAAAAGGAGCATTTATTTGGAATGATAAAAAAAAAGACTACAAATTGCCTTTCTTGAAAATAAACTTCTCTCTCTGAAAATAGTTATATTTTTATTTTTTCTTTTTAGATTTTAATATCTTAAATTTCTTCTTACCAAAAAAATTAAGGTGGTAGGGAGCTATTTTTTTTTTTTGTTGTTGTTAGACATCTTCCCCACATTTCCCATAAAGTCAGTATACTGAGCAATTGTTAGTATGAAATAAAGGAAAGGCATTTTTACTTCCTAGAAAATATGTTTCCAACTCAGAACATTAAACTTTTAAAAACTGAATTAGCATAAGAATTTTTTAATGTAGTATTTTAATATTTAAAGGTAAGCTTTAAATATGGACTTCCTTTATGGACCATGTTCCTTAATTTTTTACAAAAACATAGTTGAAAGGCAATTGAAATTAACATGTTCTCAATATTTCTTAATATGGTTTGCCTATATGCAAGTACATATTTTAATTTTTACCAGTAATGTATTTTTAGTGAAAATTCCTATTTTTCCACTTGATAAGGACTTGTTGATCTTAAAGGGGTTAAAAGCATTGAGTTGCCTAATAGCAGCAGCTCTGGGGTTTCTTGAGTACTTAACACGCCCAGGAACTAATTTGAGAATATACTAGAAATCCAGTGTCCTATGAAACATGCAATCCTGATGTTCCCTAAGTGAGTCTATAGAGCCTTTGCATTGCTCTCTTCACCACACAGCTACAAATTGTTTCATATTGAATAAAATCCAACGGATAGACCTATAAACATAATTCATTAAGAATACTATCAAATATAAGACTCTTTGTATGCTCCCAAAAGATCATTATGATTTATAATAATATTTTAAATTAAAGGGGGTTTGGTTGTCTAGATCAAATCGAATATTTTTTAAACTGCTTTTACTATATTTAGTGAAACACAGTAAGAAATCTAATTCCATTCAGATTATTGAAAATATTATTCTGATGACTATAAAGTAACCAAACAAGAACAGTTTATATATTTTCATTGTATAACTTACTTCATAAGTTTTATATTCAGATGAGTGATTTTTTTGTCAGGTAAAACAAAAACTTTTCATTAATTATACAAAGTAATTTTTTCTTCTTTTCTTTAACCTATTTATAACACACTATTGAATAAATAAGTATGGTCACAATAGTCTTACTATCCTATTTTCAGTAGCATAAATGCTATTAAAATCCAAGTATATATTTTATATATAATTACACATGTACAACAAAAATAGACTATAATGTAGTGTATGAAAACCTGGGGTTAAATACCATAGTTCATTGTAAATTTATAAGCTAAATGAGCTAATTATTTATCTCAATATATCCCGTAGTGATCTTCAATTAAAAGAACATAACTTATTGATTTTCATTATATCTACTAGTACTATATAAACCATCAACTATTAAGGAATAATGAACTAAGGCATAATTATTTAAAATTAGGACCTCCCTTGTGGGGCATAGGTTAAATCTCAGTGCTATCAAACTGTCACCAGCCACGACAGCACAAATTCCATCTCCACCAGCATGAATTCCAACACCAGGTGACCACATGGCACAGCAGACCTCTCCTGCCTCGTCCGCTGCTCCGCTCAGCAGTGCATTTCAGTAGATACACCTGGTCTGCTCCCTACTTTGTCTCTGGTGAATCCTCTCACCCCCTGCCCTCTGGCCTCTACCCGGTTGTTGTATGCATAAATACATCTTTTTAAAAATTATATAAAAATAGAGTTAATACTTAATAGTATTCCAACCCTTTTACACACTTGGAATTCTGAACAACTTTGGATAAGAGGTGCTTCTCATACAAAGGGAAAAGGGAGGGCCTCCCTGGTGGCACAGTGGGTTGAGCAGCGCACTATGAAGCAGACCACAGCCTCTGCAAGAGGAGTTCGATCCCTGCCGCCAGCCAGAAGAGTGACCCACAAGGTGCAGCAGACCCCTCCTGCCGAGCCCGCTGCTCCCTTCAGCAGTGTCTTTGTCATCTGCCTTGTTCTGCTCCCCACTCTGTCTCTGGGGAATGCTCTCATCCCCTGGTACCTCTGCCCTGTACCCCAGTTCTTGTATGCATAAATAAATCTTTTTAAAAAAAAGGGAAAAGGGAGCAAGGGGGCTCAAAATGGGGAGGGGGAAGAGCACAAGTGACTGTGGTGATGCATCACAGGTGCCATGTGGTGAGAGAATATGGGGAGTACATCTGAGGAGAGCAATCAGATAGAAATATCTAAGAAAGAAATAAAACATCAAAAAATATGAAGTGCTCCAGTCATAGCAAATACATCAGACTTTGCAAGTAAACAAATGGAATTATTTGACTAGAATACATTAAAGCTTAAGTGATAATTGTCTGCAACAAAATTAGGTTAATGTTGTTTATCTAGACAAGTGTTAATTCTTCCTTTTCTAAAATTCTTGAGGTAGTCTGATGTTTTCTTTTAACCATAAATCAAACTGCACTAGTAAAACAAAATAGCCAAGTATTAATATTCCATTTTCACTTTATGAAGTGTAAGGTCTCAACTCCTTAGATAGAAACCAATTTTCCCAGTACATTAATTTGCATAATAATTATGACACAAGCATAAAAGTTAACCAAGTTTACTTTCCTTTTTTGTGGACAAAAAGGTAACTAATCAGTAGGAGCCACCGCGGTTTCACAACAAACCAGTGACGTTATTACTGGTATCTCACTAGTTAGCTTCAGAATCATGATAAGCTATTTGTGTGTGCACCTTAAGTGTCGTCTACCCACACACTGACTATCATGTTGAGATATGATCATACTGTGATTAGATATGATAAAGAACAGAGATGTCTAGTTGTGCAAAACAATGGAAAAAGGAAATAACAGCACCCAACACTACCCTCCTTCTCAAGGCCTCTCCAGAAGTGGATATGGCAGGTAAGTAATACATTAAATAATATACATAAATGACATTCTTGGACAACAACTGGAATATGATGGCCCCTCATCGGAAACTTGTTCTCATGTGAACCGCGTGATAAATCTTGTCTCAAAACATTGTACAACCCCGCAAGCTGTTACGCCTCACATAACAGCATTCACGGTAGACTTCAATTCTCATCTGCTTGCCTGCGATAGAAGTAAATCCTAACTCTAAAATCAAGACTAAGACCTCACCCTAAGAAATTAAACCTGATTCCTATTAGTTCAACTACTTGATCTTTTTCAATAAGACAAGCCATAGTAACAATGAATAACTGTTACTGTCTGATAAATCTCACAAAAGGAAAATGTTCTCAGCATTGAGATGGAGAGAAAGAAAGATGATGGATTTTTGAAAGCTCGAATAGCAAGTGACTGACTTCAATGAAAGCATGTATTGATACCAAAATTCTTTGTGGTCCAATTTCATTGGAATTATGTACCATGGACAGGATGACCTGATCGCTTGACTTACAACCTCCAAAAATGAGAAAAAAGAAGAAAGCATCTTTTTTCCTCTTATAGGGATGATTTGGTGATGTTGGTATTTGCAGTATAACTGGTCTTATCCACTGGAGAAATGACTGCAAAGAGGTAATATTCTTCATTTCATTTGCAAGTCAGTAGCATCATTAGGCAGCCATGAAAATGGACAGTTTTGAGTTGGGGAAAGAAACAAGAACAGCAGGAAAGCTCACAGAAGTCTGCCATCTGGGGAACTGGCTTTAGGGGTCCAGTGATTTCATCATGTCTCAAATAGGTGTTTGCAGTGACTGGAATTCCAGAGTGACTTGCGAAACCAATGTGTAATCTCAGAGTTTCCACATCTTACTAGGGGAAGAGAATCTACAGAAAGAACAGACTTCTCATTCTAATAAAGATATATAGTCTCAATCACTTAGTTCAATATATTGGAGTATGTTATCTTATTTAGTGCCATAACAATTAATTGGGATATATTGGTTAAATTAGCAAGTGCTTGTAGTTTGCAAATACCCTTATCATATTTCTTGCCGTGCTTTTCTTTTTAGGCAAGAAAATCATAAATAAAAGTTTAAGAATTCATTAATAATATATTTAGATTATGCTCTGTTTTCAGTAGAATTGACAGGCTATTAAGAATTATTTTAATTATATATAGGCATATATTGAATATATACATACAGACATTCATAAAAATAGCTGTAGCACATTAATATTTTGATAGCGTACCCAGTGTGCTTTTCCACTTTGGCAGGCTGTGTAGTGTTCTTTGTGTTGTTCACTCATGAAAGGGATGAAACATCAGAAGAAAGAACAAAAACATCACATTTTGACTTCTGAAATTCAAAAGTCTAGATCTCAGGAGAATAAAAATAGACTAGAGTATGAGTGACAAACTCACGTTATAAAAAGGAGCACACGTTTCTACTGAAAATTCCCCCAAATCCAGATATAAGACGGCGTTTTCCTGAGCCAATAGGGCAGAGAAGGGCACCAAAGGAAGTACACAGTGTGGTTCCGGGAGAAGGGAGGGCCCGGCCTCTGTATTATGGACAGGAAGGTTGAATAGGCTCCAGAGAGCAAGCTAGAGGGGCCTGGAGTAGACAAAACTGTCTCCTTTCCAGGTGAAATCCAGAGGACAGCAAGATGCAAAGCAGAGTATAGTATGTCTTCTATTCTTGCTAGCCATACAGCAGTAGTAAACGTTCAGAAATGGCCTCAGAGTCATTTTTTCTTGCAATCACGCTGTGTAATCTAAAAGGAAGTAGAACCTGTAAGTTTATAAGGAGCAATGGTGTTAGCTGAAAGACAGGATAAAGAAGGTCCGCAGTCCTGGAGCATGTAAGGAACTTAACACTTGTCCTTCATCACTGTTAGCAAATGCATGAGTTTAGAAGCAGATCCTTCCTCATTCAAGCCACTAATGAGACTAAGACCCTGGAAAAACAAGGGACCACTTAGCAATGGTCTTCATGAACTAAGGGCAACAAAGACATCTCAGTTCATTCTAGAGTGATAATGTTATCCAGACAAGATGACACATTCCATTGTAGAATTACAGAAGTAGCCCAGAACGTAGAAGCAACAGCAGAGAAAATGGAGTGGACTGCCAAACTGATCGTTGTGGTTTTAACTAACTTGTGACATAAAGTTAGAATAGTCATGTATTTTTAATTGTAGGAAGCACTTATTTTCTGCACACATGAATGCTTATTTTATATTAAATGTCAAGCCTCCCCAGAAGTGGGGATCTGTTGAGGACCTTAAAAACACTTAGTATAGACCAATACCTGCAACACAGAATAATTAGAAGCCCAAGAATAGCTAGATTCAGTTTCTTTCACCTATAAATTTGTAAAATAATTCCAGTGAATTATGATAAGACTGAGGTTAAAGAATGCCTTCAGTAGCATAACATAGAATAATTATAACCCTTTACCGTCTGTTAACAAAAATACTTTGAATGGGACTCCTAAGTGGTTTTACAAAACCTTATAGAGATGTGAATGTGTTTCTAAGACAACCACATTTTAAATTAAAATTTTATTCCAGGACAACAAAGAAAACATTTACAATTCAAACTTGTTCCTCTCTCATTCTGACAAAAAGTGGAGACTGGGGACTCTGGACAGTGTAACAAAAGGGGTTCACGGGTGCCAGCCTCCCAGCTGTACAGGGAAAGCTCTTCTGAGACAGTTGCAAGGAAGAGAATGAGCAGATGCCTTTTTAAATTTATGTTTAGGAAAACCAAACATGCCTTAGAGTTTCAGCCCATTTAGAGAGCCTATAAGTGAGTAATGTGAACTCTCCGTTGGCCGTGGCGGGAGGGGGCACCCTCCACACCAAAGAGATTTGAGAGTTAGTTGACTTTTCATTGACACCTTTACTTTTAAGACCTCATCTTAGAAAGTAAGCCAGATTCCTGTTGGTTCGATTTATTGAAAAAGATCACTCCAAGTGCTTGGAGTGAGGCTAGTCCACTCTCTTCAGCCCTTTTCTCTCCGTGTGGCCAGACATAACTTTTATGAGCAAGAGAAAACAGCTACTAATTCAACAAGGAAATCACCTACCTCACCTGCAGCCTTAACAGGGAGTTTGCACAAACTCACCTTCCCTCTCTCCAACTCATGGGTTTATATAATCAACAAAATAAGTACACACATTTAAACAAATCTGAATAGGTAAAGTAACAGACTTAACAGAATAAAAGTTTAAAAATAGTTTAATAGCTTACAATTCACCAGAAGAAAAATATGTAGAAACGCACCCTAATGGTAAGACACATTTTTAAAAATCACCTGAACATTTTTTCCTTGTTATGATCAGTCAAGGTGTTATGTCATGCCACAAAAGTTGTTGTGATTTTAGAATACGGTGTCCAACACCAGCAACAAAAAAAGCAGATGGCCGGTCTTTCAACTTTTCTGTAGAATGTTAAACTGAATTTTGGGCCACATTTTCAGAAAAAAACACTTGACAAATTAGAATGCTAATCTGAGAGAATAGAAGTGAACCATAAGAACAAAAACCTTTTGAATAATTGTTGAATTACCATCTTCACATAAGCCATGGAGCACTGAGTGCAAAAAAAAAATAGTGCACTTGCTGATGAATGTTGGTCATAAAAAGATACAAAGTCTGTTTTACTGAAGGCAGAAATGATTAAGAAAAAGTGGAAACTTTAACAGTACAAGCATCCCCACAATGTCAGCATGTACTATTGGAAAGGTGTTGTATGTGTCCATAGCAATCACAGCCATCCAGTGCCAATGACGTAACTCCAGGAAGACGTTGAAATACAGTGATGATTTCTATTTTTCTTTCTCAAGTGGGCATTTTATTTTATATTTCTTTGTCTTTTGTGGTTTGAAATTTTACTGAGCAAACATCAGCTCACACCTCAGATGCATGTCGTCACCTCACACCCACCACCAAGGCACCCAAATCCCTCACCGACATGGAGATACCACTGCAGCTTGCACTCTGCTCACCCCAGCAGCCTCAGGGAATCTCCATTTACAGTAAGATTGCAAGGCTTTGGTTTTCTTTCTTTATATTCCACAGGTAAGTAAAACCAGGAGATATTTTGTTCTTCCTCCTGATTTATTTTCTTTAGCATCATCCCCTCCAGGTCCACATAATTGTTTTATGCTGGTAATTATATAATTAAGGACTTTGTCTTATTACTCACACCCATCATTTCAAATTGCCATTAAATGACAGGGTACTGGACTCAACAGCAAAGCACTGAAGCCAGTTACTCTAAGGGAAGCTTTAGGATGAGGTTCAGAGAAATCAGAAGACAGTTCCTAGTATGTGAAACTGACTTCAAGCTATTGAAATAGAAGATGTGTTGCCTTTCACATAGACTCACATTCTTTCAAAGAAGACATAAATATTTCAAAATCTGTCTTGTTAATGAAGCAATAGAAGCATGTGTAAAATATATAGAATTAAGCATTTTTTTGTAGCTATCTTGGTGGGGTAAAGCATGGAGAAGAAAGCATTTAGGAGAGACAACCTAAAGCAATTTTACTTCAGTTTATTCTTTATTCTTGAGTTAAGTCCTATCTATTAATTTACAGCCAATCAAGGAAAAGTAATATTCTAAGAGAAGACAGTAAGTGTATGTTATGAGCAAAGAAGGGAAAGTTAGCACCATGTAAGATTACTGTTGATGAGATCCAAAGCCTGAGGCAGAAAGTAAAGGAAATGTCACTGGAGGCAAAGCGAGCCCATGGCAGAGGAGACTCGTGCATTCCACACAGAGTTGATTTGATGCTGTGGATGTAAAGAGGTCATGGGGAGGCTAAAAGCACGGAACAAAAGATCCAAGATACATTTTAGAAAGTGAACTGTCATAAATGTGTGGATAATGAATTGAAAGAAGAAGAGATCATGGACAAGTGAAACACTTGGCAGATTAGTAAAATTTTCTGAGTGAAAGATGAAGGGGCATTTGGGGAGCGCAAGCAATTGCACTAAAGGAAAAGGATGGATTTAAAAGCTGTTCAGCAGGCAAAGTCAGTGTCATTTCATGATTTATTAGATGTAGGGAAGGGGGAAGATGGAATAATTGAAGATGATACATTATTCTCTGCACCACTAATTAGTTGAAGAAACAGGAGTAATTATAGGTTTTTAGGGGAGAGAGTGAATTGACTTGGAGCAGGTATCTAGGAGACATGTAGGTGAAAGTATCTGAGAAAACACATTATTCCTCTCTAGCATCAGTACAAAGAACGTGGCCTTTTATAATAGGTAAGTATCAATTTATTTTAGAGCATGTATATGTAGAAATTTGGGGGATATATCCATGCCTTAGATAAAATTAGTCATTACATATGACTAATTTCTTTAAAAATTAATCACATGAATCGTTATCTGGCTCCCCCTAAAAAGTCAAAATGCATATAAATGTTTGACATATAGAAATTTCATTGAATATTGAACACCTTTTATGTGGCCAGTAGCTTTAACATGAAGCATGTAATAAATTCATAAATTCTAGGTGATAAATTGATATTGGTTTAAGCTAGTCAAAGATTTTGCTTTACTTACAAGAGGTTGATTAGGTATGAACAGTTAAAAGTTCAAGAAAATAATTTCGTATTAAAAATAGAAGCCAAATACATGCTAATAACATAATCCAGTTTTCCTTTTGTCTCACAACAAAACTTGGAATTATTATGATCTTGCAATGTAAGAAGAAAAAACAGACTGGAATTTTCCAAGTGGAAACATGGACTCTAGATCCTTCACAATGAGCTTCTAAGTTAACAAAGCTCCAGAGAAGCATCTGCCTGTACACGTCATGCAGCCTATTAGATAATAAGTTTAGGAAACTTCAGATTGGGTTTCTGTTAGTTACTGATCACCAAAACAGTAGATGTGCTGTTAGAAAAGTTATTCATGAATAGAATGCAAAATTTCCTCCTGGCTTAAAAATGATGGTGAAGTTTAAACTGAGTTAGTAGTACATATCATTAGAGAAGTACTGGTTAGAAGATAGAAATACAGGCCTCCCTAGTGGTCCAAAGGGTTGAACACTGCACTGTGAAGCATCTGCAGCCACTGCAGTGAAAGTCTGATCCACAGCCAGGGAGGGGACCCACATGGCACAGCAGACAGACCTCTCCTGCATTGCCTGCTGCTCCCCTCAGCAGTGTACTTGGAGTGATCTGCCTGTTCTACTCCCCACTCTGTCTCTAGTAAATTCTCTCCCTGTGCTGCTAGCCTGTACCCCAGGTCTTGTATGTATAAATAAAATCTTAAAAGAAAAATAGAAATATCTGTTTTTCAAATAGCACGTAACTTGTGGCCAATGAAATAACCAAGGTAAAGGAATAGAAACTCTTCTGTCCACATGTGACTATGCAGGTACCTTTTTTTCTCCTTATCCTAATAAACCTGTCCTTTTAAAATTTAATATATATAATATGTACATGCATGTCTATAAATGTTCATTAATATAGGAGTTGTTACTATACAAACGAAGAGCCAGAGAGAAAGACGATTCAAAGATGGAAGAAGTAAAACCATCTATCCTTTCAGTTTCTAGAAAAATATATTTTTTTTGTTTACAGACACCTTTTTACTTTTGCTTCATAAAAGTTGTCACAAAGTATGGCCAACATTCTGTATCAGGCTCCTGAGCTAGAAGGATGACATTTTGAATTACATTATCTTGCCAATTTCGTGTTGATCATATACATCCATATATATGCATATATATATTTTACCCTTCTGTCT
Organism: Galemys pyrenaicus; assembly: GCA_019455555.1. NCBI lineage: Eukaryota > Metazoa > Chordata > Mammalia > Eulipotyphla > Talpidae > Galemys > Galemys pyrenaicus. The sequence continues at coordinate 1,672,440 of JAGFMF010012288.1, read as the reverse complement.
AATGTCTATCTTTAAACTTGACCAACACTTAATATTTCTTTAATAGATTTAACATTACTGATACTTGTTCCTCTGTTTAAGACTTTGACCTCAATTGAGTTTGCTGTACATGCTAATTATAATTGCCTGAGATCAAAAGAGCCATATCAAATATTTTCCATCAGTATTAGACATTCAGATCCCTTTTTTAATTTATCTATCTAAACTGACTTGATTCTTTGTATTTGTCTTGACCTCATTTTGCCCCTTTGCCCTTCTCCTCATTGCTGTTACTGCCCAGAAGAGCTTTTTCAACCTCAACATACTTTCCATATTATTTCACCTGGAAAAAGGCTGAATTATATTTGCCTCTCATTCAAATTTGGGAAAGGAGGAATAGAGCACATTTATTATTTTTAAAGTCTTTATTTATGAAAGGTATTTTTTCAAATAAATAATGGCATTTATTTGCATGTCAACCTTTCCTAACATTTTAAAAAGTAATGCCACACCCACTAAATTTGAACTAGCTAGAAAGAATGATTCCGTTGTATTATAGAGCATTAATGTTATTCATTTTGCCAAATTATGATCGACACTCCAACTCAAGATGTTCTCCTACTTCCCTCAAACTAAACACAGGTAGCATAAATATGTTTATATAAGAGAAAGCACATACATGGCAGAATCATAAAAGACAGTGATAAAGTTGTAGAATAGATCTTAGCAACCTTAAGAATGAGTTAAATACTATTTCCCAAATAAAAAAAAAAGTCAAATGAATTAAATCTATAGCAAAAATCTCAAACTGAATATAGGAAATCAACAGCCATATCTTTCTGTTTGAGTAATAAGGACCCATGAGACTTTGGATTTCTCTTTCCAGAGTCATCTATTTCTGTACACCCTTCTTGTTTCCAGGGAGGGATATATAGCTTGTTACTATATATATCGTAGTGACTTGTGACCTTTGAAAGTTTAACAGCTATTCCGAACTGTCCCTGAAGGAACATGAATTCATGTTCAATTCTTCAGGTTTACAGTAAAGATTTTGCTGATTATGAAAACAGATATATAAGTTTAGAAGTTGTGCCTAATACTGTTTTCTTTAGCTATATACATTTAATTACAGTATGAAGAGACACCCCCATCTTTCACCGCATTGACCAGTTCCCCACACACTCATCTGCTTCCTCACACTCCCTAACAATACCTCAAATTATGGGCCATATTTTTTCTTTAGGTGAAGTTGTCTTTACTTCAAAATTCAACTCTTATCATTATAACTTACTGGACCCCAAATAAGTATTTGGACTTTCGATCTCTCCAAAACTGCACAATATAATTACTAAATTGTTTTTCCTTTCAAATCACTCTCACCCAACTTTAGACTCTCTGAAAGTCAACTTGGATTATGGTTGTTCAGTAGCTAACCACAGAAGTGTAAGCTGTCTGAGGGATGGTTACCAATGGCTCAGGTTTTGCTACACACCTGCTACAGATGCTGGAGGACCTTGTTTCATAAGTACTAGAGCACTGAGTATTTACTCACTGGAGGAGCTACTCTCTCATCTTGTTTAGATTCTGAGTTGGGATCCCTTACAACAATATTATAGTTCTAAGTTGAATTATGTTAAAGAAAAAAGTGAGGAGAAAGTAGTTAGTCCAACTTTGTGGTGGGATTCTTCTCTAAAATTATCCAACAACCTAGGTCCTAAGAAAAAGACACATGATTAAAGTATCAAAACAAACCTAAGTATACAATAGGTGATTAGTTAATATGTGGTATATAAACATAATGGAATACTATTCAGACGTACAGAAGATTAAACCTTACCATTTGTGACAACATGGATGGCACTGAAGATGATTATACTAAATGAAGTAAGTCAGAGGTGAAAAACAAATACTAGATGATTAAACTCCATTTGTAGACTATAGATAAATAAAACACAGGAAACAGACGAAACAAAACCAGTAATAAACTTTAGTCATCTGACTATAGGACTGAGACTACTGGAAGGAGATGGAGACCAGTGGGCTAGGGTGGAGGACAGTGGGGTACCCTGATGATGGAAAAGAGGGCAAAACATGCATTTGAAGAGGGGTGAACCTGTGAATCATACAGTCTTGTAAATGTGTTAACTCAATAAAAAAAAAAAAACTACCAGAAAAACTTAAAAGTTTGGTTTGATAACAGACCAGAAATAAACAGTTTCAACATATTTTAAAGTGGTATGTAATTAAAAAAATATTATCAATCCTTCCCTATAAGTAATAAATTATTTGAAAAAATCAGAGGAAATTACAATGAAGATTGAAGCTACAGAAGTAGGCCAAGGGAGGTGGGGGGGAAGACAAGGGGGAACAGTGAATAGAGTGTTTGACAGAGCAGAGAATTATCCTTGTACCTAATACTCTGATAAATCAAAGAAGAGGATTGAAGACTGACCGCTGGATTTAATAGTATACAAATCACTGCTTAACAGTAATTTACGTGGACTTTAAGGAGAATCAGAGAACTGCAAATAATTGACAGTTGTAAAGACTTTCATTATAAAAGCAAGAAGATCAAGAAATACATAACATCAAGAATACTACTAGATAACCAGAAATAGTATATTTGACTATTGATTCAGTAGAGAATGGAAATGTGGTGTATCAGGAGGAGAGAAGAACTTCTCTGGAGCACAGCCTTAAGTAAGCTATGAAGGACATATCAGAACCAAATGAGAGGGGAGATGAGTTTGGTGACATCACAGTTTGTGTATGTTATGTTATGATACAGGAACCACTGTATGTAAGAACAGATGTGGTTTTATCTTTGAATATGACAGTAACAGTTTATGGAAATGTTCTACGGATTGCTTCTATTTTTATTAACTAAACAGAGCAAAAGGCCAGCAGCTAATTTTGAGAGCGTTGGCAGACTAGTTAGAAGTCTGAGAATAGACTGAATATGAAATAATTCTCTATTTGAAGTGACTGGGTAAGTAATCAAAACAATCCATGAAGAGCTTTGAACACAAGGTTTTTGCATTTAAAGTGTAATGGAAACTATGTTTCCAATTAATCTTTAAAATAACCTGCTTAGAGGAAACAATTCCATCTATTCTATTTATGACTCACAACTTTTCCCCTGTGCCATTCATTTTATTTTGGAATTTTATTTATCAGTACATAGTTAGTAGGTAGGTTGGTAAGTAAATAGGCAGTAGGCAGGTGGATAGGAAAGCAGTTTGGCAAACAGAATAAAGTGAGATAGGGATGGGGTGAGGAGAGAGAGGAAAAGTGGGAGAGGAGAGAATGTGGGTGAGAGAAAGGGGCATGTAGTTCTATACAGCATGTATGTGTTCAAAATGCCCAGTAAGATGTTTGCTTTTGAAATGCCATGACCAAATCTTCATTTAAAACATTTTTAAAGTGTTAAGAACAAAAACCTCTCTGCAAAAGATGCTTTCCGTTTTTTCTCCCCTAAAGCAGATTCCTTGAGTACATTTGTTGGATTTAATATATGATCTATAAATTTTGAGTTCTTAAAAATGCACCTCATCAAAAGCACCTATAGACATGGCTAGCTACTTTTGCTGTCAAACACACTGAAAACTTAGGATTTATACAATTTCATTTTGAAAGCAAACCGTGTTTTCAACTTTGAAGGTCGTTTTTCTCAGATTAGGATATTATGAACCCAGCTCACCTAGCTAATCAAATTTCCCAGAAAGTCCCATTACAGAACAAAGACAACATCAGCTGCCATCTACTTACTTCATAAAAATATTATATGAACTAATTGAGATAATTCTTGTAAAGCACTTTAGTTGCTCAGAGATAAGTGCTCAAGAAAGACAAAATGATATTATTATCACCCAGAGACCTCCGGCTCTTCGGTTAGGGAGGTATCAGTTCCAGCAGGCATCTGCTGCTGTGAATTGGTTCACACCTCAAGATTTAGATACAGACTCTCAGAAAGCACAACCCGCAAGGACTGGACCAGTTGCCTCTCATTTAGATTAAGTATATCAGCATTCCAAAGGACATGTCTGGGCCCAAGGAGATTAAATCTAATGATAGAATACAACAAAATTTAATTAAAATTTTCATTTACATGATTTTAAATTAAGATGAAGTCTTCCAGTTCCTAGATAAGACTTTGAACAAAGTTTATCCTAACAGTCACTGCAACTGAATGGCACCTTCTCATTGCCAAGTTCATAAATTATCCCCTAATCCCATGATGGGGCTTCGCTGATTCCTAAATATTTTTCTCTTATGTAACAGAGACAAACAATATCGAACACTCAAAATTATATAAATATAATGTCTCTTGCCTGTGTCCTGCCCTGTGGTATGTTACTACAGTAATTCTATAGAATTGTAGACCAGTATCACTTTACAATCATGACATTAGGTAATTTGTGAACATGTCTTTCAGACAAAAGAACATGAATTGCTAGATGATTTCTATGTAATTTTGTGTTCCTTAATCTAATATTTCTATATTGATCAAACATATTCTGAGCCAGAAAATAAGTCTCAGTGAAATTATAATTCAAAAACATGCAATATATATTCTTTTATCACAAGAGAACTACTTAGAGGTTGGTAACACATACTTAAAAAATATCCAAGCATTCCAAAAATAAAATACACCTTTCCATATAGTCAATTAATCAAAGAAAAAAAAATCAAAGGTGAACCTGAAAGTGTTTGAACTGAAATCAAAATATGTGGTCTAGCAATCTGGATTTAAATGGTCAAATTTTACTAGGCTATTCCTTTTTTCCTATGATGGTATAAACTTCCTTAGAAAATAGGTAACCCTTTAGATACTTAAAATAAAAATCCCTATTTGCAGGATAAGGACACTTGAAGATGAAGAGTTTATATATCACTTGATGTCAGGAATGAATAGTTTCATTTTATTCAGGGAAAGTACAAGGATCTAGGTGAAAATCTCTGGCCTTTTTTATTCTACTCAAATTCAAGGAGATACTATTTACCTTAGGATTTACCTTAAGGTCATAACTGTTTCCTCTGAGAAAATTACAAAAGGGACTATAAGATAAAAAAAATTGATTTTCAAAGGGAAATAATGTTGACAAATCAGAGAAATTAAATTGCCAAACTTTGTGTGTTTAGTTAATATACTTGATGACCTGTTTTATTGTAAACATAGTACTCCCCTTGAGTACTGAAATATGGTGAAAGAATATCTTGTCATCCAGTTATCCCACTTCTAGGTATTTATCCAAAATACTAATCCAAAGAGACAAATAAACTAGTGTTAATCGCAGCATTATTTACAATATCTAGGAATCTAAATGCCCAATGAGATGACCAGATAAAAAAGATGCAGTATATCTACACAACTGGATTACTACTTAGCTTAAAAAAAAAAAAAGGATGACTATGAATATATTTAGAGGATATTATACTTAGTGAGGTAACACAAAGACACAATATGATTTCCTAATATGTAATACAGAGGAAATAAATGGGCAAACTAAATAAAACCAAAATGAACTTTATAAGCACCAAGGGAGGAAAGGGAAAGTGAGGTGGATAAATTGATTAAAAGGGTTTAACTGTGCTGTGAAGGATATAATTGGACTCTTAGGGTGAACTTTAATGTAGTACATACAGATAATGATTTTTAATGGTGCATATGTGAAATATATACAGTGTTACAAAACAGCATTACTTCCATAAAAATATATATGCTATATGTGAACATGGTGCAGGAAAAGGAATCAAAGATCCAGAACAAAATCTTATTAACTTTACCAGCCTTTTAAATTTTTCCCTATCCCTTCTGTTCTTTCTAGGTATCATAACAGAAACTCTACAAATTAACAAAGCCTTATTTCTAGTAGTACTTTGGAAACTTCATTAAATATATACAGTAAAATCTGAAAGAAGCTGATTGGTTCACAATTATTGCTCATTTTCTCAACCCCAGCACTCTAGAACATACCTACTATATTTCTATGTGCTCTCAGAAAATTGATATTTCACTCTGTTAAACAATGTTCCCAGAAAAACTTGCACAGAAAATCATTCTAACAAGAGTCTGTGCTAATGAATGAAAATGAAGGGGAGAGGGTCAAGAAATACACAAACAAACCACTGCTTCTCAATTCCACCAAGACTTCTTTCTTGAGAATTCAGTAGGTGACAAAAATGAGAAACAGAATTATTGTGGCAAAGACAAGTTGCCTTGTGTGTTGGGAGACAAGAAGCAAAAGATACCAAAGGATCACATCACTTACATAAATAAATTTTCCCATTTCCAAGAAACAGACAAGCAATTCCACAGGAGTTAGTGAGGGATTTAAGAAGTCCATCAAGCATAATGGGCCAAACCTCCATAAAAGTCAACAGAAAATGCAGCGTATCACGCAAGTGCTGCATTAAGGGAGTAAATTGTACAAATGGAATGAGAAAAAAAAATAAATTGTGAAAGTGGAAAGTCTGTCCTGGGACCTAAATAAGCCACTGACAGATGATGAAGTTCTCTGCAACCTAATGAGGAGAGAGCTGAGCGCTAAACAAAAAAGAAGCAAGAAGGGACAATAGCCACTTTGGAATTAGTGCTGCAGAGAACAAACATTTCACTGCAATAACATGTGCATATCACAAAATCTTCAAGCATATATTATGTAGGGCCTCCCTGGTGGCCCAAGGGGTTAAGTCACAGCACTATGAAGCTATCAGCAGCAGCCACTGAAGCAGCAGTTTGATCCCTGCTGCCTGGGAGGGAACCCACATGGCGCAGCAGACCTCTCCTGCCTCACCTGCTGCTCCCCCCAGCAGTGTGTTTCAGTAGATCTGCCCATTCTGCTCCCCATTCTGTCTCTGGTGAATCCTCTCACCCACTACATGTCTGGTCTACACCAACTCTTATATGTGTAAATAAATCTTTAAAAAAATCTCATATGGAGACAATATGAAAATAGAAGGCAGTTCCATTCTGATAAAGGAGAATATTTATGAAATGAAGGAATTACATATGCAATAGGAGTAGTATGAACTTAGTTGTATATAGGACAACAGAAAATAGCTGAGAAGATCAAAAATGAAAAACTAGACGCATTCATAGGAACATGAATGGATCTGGAAGGGATGATGCTCAGCGAACTAAGTCAGAAGGCAAAAGAAAAATACCAGATGGTTCCTCCCCTAGGAGGAATATAAGGGAACAAAATAAGGATCAAGGAAAGGAATAAGAAAAATTATAATAATAATAATAACAACAACAACAAAGACACAAAAACCAAAAATGAAAAGACAAAGACAAACTGGGGATACTTGGTGGGGAGGGAAGAGGAGAAGGGTTGAGGGCAGACAGACGGGAGCACGGGGGACTGAGGTGATGGTGCACTGGTGTTACAGTGATGGGGAATACATGGGGATTACAATTGATGTCAAATATATGTAAATTTTTAAAAATTATAAATAAGAAAGAAAGTAGCTGAGAAAATGTTTTAGCTATCATGGCATCAAATCTCATTTTACACCTGAGGAAACTAAGATACAGAATTTATCAAATAAATTCCTCACAGTGAGGGCAATATAAAATAGTAGTGAAATGTCCATTAGCCAAGGCTAATTCTAGATTTTCTATATAAACCAACAAACATAATAAAACAAAACAAATGTATGAATATTTTTGCCATTCAAAGTGAATGCATTAACATGTCTATTCAGAGAAATAAAATAATTATTTAATAAAATGAAGTATTTATTAAGCATCTCTTAATATCAAGAGATTTTAAGAAGTACATTTAATTTTTTTTAAAGAGCTTACTTTGCAGTAAACACTAACCTTAGGTTGACCTTGACATTAATACAAACAATAGAAATACATTCTCCTTTATTTTTATGATTTAGTCTTATGATTCTCACTCCTACAACTTAGGTAAAAGGGGACAATGACTCAAACTCTGTCAATGTATATTAGTGGTCTCCACCACTCCCAAGAAAAAAATTTTCCCTCGTTTATTATCTTGCAACCAGAGCACATAATTGTGGAGATTCTAGAAAAGCCTCTCTGACAGAGGCATTCCTCTTTGGGCACCATGAGGTTGTGTGGCTGTAGCATCCAGGGTAAAGACTTTTCATCTCATCTGTCTCCAATCACAAATTCCCCTTAGTGACAGTTGTCAGCCTGTAGGGTAAGGTCACCATGTTGACCCAACCTGATCTAACTTTCTTGCATATCAGTTCCTCTCTCTGATTCACCCCCATCTCATGTCCAAGGAGACCCCCATTTCTACTTGATTTCCCACCATTCCTGAGACATTCTGGCTCTATCTTGACTTTGTCCTATCCCCATCCTATCTTACTCGATCCACAACAATCACTTTAAGAATCCATCTTAGTCGTAACATCCCCTATTAATTAGGAAGTTCGCCCTCTTCTCAATATTAAGCATCCTGGGACATTTTGCCAGTCAACAACTTGCTCTCCCATTGTTCCTAGGGAAACTACTAAAATCAGACAGCTGAAGTGTTTGCCCTGCTGAACATTAGCCTAGTTTCAATTAATGCTTTAAGAGCACAGACTGATTACATGGAAGCATTCAGATAAGATTAGAATAGATTTTCTATGAATCAACAGTCAAACCCTTCCATTCTGGAAAGCATCATTTTAGTGTGTGACAATATTAATTCCTTGATGTCTTGCAATTTTTCTTCTCAATACAATATTAAAAATGTAGCATTTATATAATATTCCATTTTCTCCTTCACTAAATTCTATTTTCTAGCACCAAAAATGAGATATCATTTCAGAAAGGAATGATTATGTTTTTAGAAATAGTACAGTGAAGTATTTGCAATTTTATATGGAAAACTTTCAGTGCTACAGGTACTGGAAACCTTATGAAATAGACAAGTACATCACCCTACGCCTGTTCAGCAATAACCCTGAAGCCATGTTACTGATTCTACCTAGCTCTTAGAGAACTTATTTTTATAAAATATAAGTGAATATGCCTTAAAAGAATACCCATGGACATTATTATTAAGGGAGACACACCCCCGACTGAATAAACATCTTAGATGTTCAAATTATGTTTCTTTTGACCTCTTTCCTCCAGTCACTACCAAGAATACTCCCATGTGATGAGACCCTAATCTGCTTCACTCAGAACTGCTTATACTAAATTCCCTCAACTCAGAGAGAGGCTGGAAGTAGCAAGATGACAGGGGACCAAAAGAAGTTGAGATAGTAGGAGAAAAAATACAAAACCGAAAATGAGTATCCCAGAGGTAAATGCAGATACACTCAACATGAATAGTAAATAATCGGTAGGAATATAGTTCTATAGCTCTGCAACTAATAACTCAGATAAAGTATAGAATTAATGACCTGGCATGGAGCATTGGTTCTCTGTCAAGAGGGTAACTTGAAGAGACTTTTAAAGTAGTATAAAACAACTTAAGTATTAAAAAAAAAACTGAGATAATCTTAGAATAAAGCACATGCTATGTCAGAAACTATAAGGCATATAAAAGAGAGTCAGAACTGTGTAGTTAAAAGAACTCAGGATCCAGCTCAAAGAACATCAATTCTAGACTTTGGTTTGCCGGTTTAATAACCAAAGTACATTTGGCAATTCACTCAACAGTTACTTTATCTGTCACATATGAATAATGCCAGGTGCTACAGCTCTCAGTACTACAGTGAGAATAAAGTCAGCAACTGATGGGATAATATTATGAGAAATGTAAAGTACCCTATAGATCAATATTTTAATTATTACTTGTGCAAATTGGAACCAAATTTTATTCATTATCAATAGCAAATATAATAATACAGGACCAATGAGATATGCCCTGCCGATATTCAAACAGAAACTCTTTCCATAGTCCAGCACAATCTGTTTCTCTCAAGGGAAAGTTGCTTCCTCATAAAAATGGAATTTCCTTAGCCGAGTTATTCTCCAGAGAGGTAGAGCTTTCTTTTTATTATGGGCATATATTACAGTGAAGATGCAGTTTGGAAAATTTTATTCTGGGAACAAAAGACAGAAATCTTACTTACACATGGACTAGAGAAAAGTTAGAAGTGCAATTTCCACTACCATATTACAAAATTCCTTATCCTGGGAATTTTGGGAATCCAAAGTTTCATCTTATGAAACTCACATGAAGAAGTTTATTTCTGAAATATAGTATTAGCCCTGGATAGTCCACACAGAAACAATATACCTTTATTACGCAAATACAAATGATCAGATACTGCCGTGGATAGCTGCATTTCCCCCAAATGCAAGTAATTATTCACATTCATGAGCTGTGTTAAAGATAGGTTTCTATTTTCACTCTACTGCATTTTGATTTTTGTTCAACACGTATAATCTGGGGAGCTTCCTAATACAGTTATAATGCAACTACTGATCAGTTTTACAATTTGTCAACATCAGTGTAAATCTTTAAGTCTTTAGTTTAACTTGGTGAGTGAAGATTTGACGATCTTCTCAAATCAATTACAATAAGAGATAAGAAGGAATAAACCACGAAAAGAAAGAGAATTGGAAAGGAATGGGAGCAGCTTTGATGCCAAGGGAATTTTTATAGCAGAAAAACATAAAGACTGTACGACTTAGCCAGCAGACTAGAGGATGAAAGAGCAGATGTTTAAAAGGGGAAAGGACAATGTGCCTTATGTCACAGAGCACATGATGTCAGGTACTGGCCAGTTACTCTACTGAAGGCAGAGAGAGAATGGACTTAAAACAAGTATTTTGGGAAAGCCTATTAAGCAACAGTTTCAACTCCTGAATTTCTGCCCCTTTATTGCTTCTTTGCAGCCCTGACAGAGGACTGGTCCAAAGGTCATACACACAGTTGCAGAAGAATGAAACCTGCAAGACACAAGGACAGTCATGCTCAAAACAGATCAATCAGACCAGGCTTATGTTCTGACTGAGGCCAAAAATGCTGACAGTAAGGTGCTTGGGCCTGGGAATGAGGAGAATGGGAAGAAAGGAGCAGCGAGGGAGAAGGGAAGAGGGAAAGAAAAGGACCAGGGCACCCATGCTCCAGCTGATACAGGCTAAGTGTACCCAGCTAGTCTCTGCAGGAGAATTTCCTTGACCTAGTCATGCCCTGAAGGTACTTACTGCACACCCATGCCCCTCACAGTGCCAGTAATTGTCTGTTCTGGATAACCCTGGGCCAGCTCTCCTCTCCAAACCAGAGGAAAGATGGAAGGCTTGATCATTGCTTACTTCCTGTCCCATACCAGTGCTCCTCTCCCTCTTCTGAGTGTTTCCTTAACACATTATATGCATCCAACTCTCTTTCTCAAGCTCCATTTCTAAGGACTTTGATTAAAGACCTTACTCGAGCTATTGAAAGACTTGACATCTTTCACAATTTGGGACTAAGGTCCCATAAAAACACAATAAAGAAGTAAATATTAAAGAGCAAGGAAAACAAGAACTTGTACAAGGAACAAAATAAAGCAGTCATACTACACTTTGTGGTTCCATTTTGGAATCACATAAATTTCATTTATATTAAACATACAAGTGTATTAGAAGGATACTTGCATTGGTGTTGGTGCAAATCTACTTCCCATATAAATAAGTCAATAATAATCCCAGAAAAAGTGAACAGCAGTTATTTAAAAATATGTAGACCATCTCAGAAGAGAGTTCAAAGGTTCAAATATGGCTGCCTTGGGAGTGAAAAGGCTGGGGCAAAGTGCTGTGGCTTTAATTATAATCCCTGAGGAACGAGCTAGGTGAAAACTTTACACATGGACTTATAAAATACAGCTAGTATATTTTATAGACAGATACTGAATAACATACTAATTTTAGAAAATTCAGAATAGAATGTCTAAAGGGAACCCATAACAACACCCAATCACATACCATTACCTACCATTTTGTATCTTTCATAATTTTAATTGCTCTGTAATTTTCTTTTAATATCAATAAAATACATTTACTAACATTGGTTTTTAAAAGTATGTTGTTGGTAAAATATTTCATCCTGTAAATGTTGTAATCATTAAATATATTTAATCATCCTCTTCTGTATTTTTACAAAAATCCCTCTACTGCTCTATCATAAATAATACAATATAAGCACACAGTATTCTTCTCTATAGTTTTTAATGTGAAGATTATCCACTGTCTATTATCTGCAAATCTACCAGTTTGGAGGGGAATCATTTCAACAAAATTTTGCCCCATAAAATAATTTAAAGGTTCTGTAGTTTTCATTATAATGAGATGTTACCTATGTAAACGATTCTCCACTTCTTTGGTTTTAGGAGTTTGCCATTCCCTCTGGGGACCTTTCCACTTTCTAGTACAACTTCAAGCTTTCCCCAAAGAGCACTACAACAAATAAGTCATTCATTTTTCTTGCTGCATTTGCCTCTTCTGTCATTGAATTCATTTCAGTCACTCTCTAGGGGCTTGTAATCTTCCTTTCCTGTCTTCTCAATTCACATATATTTATGAAACTGTCCATTTTTCTTCACAAAACATGCATTCTTCTTGAAGGTCTTCCTATGATTTATTTGATTAGATGTGCCTTTATCCTACATTTGTAATATTGATTTAGATTTCGTATCTCCTATGCCTTTTCGTTTGAGCTATCTCTGTTTTCCCCTAGATATCAACCTTGTTCAGTTTCTTCACCATCTAATAGTTTATGAGTGATGCCCATATTGTCTGAATCTCAATGAGTTATCAGTAATCTTAAATTGAGCTCCCACTCTATGTGTAGTATCTTATTAGGTGTCGACCGTAACAACTGATTTTTTCTTCACTTCAAGCCTCTCAAGTACTCAGTGATATTCTTCTTTTACACCAAAGAAAATGATTCCCAATTTTAATGTGAAACATTTGGACCCACTAGTTATTGGAAATAAAGAGAGAGTTTCTCTACTCCTTGGAAAACGGAGATCTGCTCTTTCTTTGGTTAGTTCAAATAACTAAACTGAATCAAACCTTAAGTGACTTTTTTCTCCACTTTTACTTTAATGATTACTTTTCCATCTGAGTTTTCGACTGCCAGAGCTAAATCTTTATATATGTCACACACCAACACTTTGAAAATCAAACGCTGATTTCTTGATTCTGACTACCAAGCATTTGAATACTTAACTTCTGTTATAAAAGTGGATCTTGGGAGAAACTTAATAAATTGTATGGGTCCACCTCTAATTCTGGAGTAAAGAGTTATTTTAAAACTATGGAGAGCGCAAGGGACCATGGTGGTGGTACATGGGTGAGTTGTGGTAGAAATCATACATTGAGAAAATATGAAAGATGATGTAATACATATTTAGTTTTTTTAAATAAATATAGTTTAATATTGCCTTCATACAGAGTAATCATATATTGACTTTTTTAAGGGTTATAATTTTATTCTTCAATATTTTATATTAATAGGTATTTCAGGATTTGAATGATTTTTTTTAAGATTTATTTATTTATGCATACAAGAGCTGGGGTACAGGCCAGAGTTGCAGGAGGTGAGAGGATTCACCAGACAGAGTGGGGAACAAAACAGGCAGACTGACTGGAACACACTGCTGAGGGGAGCAGGGGGCGAGGCAGGAGAGGTCTGCCGTGCCATGTGGGTCCCCTCCCTGGCCGGCATTGAACTCGTGCTGCAGTGGCTGTGGTTTGCTTCATAATGTGCTGCTTAACCCACTGCACCACCAGGGAGGCCCTTCAATAACTGATCTTAACGATGTGTTAATCCAATGGAGGGTCTCTGAGACCAAGTGTAAATTCTTAATATTCATCTCTTTCACTGAGAGGAAGAGACACAGTTAAGAGTATGCTGACTCACATGCAATAACATTCTCTTTTACTTCATTCTCTTTTACAAATCCTGCTCTTTATCTTATGTGACCTAGATTACTCTTGGAAATCAGGTGATTTACCATTAAATCCTTCAGTTTCAATGTCAGAAGCATTTAATATTCAGAAGCACTGAAGACAGTTTTCAGGCTTATACTATATACCCATACCACAGTTTTCTGTTATTTCTGCATTTGTACTAAATCTGTATTTTTGCATCTATGTCCTGGATTTTTTTCCTTCCTTTTCAGTTTCTTAATCTCCTGTCTCCTGTATTGTACCATTATCTTGATGCATTTTTTTTCTGTACCTCTAATTCTCACATTCTCTGACACCAATCCTTCGTTCCAGGGTTCATGTGTTTTCTTTTCCCCATCCCAGGGCTGTCTTTACCAGAGGCAAAACCCTCTTCCTCCTCCTCTATCAATGACAACATCAAATAATGTGCTGGAAGTAGCTCAGAACCTCCTTTTTCCTTTAAGATGACATTTCAATTTAATGTACTTAACAATTACTTGCACATATAACTAAAATGTCCAAGCTTGATTACTTCACATTTTAAGTGAATACTGAAATTGTAGTTGTTCTAAGTCTACATCTACCATTTTTGAGATATCTCACTGCTCATATTAATTCTGATTTCCTAATAATTCAGGAGGGAATTAAAAGTTTACTACAAAGGTTAGAGAGAAGGCAGCAGAGTAGCTATGTAGAGTCTTCAGAGCACATTGGTAGCCTGACAGCCATAAAAGGAGAGAGGTAGAAAGGACTAGGAAAGAAGAGTCTCAGACTACAGCTCCATTTTAGGAAACTTTGGAGAAACCCATGCAGAGTCCTCCAATTTATACTCATCCATTAGGAGAGTTGTGCATCATCGAAATCAGTTGTGACCCCCACTGTGCTTGGTCATTGTCTGAGAACATCCTGACAGGTTCTGCCTGTAAGAATCTCCATGGCTGCCAACCAACTAGACTCTCTCCAGCAGCTTTATGAAAGAAATAATTTCATGGCATTCCCATGGCCACCAGAGCTCTTAGTATTTCCTCGCAAGTCAACAAACACTAACATCTCATGGGTCATTACTGGTTTATGCCTTGCCTTTGCCTTCTTTAGGATCCTCACTGCTGTTCACTATGTTGCCTCTCACAATGACTTCTGGCAGGTTCCAAAACTATCCCTATGCATCTATTACCAGCATACTGCCATAGGATGAGGAATGGGAGGTTTGTAATTGGTACTGCCTGCACGTTGTCATTATATCCTAAACAGGCCACGCTCCCTTCTCTTAGTTATCTCAACAAAGAAGAAACCAGTCGGTAGATTTCCATGAAATGTTTGTTAAACTTAAATGAGTTTACATGAGAGAATTGCAGCATAGCAACTGACAACTTACAGTGTCTATGACTACACTCAGAGCTCATAAGCTGTAGTCACTCCTCTTGGGGAAGTTAACCCTGTCCTTGGATATTTAGAGCAGTACTTCCCCCATGGACTTCATCCTTCCCCTTTGTGAAACGGACCTGCCTAACCCAATGAGAGTGCCCGTGAAGAAAGCTAGTGCTCAGAATCAGTCATGACGATGGGACCAGCCTCAGGTCCTGGGTTCGCCTTGTCACAGGATTACACACAGTGGGAACTAGTCTACACAAGGCAATCAGGACACATGTATAGTCTCTTACCTAGTGACTCCAAAAACCCAAGAACATATTATTCCTACATCCCACACCATCCTGGCTACTGATCTACTTAGGATGACGTGCACTCAGTTAGAACCTCAACTATCTCAATCTAGTACAATTCCTTCCTCCCACCTTTTAGAACACCACTTCATATGTTCACACAGTAAATATACATAGCAAGTAACTCTTTAGAGAAGAGTACCATCTAAACCCACACAGAGAAAATAAAGATTCTTCTCCTTCATAAGCAGAAAAGCTTGTGGAGGCAATTCCGTCTCAAGGATACACAAGTATGTAGACTCTTAATTGTAACACTTCTTTTCTCATACTATAACCTCCTAGCTTAATATTTACTTCAGAATTTCTCCAAAGAATAATAGGAAGCTAACTTGGCATTGGTAGAGGATCATTATAGGTTACTATAAATAGTAAGACAGGATGTCTAGTAGAAGTATTTTAAATCCTTACATCAGATTAAAAATATTTGTAACTTTAACATTTTTCCTTTTCCCAGTTACTACTGGTTCCATGGAAATTTATACAAACGTGAAGTTTCAATCAGTTAACTCTACATGTAAAAATATTAAATTAAACATCTATGGAGTAATGAGTGTTCATTTTTTCATCTGTTCAGCCGTGTAATGTGTTAATACCAACTACCTACCAAATTTCTTTTTTTTTTAAGATTTATTTATGCATACAAGAGCTGGGGTACAGGCCAGAGTTGCAGGAGGTGAGAGGATTTACCAGACAGAGTGGGAAACAGAACAGGCAGACTGACTGGAACACACTGCTGAGGGGAACAGCGGGCAAGGTAGGAGAGGTCTGCTGTGCCATGTGGGTCCCCTCCCTGGCCGGCATTGAACTTGTGCTGCAGTGGCTGTGGTTTGCTTCATAGTGTGCTGCCTAACCCACTGCACCACCAGGGAGGCCCCCAAATTTCTTTTAAAACTTACCTTTACTGTATTGCCTACTAAATCTTCCAAGAATGTGCAAAGTACTTTTCACAGCAGAGTTTTCAAACAAATTACATTCCTAATCTAATTATTCCAATTCTGAACATTTATACTTGATAGCCTACTGTTATCTAACCATTTGTGTTTTCCACTGACCTTAGTTTTGTATGCGCTCCAACAGTGCAGAAAAGGTCTGGTCCATCAAATAGCTGACGTGTTATTTTTTTTCTCTCTTGTTAAGTAATCTCATTTCCTTCAGGCACTTGTCATATAATGTGGGATTTATTTTATTATGTATATTTTACATTATTTTTCATTTTTGTCCATGAAATAGGGTAGAAAAAAAGGGAAAGGTGGGATCTTTTAAACAGCATGGACTTGGCTAACAAAGAAAGTTAGATGTTTTACATCATTTACATGCCAAAAGAACCTTCTGGAGAGCCTAGTCCTAACTTTCACATCTAGAATATGTAGATATGGAAAGCCCAGTGCCTACTTCATAAGCACTTATAAAACTGAGATTATGCATTCAGATCTCAGAAGACACCACTTGGCACATAATAGCTATTGTTCTTGTTCAACATTTGTCTGGATAATCTTCAGTGTTTATTTTTCATTAAAAAGGGAATTCAAATGTAAGCAAATTAAGTGAGAGGTGATCTAGCAGGCACTTTTTCCTATTAACATCACATTCCTTTCCAATTATTGCATACATATTTATATTCAGATAAACACTTCTCTCCCAAGTGTACTATATATGTCCCTTCTTTAAATCACAATCATTTTTAGTATCTACCAGTAATTAACAAGCCAATGTGGAAAGTAGGAAGTACAACCATGATGAAGCCAGCCAAGTAAGAAGATACATAGACATGTGTACAGTTATAAATGTTATGCATGAAACATGCGTGCTGAGACAGGAGAAAAACGTGTTCCAAAACAGAATATTACAAAATGAATTTGCTTAAGACAGTGTCAGAGGTATTTAGTAGGAATCCTAACATAGGCATTTATTTGTCCGTCAATCCATCCATCTGTTCACCAAATCTTTGTTCAACAGTCTCTGCTCCAGGTAATACGTGTCTCTCTAAATGTCTACAGACAATATGGTGATAAACTTTTGGCTTTTGTTCCCCACAACTATCTAGAAGAAAAATCCAGAGAAACAATGATTTAATATGCTGTGCTGAGAGAGATAAAGTCAGGATTTTAACAGAAGACAAAAATAAATCACAAGAGGAAGTACTCGATTTAGCAAATAAAAGTAAGGGTGCCTATTAAATTTAAATTTCACATAAACAAGTATTTTTAGTATAAATATGTCTTGTGCAATACATGGGATATACTTAGACAACTAACCATTAGCTATTTATTTGAAATTTAATTTAAATAGTGTCCTGTATTTTACCTGAGAACCCTGATCTACCTGACAACCCTAAATCTAAGAAATGAGTTGAGGTTTTCCCACATGCAGCGTCACTGGGGCAAACTGAAAGAGCACATGTGATGGAGGAACAGCACTATGTCAGATTAAAAAATGATAAATCCAGAAAACTGAAGAAAATATTTATGACCAATGTCATGGAGAAATGAATTCTATTTCTTGGAGTAACTAGAAGCTATGTACAGTATTTAAGCAGGAGACTGATGTGATCAATTTGCATTTCCAAAGATCAATCCAGTTGCAATGTGAAAAATGGATCATAGGGAGCAAGTCTAGAGGCAAAGAGGAGCTGTCAATCTAGAAGAGACAGAATATAGGGAAGCAAACTAATCAGAAGGAGCGGTTTGAACAAAGCCTTTAAGACAAAAATGTGAAAATCACTGCGCATTCAGAGAATAGTGAAGAACTTGATCTTCAAGGGCCAGAGTAAGAGGAAATTAAACTAGAAAGTGAGATAGACTCCAATTTTTGTTGTTTTTTTTTTTGTTTTTTTTTTGTTTTTTTTTTTGTTTTTTTTTTTTGAATGGGGAATGCTTATCCGGCAAAGCCTTAGACTTAACGCCTAGAAAGTGGCTGGAAGATTTTAAAGGGATTATCATCATTATCCTATTTCTCACTTTGAGAAAATGGACAGGTTAGCCTGACTTTTCAGAAATGTCAGCTACAATAAAATCGGTGATGATTCTCTGGTGATGCTGAAAATAAGAAAAAGGTAGGGAAGAAATAATTACAATATTCTCATTCTAATCAAATGCTTAAAGTAAAAAAAATGGATTAAAAATGACCCTCTAAATTCATTCTATAGAAGTTAAAATCATAAAGGACCAAAATTAGCATTCAGAGTGCAACCAAAACTTAAGACATGGAGACATAAGGAAAAGGTCATGTTGGAACTTGCACTTTCAACATCTTCTGTATCTTCCCACTCTCCTAGGTACATCTTATTCTTCATGATTATCATCACCCCAATCCTCGTTATCATGACTAACATTTGCATCGTGCCTATAATGTTCCAGCAAGGAATGCTTACAGCAACCTTATAAGGAGGATGTTGCTTTTATTCCCAGCTTACATAAGGAATTAGATACAAGCCAAAGTCTTCAAGTTGTCTGATGCACATAGCTAGTAAGTACCAGCATGATTCAGAAGTAGGAGAGGCACTGTCTTAAATCAACTAAACTCTTGGGTAAAGAAAAGAACCACCTTTAAAAATCTAAAATTTCCATTAGAGGAAAAAAATCAAGTAGGAAAATAGCTTCAAAAGCTAGTAGTATCGTGAATTTGAATTGGTGGTCAATAACAACATTTGGATCAGCCAGACCAGGCTGCGATTCAACCAAGATGTTAGTAAAAACAGCATCTATGCTATGTGTCACCTATGATATAAAGATCTTTCAACATTTCAAAGAATACAAGCATATATGGTTCTGTGAGTTTAGCAGTGCCTTCAGTAGATCTGCATTTGAGAGACAAGTACAGAGCTGATGCACAGATCAGTGTTTGGGTACCCAGAGAATAGCTGCTACTACATCTTATTTCAGCATCATGACCGAGAGAATAATTTCCTGAATGAAACTGCTAGAAGATATGTGAATGCACCTTTATCAATAATTATAGGAGCTGCTATGAAAGAAACACCCTGGTAAAGATTTAAGCAAAACTAAGGGTCAGATGTTTTTAATGGTCTAAAGTGGACATTTTAACTTCCAGTAGTGTGGAAATAGGAGAGAATTGCCCAAAGTCTGTCAAGATAGGGAATCTAGTAGCTTGATTTCAAATATAAAGCAAGAACCAAAAAGCTTCATACTGAGTATGAGAGTAAAATAGAAATACAAGTGTTCTACAGTTAGTAAACTTGAGTAAATAAGTAAACAAATATTGATCGATTAAATATGTCTCAAACCTTTATGCTGAGTTGAAGGAGGAGATGTGTGTGAGGTATCTTCACTGCAAACTAATAAACAGAAGACGTCAGCAAATGAATTTTCAGGCCTAATTAATATTTCATTAGTAAGAAAGGTATGAAGTCAAAATTTAGCTTAAAATTTATACTGTTCACTCATAGACCTCTGAAATAAGTCAGAAAACAAATTCCTCACTTCAAGAAGCTTCTCTGAGCTCAAGTGGAAAATAAAACTCACAAATATAAAATTCTTCCTTAAAGCAAAATTTAGCCAAAATTCACAGACACACGAAGGAAACCTACATGTAAGCATAAACAAACAGGACCTGCAAAGCCTTCAAGGAATGTACTTCTAGAAGTATGTTAGAGATCTTTCAAGAAATGAAAGACTTAAAACAGGTAAAACAACACTTTTTGAAAAAAATAAACACATTGACTTTTGATGTGTATCTAGTAACTGAAATTAAAATCATGCCTGGGTTTACAGCATAGAAGAGAAAGATAACTTATGAGCATCACGATCAGGGAAACAGACCCACCTAACGGCAGATTGGAAAGTAAACTGTAAGGGCTTCCCTGGTGGTGCAGCAGGTTAAGCAACGTACTATGAAGCAGACCGCAGCCACTGCAGCACGAGTTCGATCCCTGCTGCCGGCCAGGGAGGGGACCCACATGGCACAGCAGACCTCTCCTGCCTCGCCCACTGCTGCCCTCAGCAGTGCCTTTCAGTCAGTCTACCTGTTCTGTTCACGGCTCTGTCTGGTGAATCCTCTCACCTTCTACACACACCTCTGGCCTGTACCCCAGCTCTTGTATGCATAAATAAATAAATGTTTAAAAATAAATAAAGTAAAACTGTAAACCACTTCCCCTCTCAGTCACCACTTGCCCACCCTATCAGTGGAGTTCCAGCATCATGTGGGTTACAGCTGACAGAGCTGCAGACACACAGATTCAGCATAAGGAAGATGCAAGCACAAAACACCAGAGCAATCTCAAGTCTGCACAAAAAGTTCCAGTTGGCACTTTAGAAACACAGCCTAACCAGAAAATTAAGATAAAACTTCGCACTAAAGTCCTTTTTTTCAGTTCTTACTACTCAGCGTGTCACGTCTAGCTGTCAATAAAAAAATCTTAAGGCCAGAAAAATCACAGTGTGGAGAGACAACGCTGGCAGCAGAATCAGAGTCAGCATTGAGACAGATGTGGGAACTATGAGACAGGAATTTAAATCACTGTGTGTTAAGGAGTCTAATGAAGAAAAAAAAAAAAGATAACAGACATGAACATTCAGTTAATGTAACAGGAGCAGTGAAATGCAAATTCTAAGGCCCAAAATCGAAAGGAAATTCTAGAAATCAACACTGTTACAGAAATGAAGAATGCAGTGTTTCTGACGAGCTCATCAGTAGATGAGACATAATTGAGGACAGAATCAGTGTTCTTGAAATAAGTCTCAAAGTGAAAAGCAAAGAGAAAATGAGAATGGTGAGAAATGATTATCTAAGAAGTAAGGGACAATTTCAAAAGGTTTAACAAACACATTGGAGTACTAGGAGAAATAAGAATGGAGCAAAAAGAATATTTGAAGGAATAAAGAATGAACAATTTTACAAAATTAATTACAAATACCAAACCACCAATCCAGAAGCTGAGAACACACCAAGCAGGATAAATACCAAAAAAATCTATACCTCGAAATTTCACATTTACACTTTAGAAAAGCAAAGACAAAATCTTGAAAGAAGCCAAAGGGAAAGAAAAACACCTTTAAAAATACCTACAATGAAGTAATAAACAGGACTTCTCATCAAAAACAAGAAATGGAATGATTTTAAGTGGTGAATGAAAAAGAAAATGCAGTAACATACAATCCTATCTCCAGTAAAACTGTCCTACAAAATAAAGGGGAATAATACAGACTTTCACAGGAAAACAAAACCCATAGAAATTCATTGTCAACAGACCAATCATTCAAATAATAAGGGGAAAAAAACCTTTAGAGAGAAAAAAAAATGACAGCATTTTATATGAAGAAGTATTCTAAGGGGAAAAAAAAATTAAAAAAGCCAAAATGAAATCTGTTGTCTTCCTATTTTTTTCCTCAAAGATTTTATTTATTTATGCACACAAAAGCTGGAATACAGGCCAGAATAGGGGGGGAGTGGTAAGAGAGTTCACCAGAGACAGTGAGGAGCAGAACAGGCAGATCCACTGAAATACACTGCTGAGGGGAGCAGCTGTGCCATGAGGGTCCCCTCCTGGCCAGGGGTGGAACTTGCACTGCAGTGGCTGCGGAAGCACCACAGTGGCTCTCAATCCCTTGTCACCAGGGAGACTGCTTATCTTCCTAATTCTCAACTGATCTAAAAGGTCACAGCTTGAAGTATACAAATAGTACCAGTGAGTGATTATGGCATGTAGTTCGGGAATTTAATAACAGCTTAAGGGACAGGAGGGTATAACTGAGAAGAGTGTTTCATCCAACCATTATCACCATCTGTCACTTGAAAATGTAAGTAGAATATTTGCAACTGTCTATTGCCGACCGCTAAAAAAATGAAAAAGATAATGTCATTGATACAGTAGCAAATGAGTTAAAACAATCATCCAATTCTCCATTTAAATCAGAGAAGGGGGCCTCCATAGTGGTACAAGTGGTTAAACACGGCACTATAAAGCATTTGCAGCCACTGCAACACAAGTTCGGTCCCCGGCCAAAGACCTGACCCACATGGCACAGCAGACCTCTCCTGTCTCACCGCTATTTCACCTTAGCAGTGTATTTCAGCAGATCTGCCTGATCTGCTCCCCATTCTTTCTCTGGTGAATCCTCTCACCCCCCTACACACACCTCTGGCCTTTACCCCAGTTCTTGTATGCATAAATAAATAAATCTTTAAAAAATAAGTTAGAGAAGGGTTGAAAGAAGAGATTAGAAAAGCAAAAGTACAAAAGTAATAAATTGAAAATAGTTACAAACATGGAAAATATTTATCTAATGCTGTCAATATGCAATTAAGTATGAATGGCCTAAATACAAGTGTTAAAAGAGATGGGGGTGGTTAAAAAAAAGTATCATTGTATGCTTCTGTCAGTAACTCACTTTCAGAAAAATATGGGTCTTAAAACTTGAATGATAGAAACTGTTTTATTTGAACTAGGAACTTAGTAAGGGGACTTATTTCTATACAACATAAAGTTAGAAGACATCGATCAACTCCTAGGATTTTTAAAATTATATCATTTTTTATTGAGATAACATCAATGTGCATGATTCAGAGGTATAGGTTCACACCTCTTCAGATATTGGTATTTTGATGTTGGGTGTAGTGTGATGAACGAAGATTTTGTATTTTAAATAGTAACTGAGTTGCTATCTCACTATAAAATCTTGGCTTAAAGAAAATCATATGGTTTCTCCTTTAAAAGTAAAAGTCTTATTAAGTCAAAAGACTTCCAACTATTTTTCTTCATTTATTTAATTTGTCATCCTATTATGAAATCAAATTAGATTAGTTAGACTTTACTAAGTCTTCACAAACCATGTTGGTCATTACCATGGCTATCTGTAAGAATTTAATGTGGTAGTTAATGATTTGTTTCAGTCTCTCAAAGGAAGGTCATTAAAATCACTCCCATAGTTCCCAGAGTAGACACTGCTGTGACCCAGTTTGAAATGCACTCAAGGTCACAAGTCACCTAACCCTATGCAATTTAGCATGACTGATGCTTTTTCCCTCATTTTATTTTAGTTGCTTAACCCTCAACCATCCTACTCACATTGTTACTTCTATTTTTATGTAACAACTGAATTTGTTTCCATAGACTAATGAGGAAGGAAATCATTAAATCTATATCACTTTAGTCCCATTATGTTTACTTCAGTAGCTTCAATTTCCTATTTCTAGCTAATGAATGCATATATTTTGCATAAGTTTTATTTAAAATATGTTTAAATATATGCACTTTAATTTCTTTTTACTGTTCTTACTAGAAACATGATTCTAAGAAAGTCAAAATAAGCTTAATGCTAAAACAAAGAAAAAATAACTTTAAATAAAGGGGAAAACATACAACTTACAAAAACAGAGTCAGGAAAAGTTGCTAGTATTGGTAACCAACTTCCAAACTGTCTTTCATTACTAAATGTTGAACTTAACTAAAACATTTGATACTGAGTAACAGAACAACCAATTTTTTCTATCTGTAATTATGTTAACATTGAGAATAAAGACAAAAATCTAATGAAAATATGCAAAATAATGTTGAGCCTATTGTTATAAATCATCTTACTAACATTGCTATAACTCAGCATCCCAGATCAAAAAAGGTAGAGTCAAGGTATTTGATTTTGCTTAACAATCAAGTAATTGCTCAAATGCTATTGCCTTTGGATATGTCTAAGTTCTATCTCCTTGCCTGTTAATCTTTAAACCCATAGGCATTTCAGGGTAGACATAATCAGTATGCTTCTGATTTATTGTCACATAGTCATTGAAGAGATGTTTCTAAAAAGTTAGTTCATGACAAATGTGTTTTAAAATACTGTCAAGACCTTGTATTTAGAGACAAAAAGTCATATGGCAGCAGATGTCACTGGACTAAAATCGCATCAAAGAGGTCTTACTGTAGAATATTGAAAGTCAGAATAGATTTTCGACTTGAAAAGGCACATCTACTGCTATTCACCAGTGTTGTCTAATCTCTCCCTTTCCATGTATTTGAACTTTAAGAAGTTGAAATTAGACTTTAAAGGTTGTCCTACTGCTTTTCTTTCATTATCTGACTTTTCCATCGCTTTCTTGAGTTTTTGGTTCTTTTGTGAACATCTTGTTTATCATAGTATAGGACTTCTCCCCTGAGGTACAGTCACCATAATTTTCCCACCACTGAAGTTCCCATGGTTCTACACCACACTCCATTGCACTTATTAAAATGACATCTAATGAAAATCTTTCTCTCTTAGATTCATCTTCTACACACTATTTTAACAATAATGTTACTAATGCCTTAGATTAAGAATTCTAGAACACAGACAGTCTTTCTGGGAGTTGTCAATAGTCAGAGGGGACAATCAATGCAAGAGTAAAAATAAGACAACAAAAAGACACTAAAACCATCTTCCGCACTTCTATCAAGGTCTACGAACAAGATCTGAACACAAAATCAGTCCATTAAACACAAAAAGCATTTAGTAAGGCGGTGATAAGGTTTGTTCTCTGATCAATTATTTTTGTAGAACTCTATTGTCATAGATAGAATATTCTGTTATAAATTTCACTAACTTATAACATATCAAAGAATAAACTCACTCATGAAGCCTTTGAATAGAGATGCATACTGCTAAGAGTCACTGGCATGCTAAGAATAATACAGGTGTGCTCCACTGGACAAGGTTATTATCTGTCTACCCAAAAACACACTCTGATCACCTGCTAGGGTTCTTGGTGCAGAGACTACAGGACAAGATGGAGAAACACTCAGTGCTATGTATGAGTCAGCCTATACCTTCATGCAAGAACCAACTGTTAAGTCTTCAAGAATTTTTGAGAGCTATTAAACAGAGACATTTAAAAAAACTCATAATAATGCTTTTAATTTATAGGTAATATTCAAAGCTTATAAATTGCTCATTTTATGACATTTTTCTATTATGTATGCTTTTGAGGTTATTTCTGTCATTTATCTGTATCATGGAAATGCAATGTGTTGGTGTTTCATCCTTCATCTCTTCCCAACTCTGATCCCAGAGACATCACATTGCTTGCCTGGATCTGATCAGGTGGAAGTATTAAGGCCACGGATTTCAGTGAAAGCTACAAATCATAGTTTTACTTTTTTGTTTTGATTTTCTAGAGATCATAATAAATGTGCTAATAAAGCAGATTTAACATCAATGTGTGTTGTATGTGTGTTTGTTACTGTCAATAGCATCACATTTTGAAAAATTATGTTTCCAGTAATCAAAATTACTCAGTTTAGCAGTCACTCCCACCTGTGACTAACAAATGAATTCTCAACATATGCTTTTGTTGTTTCCCTTTCATCTCACTCATTTGCATAAATGAAAATATCAGCCAACACTCATGTCAACACCACTCCCATCCATCATAACAATGATAGTTTGACTATAGATACAAAAGCTTAGCAACAATCCAAAGGTAAGTCTTCTTTGACAATCAACTGATTCTATGAAATTATTCATAAAGGCATAGTGGGGCCTCCCTGGTGGCGCAAGGGGCTGAGCACCACAAATTGAACTTCCACAGCCACTGCAGCACAAGTTAAATCCCCGGCCAAGGAGGGGACCCACATGGCACAGCAGACCACTCTTGCCTCACCCACTGCTCCCCTCAGCAGTGTATTTCAGTAGATCTGCCTGTTCTGCTGCCCACTATCTCTAATGAATCTTTTCACTCCCCCTACCACTGCATCTCTGGCCCAGCTCTTGTTTGCATAAATAAAATCTTTTTTTTAAAAGGCACTGTACATTTAAATGTATACATTATAGCTTACACAACCTTTATGCCACAGAAAGTCATAGTAAACTTATGGATATATACATCTATAGATACTTTCTTGAGAACTGCTTATTTGTGAACCCAAGTCTGGAGTTGCTGGAGGGGTATACTCGCTTTCAAGACATCCACAGCCTGGAATGAAGGGTGGGGACACTGTATTAACAGACATAGGCAAACAGGAATTGTCTATTTGAGAATACAGAGGAGAAACTAAACCTGCACTGTTCCCTAAGAGGTCACAGGGCAGTGTTCCAGGAAGATCTAATAGCACTTGAGCTAAGTGGGAACTGGCCTTGCAAGTTGAAACAATAGAACTCTTGAGTATAGTCATTGCTAAAATGAAGATTTGTATATGTAACAAATTAGTGAATAAGAACTTTGATGCCTCTGTTTATAGGTGTAGACAGTGTTAAAAGAAAGCTAACAGAAAACACCATTGTTGAAAAAATCATTTTAACTGCAACACTCTCCTGTGCAGAAGACAGGCTAGGAAGAGTGAGCCGTCAGTACCTTGGTGTCACAAGGCATTAACTGACATCAAGAGCTTTGACCCAACACATGTGTGTAGAGCATGATGTGTATGTCAGGATTTCACAATTGGCTGTCAGAGAAAAATCAAGGAATGCGTACAGAAGTCTGTACCTGGGGTTGAAAGGGGAATGGAGAGAATGGGCATTCCCAACCGTTTCAGAACACTCCCTGATCACGGTAAAAGGAACTTCCATGATTTCAGGGGAACTAAAGAGGAAACTGCCTGCTCTCCCCTGGGTACTTCCAGAAGGGTGACTGATTAAGTGTCCTAGATAGCTGGGAAGTTAACAGGTATGCACCTGTGCGTGTAGACATCAGCTGTGGTGTTTGTGTGTGTGTATTCACATGCATGTACATGTAATGTGTGCAGGGAGAAAAATGTAGCTGTCAAAGGTGGAATCCCTACTCTTCTAGGATCTGTCCTTAATTTTTATTCTCCAGATTCTTATAGTACAAATGACATCAGTCGTTTTATTTGATGTTTGATTACTTCAGATAGGAATTTTCATCTCACATGCAGCTCTGTGTTCAGGTACTTAGAGAAATTTTTGAATCTCAGAAAAGGCTTTCCTTTTTTGTTTTCCTGTTCATATTTCTAGCTCCTGTGTCAACTTAGTCCTTTTGGATTCCATGCAGAAGTGTGCCTAAAGAAAAAACACATTTTACCAAAACTGCTTCATCTTCATCTCTTCAAAACAGCTTACCTTCTAATCCCTTTCATGTGTGACACTCCACAGCGGAGTGCTTTGGTGAAGTTCTGCACTGATCTTCACATTACAATTTCCCTGACAGTCTAGGACTTTCATCTCCATGGAGGAGGAGTGTACTGTCACCAAGTAAACTTGTTAATTCAGTGACTGTTAGTTTATCTCCTGCTTCATATCTGTGGGTTATATCTTTTCATCTTATCCACAGGCATGAAAAGTTTTTCTACATTTCACAAATCCATCAAAGTGAGAACAAAACAGATTCTAAAACAACATCTAACTATCCTTAAAGATTGGAACTCTTGTGCTTTAAATTCCTATACATTATTTTTAAAATGTAGGCAATAAGAGTAATATTCAATACATTATCTATATTGAATTATTCCACCCTAGGAAGAGGACAATCTGATGAAGATTGTAATGACAGTTTTCATCAAAAAAAGAAAATCTAAAATGTTAAGTATATTTTCTTATTGCTAATACTGACCAAAGAAGAAAGTAAGAATGAAATAGAGATAGACTAGGTTGTGCTTTTGTAATGACCTCAAATCTCAAATGACTTTCAACAGTGTATTTACTGAAGGGGGAGGGAAGGTAAAGAGCAAATCGGGAGAGTATCAATGGATTCTGGTGGAAGATTATGGGTGCCTGGTGGGGAGCACAGTGAGGTGATATGCACCTAGGAAATCTGAATCTGTACTTCTGAATCACACAACCATATTATAAATCAGTGTTACCTCAATGAAAATACAAAAAAAAAAAAAGATCATTCCCTATTGCTATTCTAACAAATTAGCACACACCTCACTTAAAACACATTTATTATCATACAGTTCTGTAGAGCAGAAGTCTGAGGAGGGTTTCAATGGGCTAAATTATCCAAATCTAGGAGAAAAATCCATTTCCTTATTTTTCCCAATTTCTAGAAGCCACCTGAATTCCTTGGCCCCTTCTACAATGACCACAGTTGCATCAATCCAACCTCTGCTTCCACTGACATTTTAAGGACCTTTGGGATTTCATTTGGCCCACCCACTTATCCAAGGTAACATCCCCACCCTCGGTCCTTAACTTACATCTGCACGATCTCTTAGGTCACAGAGAATGACGTAGTCACACATCCCAGGGATTAGAACATGGATCCTTGGGAACATAATGTTCTGTCAACCACAAGCAGCTCATCCACTGAGAATCTACCTGCTCGTTGTAAATCAGTCAACTACCATGCTTCAGAACAGCTGAGAATGTCCAGAGAAAAGCCAGGTGCTTTCTCTTCTAAAAGAGAACTCAAAGAAGTCATACTTTTATATTAAATGTTGATTTAGACAACACATATCAAAAAAGTCTAACCCCAAAGAAAATAAATACAATAACTAAGTGACAAATCTGTTTCCATTGTGCTGTATAACTTTTAGAAATATGAACACGGGGTCCATTCACTGTATTTTTCCCTTTGCTTAATATCCAAACAGGTTGTCAGATGCCACTACTTTTGCCTAGTGGTTTCTAGAATGTGGAAAATTAAAGGTGTTGTAGCTTTTAAAAATCTTAGCTTGCTGAAGACATAACACCAAATATCCCAGATGAGGGGACAGAGTAAAAAACATTCCATCGGGGCCTCCCTGGTGGTGCAAGGTGTTAAGGCACATCATTATGAAGCCTCCACACTCACTGCAGCATAAGTGCAATCCCTGGCCATGGAGCTGACCCACATGGCACAGCAGACCTCTCCCGTCTCGCTGCTATTTCACCTAAGCAGTGTATTTCAGTAGATCTGCCTGATCTGCTCCCCATTCTGTCTCGGGTGAATCCTCTCACCCCCTACACACACCTCTAGCCTGTACCCCAGTTCTTGTATGCATAAATATTTTTTTTAAAAATTCCATCCTACAGAAAAAGGAAGCAGGAGTTTATTATCTGGAAGTACAGTCAGAACTCAGGATAACCAATTGGTGCCTCCTACGAAACAAAGTCAATTCATAGCATCACCAGCAGTGATTAGAGTGTCATTATGTACTAAAATGCTAATACTCATTGATGCAATGTCAGTATTTCTGTGTTTGAAACAACATGATATTTACATCATTTATATCTTGCAAACCAGATTAATAACACAGCTCACCAATATGTGCAAAAAAGGCCAACTAGGAGCTGCCTGCAAGCCCAGGCATATCTGCACCTGCACAAGTTGCAGTAAGAACCCACCTCCCACTGAAGACAAAAGCTTTTATTTTGCAATCCTATTGCAAGGTGTTTTGGAAGACGACCCTCACTACTCTGGCAGACAGGAGAACAAGGTCATCTGGACAGACTTGAAATCTGAAATGGCTAAGCAAATTCTGATGCCTGCAGGAAAAGCCAGTCCTTCCACTTCCTCCTCCTCCTCCTCCACCACCACCACCACCACCACTGTGCCCCCATGCCCCACTGATGACGTAAATGCTGAATAAAGATTTAACACACATGCCCCCATCCTTTGCATTTCTGTGTGTATTCTTTAAAAAGGCATGGGTGAATATGTGGTAGGAATTTTACATTATACATACATTGTACACAATTTTATGGGGACTACACTGTACATACATTGTACAAAAATGAACAATGGTGTAAAATACTTGAAATTCTGCATTGCCTTCCTCTATCATCAGCGGTCTTTAGGTCAGGACAATTTAGACCTAGAAAACTCCTGTTAAGAAAAATCACATTTTTCATGTCCAGGCCTCACTGTTCCTAACTGTATAAACGAAATTCAAACTTGTGTTTATCGGAACATTTCTCACAAAGTAAAATCCATCGGGCTACTTCCAGTTTCAAATCCTCACTTTGTCTAACTCTCATTGAGTCTCATTGAGACTTATTTCCAGTTAACAGCTTTAGGCATTGATTATTGCCATATTTCAAAGACATTTGACCAATGAAATATTAGCTTCAAAGCACTAAGTTGATACACTCTACTGAAGAGGGTTGAAAAAAATGTTTTCAATGTTATCAACAAAATCATTATAATTTGTGAGGAGTTAAAGGCTAGGGACTCAAAGGAAAATATCTGGAGTAGTTTATAAATGTCTGCTAAACATTCTCCTGCCAGTATAACCTTAGTAAGTGCCTTTCAATAACGATATTGAGGCAGTTTTGGAAGAGTTACATTTTACAAAGAAATTAAACAACTTTATTTTGCACATAAGAACTGGGGTACAGGCCAGAGGTGGAGGGGTGTGAGAGGATTCACCGGAGACAGAGTGGAGGATTCACCAGAGACAGAGTGGGGAATAGCTCAGGCAGATCCACTGAAACACACTGCTGAGAGGAGCAGCGGACGAGGCAGGAGAGGTCTGCTGTGCTATGTGGGTCAGCTCCCTGGTTGGGGGGCAAACTCATGCCACAGTGGCTGGAAGTACCTTGATAATGCTGAGACTCAAGCCCTGTACCACCAGGGAGACCCAGCATCGTATCCTTTTTAGTGATTCACGGATGATGAAATTTTGTTCACTTTTATATACAGTGCTAGTTTTGGCTATAACTATATTTTTAGATGTTTAGCATTGGTAATCTATTATATAATCAGTTTTACAATTTTTTCCTATTGTATGCACTCTTTTACTTTACTTCTAGCATTACTCTATTAGCGAGGAAGCAGTAAGGCTAGTATTACTCTGTCTCCCTCCTACTGCAGCCACTCCGTCCAGCCTGTCGGCGCCCCAGCAACAAAGCCCCATCATCAGGAGATGCTTCTAGGGCTTGAAAGGCTGGTAAGTACGAAAACAATCGGTGACACCACAGCAGTGGTCCTATGGTCTCCCTCAAGTTCTGTCCTTTATTTTTTGGTCTTCCTCAGATTTTAACGCGACACAACAGTGACTGGAAACATCCATTAACGACTGAGATTAAATTCCCTGTCTTACCAATAGGAAACAGATTATCCTATAATTCTTATTTATATCATGATTGTTTATATTATATTGTTCTCTTCTCTCCTTCTGCCTCTCCTCCTCTATCTCTTTTGTTATTTAATTTAGATATTTAATTTAGATACTTAATTTCGTTAGATATTTAATTTCGTTAGATATTTAATTTCGTTAGATACTTAATTTCGTTAGATATTTAATTTCGTTAGATATTTAATTTCGTTAGATATTTAATTTCGTTAGATATTTAATTTCGTTAGATATTTAATTTAGATATTTTATTTAGTTAGATATGTTATTTAGTTAGATATTTAATTTAGTATTGATAATATATTGTATTATATAATCTGTGTACATTGTTTATAATTCTTGCATCCCAGTTATTGAGATAGTTACAAAAACAACCATTTTCTCTACAAAACTAATATTAATCAACCTAATATAAATATGCGAGGAAGGGAGGTTTTAAATTTCTTTGTGGCAGGTTGGAAAAAAGTCTGTGATTCTCTCTTCCTGTGTAATTCAGAGAATTTTAGAATGTACCTGATTAGCACACCTGCACAAGACAATGAGAGAACTGAAATATACAAAATGCTAAAATGAGAGGTTTTAAGCACAGAATTCTTTAAATGTATTATTTTTATGTTCTATGTATAAAATTCATAAAGAATGAGTAAGTGTTCTAAAAATACTTCCAAGACCACCCCCTAAAAGTGGCACCTTTTAGTATTTAGACATACTTCCTATTCGACTTAGGAAAGATAAAAAGCAAAAGAAAAGGATATGACAATAAAATAATCCCCCAGAACATAAATCCCTAATGTGTTCTAGATCCAGTCTATGCATTTTAGGTACAAAGGACAGAAGGAAGAGAAAAAGAGGACAAAGATAAAAGAGGAGGAGACGGGGAACCAAAAGAGAAAGAGGAGGAGAGGAATAAAGAGAAGAAAACTGGTCAGTCCTTGACAGTAAGGGAGAAGAAGCTCTGATAAAGTAAATACGTCATGTCATGTCATGTTAGATAGTAATAAGTACACAGAAGAATTAGGCAAGGGTTTAGAGAGAGACTAGGGATGCCACTATGTCAGAACAACCTTTCCTAAAAAGCAGACTTTAGACAGTCCTGAATTCCTGCATGATGCTTCACAGAAACTCCTCTGTGCTCTTGTGTGTTAGCACGTGCTAATTCCCGAGCATGATGCCCAGAGATAATGATTCAGAAGTTTTGACTAGGGTTCCATTCATCTACCTTGTTTAAATGCCTCACCTGATGCCAAGTAATCATGATACAAATGACTTGTTTTCACACACTGAAAAAATCCACACTTTATTATCCAAATTTATAATCACTATTCACATGTGACTATTAAAAGTTTCCTTCTAACATTCCTTAGTAAACTGTCTCTTATCCTAAAAGAGAAAAAGAGCAAATACCTGACAGAAAATGATATGCCAAAACCTGTGTGTGCTTTTACGAAGAATTTGTTTTTTAAATTTTAGTATCTAATTAAATAAAATTAAAAACTCAGTTCCTCAATCACTAGGCACATTTTCGTAAAGATTTATTTAGTTATGCATACAAAAACTGGGGTACAGGCCAGAGGTGTGGGGTGAGAGGATTCACCAGAGACAGAGTGGGAAGCAGAACAGGCAGATCGACTAAAATACACCAAGCTACCCACATGGCACAGCAGACCTGTCCTTTTTCACCTGCTGTTCCCCTCACCAGTGTATTTCATTCTATCTGCCGTTCTGCTCCCCACTCTGTCTCTGGTGAACCCTCTCGCCCCACCCCTGCACCTCTAGCATCTACCCCACTTCTTGAATAATAAAAAAAAAAAAAGATTTCTTATCAATTTTAACACCCACTTATACCAAAGAAAAGCAGCAATAGGGGTGGGTTATTTTTAATCTCAATTTTTTCAGTCTCTCCTGAAAGTATTATATATACAAATTTTATCCCCATAAGCATTTTCAAACTCAGGTGCTCAAATTCCAACATTCTTATAACACAGCCATTTTACATACTTGAGGCCAATTACATAGTGACAGATGAGATTGTGATGAGTTAGGCCTCTGACAGTCAAATCCAGTAAAATTTGAAGTTAAATTTAGGACCAGCGTGATCTCTATACAGTTTGATTTCTGTACAGTTCTAATCTACGTTCTAGTTATGTGCATTCTTCATTTGACTGACTGTATGTAATAATGTGGAGGACATGATGCTTAGTAGTCAGGATAGCTAACTGATTTCTAGCTCCAACTGGTGTAAACATTGTGGCCTGGTAGTGAAGCAAATACCCACCTATGAATCTACCATTGAAGTTACACCAGTTTTTGACATTTTATAGGTCTTGAATACAGATTTAATGTAGCAATATCTAGATACAGAATATTAGGCCTTAGGCCAAAAATCTAGTTTTCACCCATCCACTGACTCTTTTCATCTAATTTATCCTTTTATTCCCCATTTCCTTTCTGATAACCACTTTTTTGTTCTTGTAGCCTAAGAGTTTGTTTTTGATCTGCTTTGTTAGTTTATTTTAGTTTCTTTGTCTACCACACACTTGTGAAATCATACAGTGTTTGTTTTTGTCTGGCTTAGTTTATTAAGGATAATTCCTTGTAGGGCCATCCATGAAGTTGCAATGGGAGAATTTTTTTTTTAGCTAGTAGTAGTCTATTTTATTTATATATATATTTTTTATCTATTTTATTTATATAATATCTATTTTATATACACACACACACACACACACACACACCACATTTTTATCCAACTCATCTGCCAATGAGGATTTAGGTTGTTTCCAAACTTGGAATATTATAAATAATGCACCAGTGGATATGGGGGTACCTATAGCTCCTCTTTGGGTAGATAGCTAGCAGTGCAGTAACCGAATCATACCATAATTCTATTACTAATTTTTAGAGCAATAGCCATACTGTTTTCCATAGAGCTGCACCAGTTTACATCCTCACTAACAGTGTAGGCTGGTTCACCTTTCTCCATATCCTTGTCAAAACTTGTTTCTTGTCTTTTTAATACCAGCCTCTCAAACGGTGATGATGTAATAGCTCATGGTGGTTTGGGTTTGCATTTCCCTACTGAGGGATGACAAACATCTTTCCATACATTGATGGCCACCTATATGTCATCAGATAATTTCTTAATGCATGAAATCAGAACAGGACAATGAAGAATATTATACAATTTAAATAATGGTAAGGTAAAGAATACTAGAAAGACCCCTCTTAATTTGTTTTTACTTTTTCTTCCTATTTCTAGAAAATCCCATAGTCAGTGGTAATAAGGATAACTAATGACATATTTGGAAAGTATCGACCATCATGTCTTCACAACCCCCAAAGTAAGTTTTTTTTATTAGTTCAGCTTCAAAACCTCTTTTTTTTCAAAACAAATTTTTACTTCATTACTCAATTCCCCAACTTAAAGTGGAGTTAAGATGATAGGATGACTTCATTATACCAGTAGATGTTTTCAAATCTTAGTCATTTGTGTTTTTTTTAAATAAAAAGTTTAAGCAATATATAACAAGCGACTGACTAGCTCATTACTAGACTAATAAATGGGCTGTTTCCATATCTTGACTACTGTAAAAAGTGTTGCAAGTGAACATGGGAGTTTCCCATCAAATGAGTGTTTTTGTGTTCATGGGTACACACGTATGAGTAGAGTTGCTGGGCTGTATGGCAGATCTATTTCTAATCTTTTGAGAAGCCTCCACTTTGCTTTCCACAGGCACTGGACCAGGCTGTATTCCCACCAACAGTGGAGAGTGCTCCCTTTTCTCCACATTCTCGCCAGCACTTATTTCTTTTGATCTATTTGATATGGAGCAGTCTCCCAAGAGTGCAGTGATATCGCATTGTGTTCAATGGAAAGGAAGATAAACTTTTCACAGACAAACTTTTTGAGATGGTTGTTCTTCGGTAGAAAATAACTGTTGCAGTAATACCTTTAAATACCAAAAATATATACTATTGTGCAAGAATGGAAACAATCCAATAAACCCTTCATTATTTTAAAAAATATGTATCTTTAACATCTTCATTATTTATATAATGTTCTAATTCAGGCAACATACATTTTAAGAGTTTGCCCTACAGACTCAAATGACAGAGATGTAAGTTCTAAATTCATCTGTTAGTGATAATTAACATTATCTTACACATTAAAGTGGAAGACAGTTTAAAATGAGAAACATCCTCATTGAACTGATGAGTCAGAAACTCTATACTTTTTTTGAAGGTGCTCTGATTTTCCAGTAAACACCATAGGTGTAATTAGTTTCAAGGCATGGACTATTAAAGGACAGAGTCTGAGATGTGTGATACATAGAAATAAAATTTTTCAACAAAAATAAGAATGAGATTTTTAAAAATCTAACAGTGGCAAGTCCTAACAGGAAAGACTTCATTCAAAGCTCCAGGAGGCTTTACCAAATTATTTACTCAGGATAGAGCCCAGAATCTGTTAGGTTGTTTTGTTTTACATACTTATTATTAATATCTAAAGTTGTCCTTAGAGGGAAGTTACTGGTCTCTAAGACTACATGTAAAATGAAATGTAAATAGATACATATGTTACTTTAAACAATATATACTAACAATGCAAGGGTTATAAATAACACACTCATGGCTACGATGTGGCTTAGGTCTTTAATTCTAGATTCTCTAAAATGTGTATTGTGCAAATCCTGGACTCAGATAAATACTACTCTCCTGTTTCTTTTTCTAGTCAATTTTGTACCTGGCAAAGACTGGGTTAAAACCTGTTTCAATGTGGTCATTTTTAAAATCAACCATGGTGTATTAATTGGAAAGACCCTGCGTGACTGTATGCAATTGCTTTAAGTTTGGCCCTGATAATATCAGAGACGGTGAATTCCATGGTCTTATCTCATTTTCTGATAATCTCTTAGAGAATCTCATAGTTCATGCCCCTTCTGTCGCTGAAGCTTCTGTAATTGCAAGCTAATATTCAGGAATGTACTTTCTTACACAGATTCAGAAGGGCTTTACTGATTTTGTATATTTTAGAAATTTTCAGGCCAAAAATAACTTATAGTAACTTCATGTGAAAAAAAATGAGTTTTTGACAGTGTTTTATTCCTTTCAAGAGTATGCCATTCTGAAAAGGTGAGTTACTGGACTTCCAGTAAGAGTAGTACTTCTAGGTCTTGCTTGAGACACTACAGAATGATTGAAATTCTTTACATAAATTGTTATTTCGCTAAAGAATTCAGCATTTTCACCTGAAAAATAGTTTATTATAATCTGTGGCCTAATAGTGGTTTATGGTTTTTTCCAGTCTCCTGAGAATGTCTGATATGAGTGTTTGAACTCAAAAACACCATGAATAGAATAATTTACAATAACCCAGGCTCTTCCTGACCCAAATCTCAAAAACAACCACTCTGGGTTGACCTTCTAAGTCACACTGTTAAATGGTTGATGAGTGGAGAATCTGTACCTTGCTCTTTTTGTCATTCCCATCTTATCAGACAAAGGTTTTTGCTGCCACTAATAGACATTCTCACCAATGACGCAGGAAATGAAATGATTGTAAGGGTTGTGAATCACTCCCATATCTGAAGAAGTCTGGAGAAAATGGACATCAGTTTGTCAGGCTCCTCCTGTTCACACACACGTGCATCTGGACTGTCCTGACCCCGCTCTCACCTCCACCGCACCTGGACTTTTCTAATGCTGACCTTTCCAATGTGCCATTGTCATGCTGAGTAACCTCTCCCAAGTCTTGCTCTTGGGGACAGGACCATTTTATTAGGAAGATCTAATTTGAACATGTCTACCAACAGAAGAATTCTTGAGCTACAGCATACCAAATAATATTTTTGAACAGTATGACAGATGGAGAGATAGCATGGTTACAGTCTTATTGATGAAAATTAATGAAACAAGATTCAATGATGGCTTTGGTTAGATACAGGTTATTTCATGTTCCTTGCTTATCAACTGCTTTTAAATTTAAATTAACGAAGCACTATGACCTCAATTGTAACAGAATTTGTCGCTTCTGCCAGAGACAGTGCTATTGCATTTTTTCATTATAAATTCTCTTTTCTGTGGATTTGTATCCTGTGATATTAATTTGTGTAAGGCTGAAAGTTGGCATTAAAAGTGGTTCAATTTTATAAGAAAATTTCTACCTAAAAATTGAGTGTTTGCATCAGAGCAATCAACTAAGCCATAATTGATCTAAAAACTGTAACTCCCTTTCATAGAATAAAACAAATTTATTCCAAACAATAAAATGTGGCTAAAGGTTCATTTTCCAAGATGCAGTAAACTTGAACATCAATTTCCTGATCTCCAGTATGGATAAAATGATGAACTATTATCCTGAGAAGTCTACAGGTCAACTCTGTCTTAGAACTTCATAGTCACTGAAGGTGAGATAATTTTTCTCAATATTTTAAAACTGTAAGTTAATCAAACACATGGATTTTCAAACTAAATTCATAGTATCTCAGTTGCCCCCCACACACACCAAAAAAATTAAGAATTATGTTCCAAGTGATTCTGGATTGGTAATTCAAATACTTCGTAATTGAATCCAGCTTCATCCTAGTTTTCAAAGAATTTTCACAGATTTACTTCCTAAGACACTATGTAACCCATTCCCAAAAATAAAGTTATGAGGGTAAAGTATCTCTGTACCACCTACTTGGTCAATCATTCTGCGTGAGTCTGTGAGAATGTCCTTTACATGAGATTACATTTAAATTGGTAGACTGAATAAAGCGAATTACCCTCTCTGTAAGTGGGTAATGTTCACCCAATCAATGAGAACCTAAATACAACAAAAAAAGTCGACCCGCCCATGATAAGGGGTAAATTCCTTGTCTGATTGCTTAAATAGAAACATTCGTTCTCCTTGGCTATCAAGAATGCTGGCTTCCCAGCTGGAACTACATCAGTTTACCTGGGTCTCCAGCTTTCCAACTGAAGACTGTTATATACAAACAAATGGAAACCAGACTTGAACTATCCTGATCTGAAAAGCCAGCTTTGTCACAAAAACAATACTTAATTTAGATTATTCTGCAAAACCTAAACTACTTGTTAGTGTCTACTTGTTAGTGTCTGTGAAAAATCAAACAGAACATAAACTGTCCTTCCACATTGAGATGAGACAACAGTTTAATGATTATTATCATCAGGAAAACTCCAATCACTAAAGAATAAATAGGCACCACCTCCTCCTTAGATAAGCTAGTATAGAGTCATGCAACTCTGAGCCTTGTTGCATGAAGTTGGAATGCTCCCAATTCATAAACTGCTTTGGGGAAGGGGCTGGGAATCAATAAATTTATTAGTTACTATTTCAGTGGTTTTACCTACACTTTTCCTAACTTTTGACAAGATAATGGAACTTTTCACCTTCTGTAATCAAATCAATTTCTTAAAATCTTTCTGGAGAACCTTAACTAATACAAGGGTGAGACATCGTATTGCCTGAAGCCACAGCTAAAACCACAAGGAGAAATTTCGTATCACAAAATTTCAAGTATCGGTCATCAGATACATAATTTAAACAGATGTATTATATTTCAAATGGTAAGTTTTTAAAATGAACAGTGAAAATAGCAAGTAAATTTGAAAAACTTACAAAACCACACCCTAGAAATAAAATGACATACTTAAAATACTGGTGTAATAAGGAGTGAATAGCAGTTTAACCATGAAAATTATTAAATAAAATATAAAACTAAGCAAATTATCATTAATGCAGTATAGAGAGCAAAGAAATAACAAATTAAAATGAATTTGAGTTACTAAGGCAGAATGAAAACATTTACCATAGGTCCAATCAAAATCTCACAATGCAGGGAGACAATGAAGCCGAGTCAACATTTTAAAACTAAACAGCTGACAACCTTCAAAATTGGTGGAGTCAATTAACGTATTAGACAAACCTGAGGAATGTGAAGCAACGAAAACAAAATCTCCATGTAGATTACCGTGGCTATCATGATGAAGTCACAGAACAGGTTTGACCAACAAAATATCTTATAGGAGCCAGACAGAAATGATTGCTTTTATAAGACTACCAACTGGAAGCTGATTTCTCTAAGAGACCAACAATTGATTTCTGGTTATGCAGAGAGGAAAAAAAAAAACTATCATCCATAAATTCCATATCCAGCAGAAATATTTTTACAAAATACAGGTGAAGTAAAAAAACAAATTTCAAGTAAAATGTGAACAAAATAATCTATCAACTACAGCAATGAATGAGTAAATGAAAAAGGTGGTGTAAACACGAGATAAAAACAAAGCATAAATGACAGAAATAAGTTAAATTAGTGATTAAAATGAAAGTAAATGCATGACTTCCAACTTCTCACGTAAGGAGTTCAGAAGTCACTACTCCATCCTAACAAGCGCCGAACCTCTAAGTAAAAAAGCCGAACAGTTTGAAAAACCAAACTGGAATCCTTGGAATCACCACAAGGAGAAGTCACCAAGAAAATCACTACCGTCAGAACTAGAGAGACAAAGAAGTGAATGCGGAGCCATAACTTACCTGGGCAGAGAGTCACAGGCAGGAAACGTAGCAGGAATCCATTCCAGGAAAGGAAAACTGACCAGTGGTTAATAATTCTTGGCAACTCTGTGTGGACGAGTCTGAGAGGCGAAAATTGCATAGACCCAGTCACGGAAGAGTCTTCCACATTACTGTGAGGTTTACGTCCAGGTTCTACCAGTTTCTCACAGTAGACAGAGAAGCATCCTCTCTCGCTTGCGGCAGGAGGAGAAAAGGAACCATCTTAAGAATAACAGCAGACTGTTCCTCTTCTTATATAGGTCAGTCTGCAGGTGATGCTAGTTAACTAGTGGCATTGTACTGGGAGTAAACATAACTCACCTGAGAAAAGGGAACTACTTAAGTCTCTCCCTATTCAGAAGAGATGGGGGGGAAAACCTAGAAACATTATAAGAAATTAGAGATAAAAACTATATATATATATCAGAAAAATAAAGGTCAGAAAGTCAGATCTACATTGAAAAACAAAAAGCACTAAGAAGGAAAATATAAAGGCAAAATAAAAACTTTATTCTAATTTGAATTTATATAGAAGTATATTCAAAATAAAACAGCAACAGTTTATTTGATTATGTATGATTATATCTTATGTGTATTATATGTGCTTACATGTTCTTACAAATTGGTGAAATAAACAACAGTAAAGATATAGGTAACAAGAGGGAGGAATTAAGAACATTTTGTTATTTTAATGACCTCACACTGCTTGTGAAGTGATTTGATGTTATTTGAAAACAGATTTGGATTAGTTGTAAGTGCAAATTACAAACAGGAGGGCAAAGAACAAAAAGACTTAAAAATAAAAATAAAACAAGTATAACTGAGAAAGAAAAGAAAACAAAACTATATAAGATGCTCAACTTAAAGCACAAAAGGGGAAAAAAGTGTTAAAGACCAAATAATAGGCACAAAGAACAAGGCAATAAAAAGTAGTAATAAATATGACTGATAATAACCCAATTATATCAATAATCACTTTGAAACCAAGTGTTTAAATGCACCAATTAAGAAAGAAAGGATAAAAATAAAAAAGACTAAACTATATATGTGGTCTGCAAGAAATCCACTTTAAATACAAATGCACACGTGAATTCAAAGTACACTGATGGAGGAAACTATCTCATGCTAGCACTAATCAAGAACAGAAGAGTAGAAATACTCATTTCGGACAAAGAAGACTTCAAAGCAAGAAAATTTATCAGGATTAAAGATGAGCAATAAAGGAGTCGATTCTCCAATCCCAATGCCAATCCCAAACACAAACACACCTAAAAACTGAGAGTAGCTACATGAGACAAAAACAACTATCATAAGTGGTACTCCAGACCCCTTCATGATAAATGGGCAGATACGGCAGGCAGTAAATCAGCAACACCATAGTAGAATTGCTTATAGTCAACACGTATAGCCCAGTTCATCCAACAACAGCAGATTTGTACATTCTTCTCAAGCTCACATGGAACATGCATCAAGAGGGTATAAGTTATGTATAGAAGTGTCTATGTGCACGTGTGTGTGTGTGTAGGTAGGTACGTAGGGAACTATTTATCAAAAAAAAAGCAAGTATGACTATATTAATATCAAACAATGAGAACTTAATTCAAAAAAAGGTCACCAGAAATAAAATGTTATGTAAAAACATTACTGGAAATATTTACGTTTCTGAATAAATATAATTTACCAGTAAAGTGAAATGATATTTTTGTGTGCATCTAATTCATCTTCAGATATGTAAACAAATACCAGTAAATATATTGCATTATATGCTTATCAAACCAATATATTGAACACCATAAATTTATACAATGTGATTATCAAGTATATCTCAATAAAGCTGAAAAAAGTAGTTTGGTAGAACTAGAGGAAGAAATGTACAGACTCCAGCAAAGGAAATATTAAATAAAACAAAGAGACACCCCACTGAATGGGAAAAAAATCTTTGCACTCCACACAACAGACAAGGGTCTGATCACAAAGATATACAAAGAACTCATAAGACTCAAGAAAAATAAAGTAAAAAACCCAATCAAAAAATGGGCGGAAGAACTTAAAAAACACTTATCCAAAGAGGACATACACATAGCCAACAGGCACATAGAAA
This sequence comes from Galemys pyrenaicus, assembly GCA_019455555.1. NCBI lineage: Eukaryota > Metazoa > Chordata > Mammalia > Eulipotyphla > Talpidae > Galemys > Galemys pyrenaicus. Next base: position 1,630,275 of record JAGFMF010012288.1, on the reverse strand, counting down.
ATGCTCAGCATCCCTCATAATCAGGGAAATGCAAATTAAGACTACAATGAAGTATCACTTTATACCAGTAAAAATGGCACACATCAAAAAAACCAACAACAACAAATGCTGGCAAGGATGTGGAGAAAAAGGAACCCTAGTACACTGCTGGTAGGAATGAAAATTAACCCAACCACTATGGAAGGCCATATAGAAGTTCCTCGGTCTACTAAAAATGGAACTACCATAAGACCCATTCCTAGGGATCTCCCCAAAGGACACAAAAATACCAATCCAAAAGAGCACTTGTACGCCTATGTTTATTGCAGCACTATTTGTAATTGGTAAGACCTGGAAACAACCCAAATGCCCAAAAGTAGATGGCTGGATCAAGAAGATGTGGTACATATACACAATGGAATATTATTCAGCAATCAAAAATGACAAATGAGGGTCATTTATAGAAACATGGATGGAGCTAGAAAGACTTATACTCAGTGAAACAAGTCAGAAGGCAAGAGAAAAATATCAGATGACTTCACTATTAGGAGGAATGTGAAAGAGCAACAACAACAACAAAAAGAAGAAGAAGCTCAAGGAAATGACAATTACAACCAAAACCAAACAAACAAAAGAAAAGAAAAGAAAGAAAGAAAAAACTCAACAAGACCAAAAGGTCAAAGATAAACCAAAGGGACCATGGTGGGTGGGGAGGAAAAGGAGGGAGATCAAAGACAGGGATGAGGACAGAAAGAGCACAAGGGATTGAGGTGATGGTGCACAGGTGAAATGGTGGCGAGAACTCCCTGGGGACTACAAATGATGTCACATATAATTAAATAAATAAATTTTAAAAAAAGAGAAATGTACAGACTCAAAATCAGATTAAAAGTTTTTTTTTAACTGATCTCTATAATTTAAAAAAGGAGCAAATAGAAGTTATTAAGACTATCAAATTCTTCTAGAAGATATTAAAACTGTTTTTACAAAGTTAACAAAAGTAAACAAGAGAATGACATGCATATTATAATATGTTTAACTTCAGTAGAAATAAGTGAAATATAAACTGATATATATATAAGCTATTGTATACTATGAAATTCAGATAATATGTGAAGCAGCTACAACTTTATTGGGCTGTTGTATGTAGATAAGTCAAAGCAAATTGAAAAATATCTTCACCGTATAACATAACTAGACATGTGCACACTTGACAATCTAGAGTTTTCCTCTTAAATAGGGGGCCCTAGAAGAAATGCTGTATATAGTACCCCAGGAGGCAGTACGGGTATTTTTATAATAGCAGGAAAAATAGCAAAAACTGTAAACAACACAAAAGGCAACCAAATTTGAAATGGATAAATAATGTGATATATGTTCAAAGGAATACTAGGTAGCCGTAAATACATTTGAGTAACAACTATAAACATTAACAGGGATGACCTTGAAGATTGGTGACCAAAAACATAAATTGTACAAGAACGTATCTACTATGATTTCTTCTGCATAATGTTTAAAATATACAAAGTTAAACAATATATTGATTAAAGATTGAATGGGGGTTTATAAAGATGGCAAAGACTATCATGAAAAACACAGAATGAGTATTACAAAATTCAAAATCTTGTGGACACATGGATTTTCACTTGATTATTTATCTTTAAGTATGATATATATGCTCATATATTCCTGTGAACTTATACTATATATCACATATTGAAAAAACAGTAACCACTGAAGTAATCGCAATTGATATCCTGCAGATCAGACAACATTGAAGATCTTTTATACTATTTAGAGAAAATATTGAAAGTTATTTAATGGTCTTCACAAAGAATTTATGAAGTAGAGGAAAGCATGGCATCAAGTAAAATTAATGACTCTGTCATGGCTATTAAATCTAAACTAAAATATTTCAACCATGAGTCAGCTAAGCAGACAACTAGCTAGGAAAAAAAGAATATTCTTGCTCTCAGCACAGATTCCTCACTATTGGTTATGTTAACACTTTCCCCTGTAGGGTACAAGGAAAGAGGTCAAATACTTTAGGAATAATCGAATAGTTTAACCTATGCTAGAGGGACTTGTTAAACAAAACTTGTCTGCGGTGAAAAAGTGACAGATTTTCTGGGACTGCCCCAAATCTGTCAAATTATCAACAATGATTAGCCAAATGATTTTCATGAAATGCTTGAGCTAAAGAAATTTCTTTTTCTCTTAAGAAGACGATGAACCTATAGCAAAATAAGTAAATAAAGTTGGAGAAATTAAATTGTGAATAGAATACTGTTTTTAAATTAAGAACTTACCTATGTGTTAAATTCATTGTTCTATCTCATCCCCAGTAGATATGTGGATTGGAGGAGATTAGCTTGTTTTACAGAAACATCATTAGAAAATAAGGCAATTATAACTTGAAAGTAAAGAACATTTTCCTGAGAGGATGGAATTTGTAACATATTGAGCTAGTCACATCCTTTGGAAAGTAATAGTGTGATCATTTAATAAGTGCTAAAAAGCAAGAGTGTGTTTCTTAGCTTCTATGCAAAGCTAGTCGTACAAAATAGTCCTAGAATTAAAAGTAATAGTGCTAATGCTATTTAACTGCTTATTTTCAAAATAATCTAACTTTATTTTAGTACAAAACAATTATTCTTAATTTCAGAAAAAAAGAATCATTTATTTCACATTGAAATTAATATGGTTATTTGTTTCAAGTTACATACATTGATTTTAGGTCTAGACAGTAATGTTTGTGTTCAAATATTGGCTTTACATTTTTAATATACTGCAATCATGAGCAATTTTTTAACCTTTGCAAGATAACCTTGCATTTAAGATCAATAATCAAATCTGCAGTTTCCTCTATTTACATAGGGAACTGAAAAGTAAGTAGTTTTAAAATATGCAAGGCTCATATTTGCATTTTATTATTTATAACCTCAAAGGAATGATTCTCGACTTGCAATCAAACCATCATAAGGAACAAGGGCATGAAATAAATCAGAAATCTGAATTCAGAGAGAAAAGATTGCAACTACATGGAATTCCTCTCATCAAAGCTAAATGAATTATACTCCCAGATTTCTAATAATTTGTTTTTCACCCTCTTTCTCTCACAAAAATTTAACTTGACGTTATTTCATTGGGTTATTTTTTTACTCAACAAACATGCCTTGACTATCTTCCATGCACCTTGTATTCTCCTAGGTTCTGGGAGATCGAAATCAAAACTGGTAAAATCCCTGACTTCATAGAGTTTGTATTTTAAACATGGAAGACTGACTTTTGGACAGATACTCAGCCAATAAAATGATTTAAAATATTTATATATCAGTGGTGTGATATTAAGTGCTATAAAAAAACATGAAACAGGGAGTACAGGAGAAGAGATGATCTTCTTCCTGTGGTGGTCAGGGAAGCCATATGTCATTGTGGTTATTTATGCAGATACCTAAAGAGTGGAGAGCGTGAGCCTCATTGGATAACGGAGAAATTATTCCAGGCGAAAGTAAAAAAGCAAAATTAAAGCTGTTCAAGCAGTCCAATACCTGACATGATTAAGGGGCCTGTAAAAATGCCAGAACAATGGAAAGGAATAAGTAGGGGGAGACTGGAAGTAGATGGTCAACAAAACACAGCGAATCTTCACTTAATATTGAAAGGTTCTTGGAACCTGCAACTTGAAATAAAACGATGTATAAATAAACTGGATCCTCAAATACTCAATACTGGCTGCACTGACAGGTCTTACCAGTCTGTGGCAAGGAACTTTACTTGTACCAAAATAAGGTGGAAAATCACTGACGGATCTGAGTAAGAGAAATGGCATGATTTAAGTATTAAAGGTATCACTCTAACTACTTAAAAATATATACTGTGATATAATTGACATATAACATTAATTTCCGGTATACAACATAATGATTAAGTAGTTGTGCATATTAAGAAATGGTCACACAATGCCTAGTTACATCAGTCACTACACAATTATGAATCTTTTTCTTTTGATGAGAAGCCTTAAGATCTACTATTAGCAATCTTCAAATACACAACAGTGTTATTAACCGTTATCACCATGCTGTGTATTAAACCCTAGCAGCTCTGCCAAGAGCCAGGAGTCACTGATGGAGTGTGAAAGGGGAATCAAGGACAAATCCAAGATAGAGTCCAAGGAACTATCTGGGGTATATTATCTTGAAATGTCTTTGAAACTACAAAGTAGACATGTTAACTAGGAAATTGGTTTCCATACTTTGAGGAAAGGTCTGGCCTAGCAATATAAATTCATTAGAGAAGAGATGAAATTTAAAGTCTTGAGCCTATAAATAATAAATAGAAAGATAACAGATCCAAGGCTGAAAATTTCAAATTTCAGAGTTTAAGATGATCAGTGAGCATCAGGAAAGTGAGAAATCAATCAGAAGGAGAAATATAAATACCAAATGGCCTCGTTCATATGCAGAATATAGCAAAGCCAAACAAAGTATCTGGAAAAGGCAAAACTTGCAAGCTGACCACAGATATGAGGCCCACAGCAGGGGAGAAGGAAGCAGAGGGGCCAATATAGGGGTGGGGGAAGCGGGGAGCACACAAGGGACTATGGTGATGGATCACAGGTGCTAACTTAGTGGAAGAATGACAGGGACTACACCGGAGGGGAGAAACCAAATCTACACAAATATGAATGATAAGAAATTAAAAAGAACCAGAAAAGGAGGCTGAGCCACGTGCTCTACAGGAAGATCACGAGACGGTGGTGATTACCGCACCATATTTCAAAAGCATCTCTTGAAGAAAAATGCTGATATATAAGAAGCGAAAGTTTTTCCATTGGAAACATTTGCAAATTGATACCAAGTTCCATTTGTATTGATAGAGGGGTGCTGTGAAAGCCTGTTTTAATTGTATCTGGGATTTACTTTATGGAGGTGACTGAATGACATCACGATAAGCCAAGGACTCTATCTAGGTATAACTAATGAAAATGACTGTCTTACTGAAATACTTTGAGTAAAATCTGGACCAGACTATATCCTAATGCTGCCTGACCTCTTCCCAGTTCTTCCATGTCTCGCATTTACATGTATCTTTATTTTTTTTTTACATGAATCTTTAAAATTGTCTGTAAATTTCATAGATTATTTTATTCTTTTAGCCTGATTTTGGAATATAATTTTGTGTTATCTTAATTATTGGAAATGTGAGACTGGAGAAAAACAACAGCATTAGATTACGTATAGAATGTAAATTCCTAAGGCTTCCCCAAATTTAGAAACTTAAAAGAGAAGTAGTGAGCTTTAGGAGGAGAACACCAAAAAATAAATAATGAGCTAGGTAGAAAAGTCAGAGTTAAGAAATTAAAAAAGAAAAATAAAGGATTCAAGAAGGAGAGCGAATTCATTTGTAAGGGAAGCAACCAAATGTTCAGATAAAATGCATAAAATTTTGCTTGGCATTGGTAACATGGAAGTTATTGACAAAAGCTGTTTCAAACAGTAAAAATGGAAGCCAAAGTGAAATTAAATGGAGAGTGAATGCAAGTTGTGGAAGTAGAACTACATCCTTAGGGAACTCGAGAAATTTGGCTATGAAAGAACAAGTGAAAACATGAGCAGTAGCTGCAAGGGAATGCAATATAATGAGTTGTTCTAGGTTTGGTTTCTGTTTCTGCTTTCTAACATGGAAGACACAGTACAATAAGTAAAAGTTTACTGGAATTTCAGGCAGAGTATGACATTAACGGTAAAACTGTGAGAGTGATTAAGTCCAGGTATACATCTCTGAGAATACAAGTGGGGAATGGGACCCAGATGAGGAGACCAGCTACCGACAAGAGCAACACTAGTTCCACTGAAACTGGAACATGAATAAGTAGGTTTTATAGATATCTTCTGTGGTGTCAGTGAAATTACAACAAAACATGGTCCTTTTCCTCAGAGTGTTTCTGTCCTCGGCTTCTTAGGCTACTCTAACAAGATACTATAGACCAATGGTGATAAGGAGACATTTACTTCTCACAGCCCTGAAGGCTGGAGAGCAAGAAGACTTGCTCCCAATTAGGGCCCCCTCCGAGCTTACAGAAAACCACCTCCTCCTGTGCTATCATGGTGGAGAGAGTTCTGGTCTCTCTTCTTTAATCCCCTCATACAGGCCTAACCCTTATGACCTCCTCTAAACTACTCCCAAAGGCCACAACTCCAGAGTATCCCATTGAAGCCAGGGCCTTGACATATGAATTGGTGAGAGAGTGAGGAAGGCAGTAATGCAATATTCAGTCCATAGCAGCTTCTATTCTGATGAATTTGGCAGGAACTATGTAAATGCAGTACTAACTGTGTAAATGGTTATAGGTACCAGCTTTACAAGAATAAGACTATTTACTCATTTCAGTTTTAGGTCGAGCTGAAAGATTTACTTAACTTTTTACTCTTTAGTTACTTAGACTTAGCCACTTCGATTACGTTATTTAGATTAGGCTGATTTTTTCTTATTTCACTAATTTGAAAATTAAATTATATTAACTGTATTAATAACCGAAATATGTCAAAGACAAAATGGATGTGGTCAGCGCAGATACGGACTAACCATACAGGAATTTGTAGTTCTCAGAAATCAGCAGAATATTTCAGCCAGTTGCCAAACACCAAGTCTGTTCATGCTCTCGGAACTTTTTTGTTCACCTGATTCATTTAACCTGTTCCAAACTAAAAAAATAATACAAACAGGCAGACAATTAGCTGAAAACTAACCTTTGCATTTATCCCATAAAAATTCCTTAGTCTGTAAGCAACTTATAGCCTTATAGCCTTAAAGCCTTATAACTTTAAAGTTCCTGGCTTGCAATTCAGAAGTCTTGCAATAAATTCATCTTTCTGACTTGTTTTATTCAACATGTATAGTTTGGTTTCCTAAATAAACTGCTCACAATTTTAGCTTTATTACCAATACCAACCATTACCATGCTTTACACATTATGGCTAGATCTATATACCCACATTTAAGGGTAATAAGAATTGTTTAACATAGTAAAATGTAAATGTGCAACTTTTATAATTATTAAACATTAAATAATGATCTCTCTGGAATAACAAATCAGATTACAAAAAAGCATGAGAGTGAAGACTCAATATGACTCTAAAATATTTATTATGGGAGAATCTTTCGTTCACGCCATGAACCAAGAGAGGAAGGTTAGACAAATGAATGCAAGCTGGTCCAACCATTATGGAAAGCAGTATGGCGGTTCCTCAGTCTACTAAGAATGGAACTTCCATAGGATCCAGCAATCCCACTCCTAGGAATATACCCAAAAGACACAAAAACACTGATTCAAAAGAATACCTGCACCCCTATGTTTATGGCAGCACTATTTACAATAGGTAAGACCTGGAAATGACCTAAATGCCCAAAAACAGATGGGTGGATCGGGAAGCTATGGTACACAGACACGATGGAATACTACTCAGCAATCCAAAATGAAAAACTAGATGCATTCATAGGAACATGGATGGAACTGGAAGGGATTATGCTCAGCGAACTAAGTCAGAAGGCAAAAGAAAAATACCAGATGGTTCCTCCCCTAGGAGGAATATAAGGGAACCAAATAAAGATCAAGGAAAGGAATAAGAACAATAATAATAATAACAACAACAACAACAACACGAAAACCAAAAATGAAAAGAAAAGGACAAACTGGGGACACTTGGTGGGGAGGGAAGAGGGTTGAGGGCAGACAGGAGCACAGGGGACTGAGGTGATGGAGCATGGTGATGTGGTGATGGGGTATGCATGGGGATTACAACTGATGCCAAGTATATATAAATAAAAAAATTTCTTTTTTCTTATCTAAGCCCTCCTGCTGCTCAAATCCTCCCTGACTTCAGCAAAATCTGTCTCTAAAATCTGCATAATACATAGGCCACAAATCTCCCCAGCATTGGATATACTTGGTTTTTGTTCTGTATACAGAGGACAGAGATGTGAAGTAGCCCCCATTTTCTGGAACCGAGTGTGTCAGTCAGGAGAGTAGGTTATCTAGGATATGTCTCTACTCGTCACAGATGCAGAGTAACAGAAACATTTGTGCTCGCAAAACATTTTTTGTCTGTTATGTAGGGTCCTTTAAAATGTGGAGACCAGAGCAGAGGTCCCTATGCCTAGATCTGAGAGCATGACCAATAGGACACTCTACATGCCTACCACTACCTAAAAAGGAGCCAAAGAGATCAGTAGGGACTACTTAAACAGAACACCCACTGCCCATCCCACCATCCAAAAGCATAAGGAGAAAAAAAGACTGGACGTTGGGTAGAAGATTGAAAGTATAAACATAAAGAGTGTAATCAAGGCAAAAGATCATCAGAAACTCTGTAGCTGCCCAAACATGAAATCAATCTGACCAAAATTAAAAAAAAAAAACATACTTTTAAATTTTAGTTGCAAAGTCCAAATAATGGATTAAGCTGTAAAATTTATGTAGTATATACACACTGATTTATAATGATGCACACCTGAAACACATGAATTATATCTTAATATGACTTCAATTAAAAAATAACAACAAAATTAACCTAGTTGGAATTTGAGCCTATGGATTTTGCAAAAGCAAGATCTTATAAAAGGAAGAGATTCTTAGGAATGCCTAGGAAAAAAACAATGTAATATGACTGACTAAAAGGAAGAAGAAAAAAGGGAGGAGGGAAGCAAAAAGTGGGAGACAGGAGGAAGAATATTATCCAAAATAATGTCTTAGTAGTTAAGAACCAAATCTGCTCTCTAAATAAGCCACTCTGTAGCCAACTTTTGATCCTAACAAAGAAACAAATAAAAGAGGGTACTGGAATTCCCTATCCTCTTCCTGGTCCTGTCCTCAAGTACCAGAACCACAGACAAATGCTAGTTTTCCTCAGAGACGAAGCTTCCCCTAGTCTCAGTCTGTCTTTTCTATCTGCATTACTAAGAAAGGGCATAGAGGCTCATGAAGTTTTTCCCTAGAACGAGACACAAGCAGTGGGCTCCCACACCTTATGCATGAGTAATAAGCTCTCCCTTAAACCAAGCTCCTCCATACCACCCAAAGCCAAGGAAACCCCCAAATGTGCAAACACCCTCCCTCAACGATACGGTTCCTTGAATGTTCTCAACTTTAGACATTCTACAGTCCCATTCTGGATTACATCCTCTTTCAAATTTTGAAACTCATGTTTATGTTAGGAGGTAGAAAAATACCCCACTTTTCTAAGTCTTTTTGAGACAAAAATGAATTACTCCTTCACTACCGTTCAGATTGCTCCCCTTCCTCAGCTCAGTGTCTCACTTCTCTTGAGACAGTCTCTGAAGATTGACAAGCAGCTTCCCAGTGGGACCAGAAAGTCAGGATAGACACAGGCAGTTGTGGGTCGTGGCCCCTTGACGGCGAGGCCAGGAATGGCTCTCTCTGGGCCCCGCGACCCGTGACGGGCGTTGAAACCAGACAGAAATATCTATCTCCTCCAACTTCTGGGCTAGCCATAGAAAAACAAAGTGGCCACAAGGCCACAGGGCGTTCTTCGATGCTCTGTTCATTCTTGGACCCAAAATGAAAGATCAAGATCACAGACTAAAGGTTATTTATGATTAGGAAGTTATATCATTTTGATGGGAAAAGACATAATTCTTCTGTAATGGCAGTTTAATTACAGAAATTAGACTGGTAGGAAAAAAAACCAAAGCCATCTAGTTTCAGCTGCTCATCCCAATTACTCTTCAAATTTTATTATTAGCAGGACATGACCCATCTCATTTTAAATGATTCAAGTACCTCACCTCATCACTTTTGGGGGAAAACTGTTTCTCATTTTAATATCCTCACCTGCAGCAAAATTTCTAATCTAGAGCCTAAAATTTTCTTTAGTTTGGTGTCAGGACATTACTCTTTATTATTGCTTTTTTTCACACCAGGGAAATATAAATGTAAGGGAGCGCTTTAGGAGAAAATAGCGGGATACCACATGGACAGAGTTGTGAGCCATATAAATAATTCATCACCTATATAATATTTATTTACATAATATTTATCATAGAAATAATCGTTCTTAAAACACTGCGTTTATATCACTCCGTCCCCACTCAAAATTTCTAATTGTCCCCAGGGTGGAGCTCCATGGGCTCTGCTGAGCATTCAAGGCATATTGCAAACTTGTTCCGAGTTAATACTTCCACCTTTGACTCTCAGAACTTCCTTATATGAAAACTTCCACAAATACAAACCAATCTATGACCTTTTCTTTAAATAGCCTGTGGAGGACTGTTTTTTTGTTTGTTTGTTTTTATGTGCTCTTTTCTGATTATCAAATTCTTCAGTATTAAAGAAGTGTGAAACATACACCAGAAATGACAAAACTAAGAAAAATTTCCAAGGACACAAATTGTTAAAGAACTAATATCTATGAGCACTGAGACCTAAACGCTTATTAGAACTTCAAGGGGCAAATATGTAAATTGGAACTCTAACAGCAATGATATACTTAAGCCTTTCATTTTAATTTTAAAAGTTTATAGTTAAGTACCTAGCTATATTTTATAAATGTACAAATTTTATAAATGTATACATTTTCTTACCCAACATCTTATTAATAAATAGTTTGCTTTTAAACGTTCCCCTATTATATCTTCTTGTTACTTCCTTGGGATAGATTTCTATAGCTGGAGGTTTTGAAGAAGCAATCATGTGATGTGCCCAGCAGAGCTACAGAAAGTCCCAGGGCTGGCAGGCACTGCAGTGCATTGCATGCATTACACAAAATTGCCTGGACAAAGAGTCTTGGGGGATAGAAGAGAAGGGAGGGAGGAATGTAGGCCATGCTTTTGTGCCAAGCCCTATGCCCTACTTGAAGTCTGGGTCTTTTTTCATCTTTGTTACTTTGTTAATAACAATGCACTGAGACATTCTTTTTTTCCCCAAGGTCACTACAGCAGAAATGGCTGTTAAAGCTGCTTCCTCAGGAGTTCTCATTAACACAATTGCTTCTTAGTTTCTCAATTCAGTAAATCATGTCTATAGCAAACACTAAAGTTATTTTTGCATTCTAGATCAATTTTACTTTTTTGATGAACAACCGGTTGTTCTAACACTATACACTGGATAATGTATTTCACTGTGCTGAATCCTACCCAGATATGCTTTGAATGACATTGTCCTTATGATATTTTATTGTCTATTAATGCAAACAGAGTATCATTTTTCTTCTTTAAAAAAATGTTTTACCTATTTTTATATATTACACATTTTCACTGATTAACTTTTGAGTGATTCAGTGAGAATTTTTATTGCATTTGCCTTGTGTTTATATTTATGCTTATTTTAAAGGATTTGAAATCTTTATTATATTCTGTTTGCCTTCAGAGAAGAAATATTTCCTCTCATTAAAAACTTTTATGACCTTTACTGAGATCTTAAAAGTCTTCTTCATATGAGTCCTAAACATTTCTTTTTTGAAGTTATTTATAGGTTTTTAAAATTTTTTTTTGTGTTTACAACCAGGATCTGTATTTTATTATATCTTCTAAGAGGTTATTACTTGCATATAAGGAAATTATTGGTTTTTAAATAATTTTCAACCAGGTTACTGGCATATTTTTAAACTATGTTAATTTTCAGGTACTTGCCTTCAACATTCCAGACAATTAAATATCCAAAATAATTGCCCACAGAGTGTGTGAGAATACCTAAGTGCACAAACATACCACATCTACAGAAGGCAGCGCAGTCCTACCCAAATATACATTTCACTTTCAACTTTTCCTTCCAAAGGGTAAATAACCCTAGCAGCCTCACTGCAGCAAAAAAACAAAACTCATGGATGATTACGCACTTATAATTTAGATTTATAGTAACAACAGGTCTGGTCTAATGCAACTGTTTATAAAAATCACTGGCAAGTAACTTGAATTTACAGGTGCTACTTTTCAATCTGCTTAGAGCCATTTTCTCTCTTCTCCAGGCTTCCGTGTAACAGTAGAGTTAAGCTAAGAACATCAGGTCAGAAATGTTTTTATGTGCTCAGAAATTATATTCTGAAAGAACCGTCCAACAGTCTACTTTACACTTCATAATATACAGGTTGCCCCCACCATATGAGAGTAGATTGCTGTCATGAAAGCTTTCATAAACCAAGATGGCATAAATAGAAAAAACAATAACACTAGTTTATATGGAAATATTTTTGAGCAATTCCAGACCGCTCAAAATAACATCAAATCACATGAAATGAAACCTAAATTCACACTATACAATTGTGAAAACAGGAATGAGGTCATAAATACACTGTCTGTATAAAGTAGTTCCAGGAAGAAGTTTGAGGGTGCCCCTCTCACTGAAGTAGATGACTGCTGACAAATAAAAGCACTGCCCACTTGTTTTATTTTTCACGTTTTCTTAAAAGTTAAAATCTCTTGGATTTCTTTTGGTTAGAAAAAGCAGATAATAAACTAGGTCTTTTGTAAAAACTCTGTACCATAATGTGAAACTTCAAAAAGTGAAGGATACCTGTAGAGGGTTATTACAAGTGTTATCACAATTCTGTTAAAATAGTATTTCATGTTCACCAACTATTGATACTGTAGTGCCATGTTGGCACCAACACATGAGCAGATGTCACAATAAGAGAAGTAGGGAGGTGGTCTTACTCAGTGTCCGAGTCATAATCCCCATTACATCCAGGGCTTCAGAATTCACCTGGGAGCACTGGTTAGTTAGCTGGGCATTATGTTGATGGATTACTCATGAATTTTTTAGTAATTACTCTTCGTTTGATCTATTAGGTGATTCAGTACCCCTTGCCTGTTTTCATTATATACAAAGTAAGAATTGGCTGGTTCGACTGAATTTATAAGACAACAATATTTTTCAAATAAAAATGGGTACTATGCATAGCAAATTCTCTTTCCAGTTATGTAGATCAATCATTGTAGATCAAATATTGACCCTCATCAATCACTCCCCATGTCTCTAGTTTAAAACAAATGCATGCTTATTTGTTTTCTCAGTAGCTTTTAGGGTAAATCTCTCAAAGGCCAATAGGAGAGTCTTTAGATATTTGCATAGTGTTGGGCACAAATAGGTGCCTAGTCTTTTAATTTTTTTCAGGTAAACGGCAAGGTAAGACAACTCAAGTCAAAAGAAGATGTGAAAGGAATTGGCTAAAACAGGCCAGGCATAAAATATTCAATAGAAAAAAAGTTTAAACCCACTTTTCTAGCTTAACCATATTTACTTTGGGAGGTAAGAAGTGAAACTATAGTTTCAAGTGAAATTAATAGGAGAATGTGGCTAAAAGCTTTTGAACAATTTCTTCTTTACTCAACTTGTCTACTCTTAGTGACTATTGCAAGGCCATGCATATCTTAAAGAGGTCAGTGACTTCTTCTGAGGTCCTGAAAATGTGTTCTAGTATAAAGAATTTTCAGTGTTCTTGAAGATGGGCATATGGTTCCTGAAATTTTGAAAAGGACTGATTTTTTTCAGATAAAAGAGTTACTTAAGCAGTAAGATATTATGTAAATTCACGGTTCTTGAACTCTTACAACAACTCACAGGCATTCAAGTTGTAGCAGCAGAATTAAGAAAAAACAAATGTGATTCATCTGGAAATCAAATCATTGAGATTATGTATCAATAAACAAGCTCACTCACTGACTTATTTCCTAGAAATAATGACTAATATGTTGCATACAAGGTCAGCCTTTTTGATCCTGCTTACTTTCACTGCCATAACCGAAAGAAAATGCCAAAAGATGCAAATTGTGGGTTAGGTTAAGAAAAGAGAGATTTGATTACTAACCACACGATCCTGCTAAAATTTCTGACATAATATTTTCAATTATTTCTTCTTGCAGTATTAATCTGTACATCCTGATTCTATTACAACTACCACTGATTTTTCCAGGCTCCTTTGGCTTTTATCTTAGTTGTCTGAAAATATGTTCAAAGAACAGTACAGTCATTTAAAAACACACAGAAAGATTTAGTTTGAATCCAGATTTCTCCATAGAATTACACTTGGTTTCCTTTTACTAAAATCTGTGTCTTCTTGAGAATTCATCAGCTGGTGTAAATGCTACTACTCAATCTACCATAGATCACTGTGGCTTTTTGAAATTTCAATATCTGCCCATGCAAGGACAGTATTTTCACATTATATGTAAAAAGGTCCTGTGAAGAGGTTTGGGATCTTAAATTACCTTCACTTACCTCTCTGACTACACTCTTGTGTGAATATGTCCCTAAAGCAAAAAAAAAAAAAAAAAAAAGCAGATGTTACTTTACAGAATCATTTTGCATAAATGTTATTTTCATTGAACAGTAAATAAATTCACTTCTTTATAGCAACATTCCACCTCAGAATGATAAATCCCATCAACTTTCTGCCAATATGAATATTTCTCATAATAAGCGCATGAATGGAAACCGTCAAAGATTAAATTTAAGTCTCAGGCGATTGCTGCATCTTCTCAAAGACTTATGATGTATGAATGAAGCAAAAGAACTTTCAGCATCCAAAGAGAGAAGTCATAACAAGGTCAATACGCTTTACGTAGAGACTAAATCTGTTTCTATTTGAGGCATAAATCTCAAAACACAAGGTAAACATTTTAAGAACATTCATATCAGTCCCATGTCCCCACCAAAGCAGATGTCTACACATTCTTTTGTTTTCTCTTGAATTTTAGAGAAAAACAACTAATCCTTGAAATACTTGCATGAGGTCATTTCCTATAATGGTAGACTCTAAAAAAGGGGCTAACACACTCTTTAAAAAAAAAAAAAAGATTTTATTTATTTATGCATACAAGAACTGGGGTACAGGCCAGAGTCGCAGGAGGTGAGAGGACTCACCAGAGACAGAGTGGGGAGCAGAACATGCAGACTGACTGAAACACACTGCTGAGGGGAGCAGCAGGCGAAACATCTGGGTCCCCTCCCTGGTCAGTGGCAGGGATTGAACTCGTGCTGCAGTGGCTACGGTTTGCATCATAGTGTGTTGCTCAACCCACTGCTCCACCAGGGAGGCCCTAACACTCTCTCTTAATACACAGTAAAATTGCTGGTTAAAGTAGAAAAACATTTTCTTAGAAGCATCAAGGACCTAACAAGATGATAAGGCTTGACTAGCTATATCTGAGGGACAACTTCAGCTTTTATTTATGCATATGAGAGCTGGGGTAGAGGCCAGAGTGGTGGGAGGTGAGAGGATTCACCAAAGACAAAGTGGGGAGCAGAACAGGCAGATGGACTGAAACACACTGGGCAAGGAGGCAGGAGAGGTCTGCTGCACCATGTGTGTCCCCTCCCTGGCCAGGGATAGAACTTGCAATGCTGTGCCATGGATACTTCACAGTGTATTGCTCAACCCACTGCACCACCAGGGACGGACAACTTTGAACCGAGAGAAAAGAGGGAACTGGAGCTCCAGTCATTTGATGCCTTTACTAGTCTTGGAAACTGTGTATTAGTTGGAGCAGTCCACACTCATAGAGGGAACAGAAATAAAATTTCAGACTTCTCAACATAGAGAACAATGGGAGACTGTCCTCACAATAAGCCCAGGTTACAGTGGCTACACCATCAAGGGAAGATTGCAAATCAAGTCAACCAAATATGTCATCAAATTGTCATCTAAGAGGCCAGGGGAAAAAAAAAATAACCCAGGCATGAATATGGCCAGGCCCCAGAAAGACTAGATATTGAGTGTAAACATTGAAAATCTTCTGTAGAGCAATAGTTCTTGAACTTGAGCATGCTTCAGAATCACATGGAAGTCTTGTTAAAACACAGATTGCTGGGCCTCAAGCCCAGACTTTCTAATTCCATAGATCTTATACGATGCCTGCAAATTTACATTTTCTAACAAATTCTCAAGGAAACAGATGAAAATATTCAAAAGCAGAACCACAAGAATTCAGATACTTGAACTATAAGTTAGATGATACAATTATTATGCTCAATTTAACATCTATGGTTTTTTTCTTTTTTTTTTTAAAGATTTATTTATTTATGCATACAAGCACTGGGGTACAGGCCAGAGGTGCGGGGGGTGAGAGGATTCACCAGAGACAGAGTGGGGAGCAGAACAGGCAGATCAACCGAAGTACACTGCTGAGGGGAGCAGCAGGCGTGGCAGGAGAGGTCTGCCACGCCATGTGGGTCCCCTCCCTGGCCGGCAGCAGGGATCGAACTCGTGCTGCAGTGGCTGCGGTTTGCTTCGTAGTGTGTTCTTAACCTACTGCGCCACCAGGGAGGCCCAACATCTATGGTTTAAAACATAAAAAATGAAGCTTAAAATATTCTTAAGAAATAAGAAATTCTAAGTAGTGATAGCACAGATTTTAAACACTATAAATAAATATTCTAGAAATTAAAAGAAAACAAAAAGCATTAACGAATGAGTAGAGAGCTGAGACAGAATTGGTGAATTGGTATATAGATCAGAAAGAAGAAGCTAGATTAGGAATCTAAAAATGATAGTGCCCAAGCAGAGTCTGGTCCATTGTTTGTTGTTGTATATAAAATTTTATTACAACAAAGCCATGAACCCTAATAATAAAAAAAAAACCTTCTCTCAGAGAAAGTACATATGTGTGCCATGTGAGTGCATAAGCTTCTAAAGAAGAAAATTAAAGACATGCATTACTAAAAAAATAAAAACCCAGCCATGCTCATTCATTTATATCTTCTCCATGATTCCCAGGACCCAAACTGGGATTAGAAAAGTAGGCCACCTAAGAGGTCAAGTTTAGCAGGCATGACTCATACCTGGGCTTATGCAAGTACTAATTATGCACTTGCCCAACCATAAGAGTAGAGGCCTTCTTAAATCTAATGCCCTAGTGGACTACTGCCATACCCTTATCTTGGTTTTGGAAGGAAGGATGAGAATTCCGAGTGGCAAGTACCTAGAGTTGCTCATTTTTGTGCACTTTTCTATATTTATTTCAATTGTTTTATTAAATGTTCTTCTACAGCAGGTTAAAAAAAGAAATAACAAATAAAATCATAAATATTTTTAAACTCAGCAATAATGAGAATACTACATATCAAAACAAGTGGGATTAAGTTAAGGAAATCATGCATACATCAGAAAAGTAGATAAGCAAATGCAAGCAATCTGTACATCTATTTTTCAAATCAGATGATGCAGCCATTCTATTCTGGAGTATATATCCTTCAGGTAAGTATGCCCATCTGCCCAAAATTACATGTGTAAGAATGCCTACTGTAGCATTATTATACTATTGAGCTAATAGATGATTGAATTATAGAACAAGCAAAAATGTGAGTTCTCAAAAACAGTGTTGTACAAAAGAAGCAAAGGAAAAATGCATACCACATCATTCCACTTATATAAAATGCAAACACAAATCAAGCTGTCAGAATTAAGAATTGTCTTAAAGATAAGGGACACAAATTAGATCAAGAAGGCACATAAAGCATATTCTTTCTTGAAAGTTTACTTCTTAACAGGGTGAAGATCACAATATTTCTTTTAAAAGATCCTATAAGCTATATGTTTACCTTTATGCATATCATTGCATATATTTCAAAAAATTTTAAATGTCCTTAAAGGAAAAATAATGTACAGGAATTAACTGAATAAAAGAAGATTGAGATGGTTTGTCCACTAACTACAGGCTTTTTTAATTTCTGAGGTTGCTTGCTATTATGACATCAAAATGACTACAATAGGTTGTTTGCTGTGTTTCTGTTTAAAAGGACCCCAAGAATATATACAGTGGTCTATTGAATGAGCCCATGTTAATAAATGTGGAAAAACCACCAATTATTATAGAAAATACAAAGTGTACACAAATGTTACGATAACCCAATTTCAACATTTGTCAATATTTTACACGTCCTCATCTAATCTTTTTTCTGGATATTTTATAGAAAAATCCAAAAACTATGATCATACCAAAGTTTCCAGTAATTCTTTAATATGTCCTCAATACATGTTTGATTGTCCTTGATTATCTCAACAATTATTTTTATAGTTATCTGCTTTGAATCAGGAGCTAAATAAATTCCACACATTGCATTTGATCATTAATGTTTTCTATTGTTTGTTTGGCAGCCCACTCCCAGAAGTTTTAAAAAGTTCTACAATCTATTCTAGAAATCAAATGATTTATATTGTAGGAAGCCCTCGGATTTAGATTTGGCTGATTGTTTCTTGGTAGTGTTGATATTTTTTTCTTTAAATGCCTATTATTTTTCTTTTTAAATGAATACAAGCTTTTTTCCTAGTCATGATACCACAGCATTCCTATGCAGACCAGTGCTTTCCTGTGGTAGCAATGAAAACTCAATTAACACACTGAAAGAAATAAAGAGTATTTCCAAAAACATGCATTCAGTTAACAATGGCAAGATCCAAACCATCTATTTGATGCAATAATAATTGCATTACTATATATCTAAGTCTAATTATAGAAAAGACTTAAAAATTAATGGACTTTTCAACTCATTATTTTTAGAATAATGAACTCTTTTCCAATTAACTATCACTCCTTAACCCTAAATCAATCTTCTCTGTGCACTCAAGAAAGTCTCATTTGGAGCACAAATCCCTTATTTTATAGCAGAGTTTCTCATTTGTGGATCATTCAATGTGTCCTCATTGCATTCAAGGGATACCAATTCTAGATAAATTGAGGAACATGATTAAATAAGCTTTTAAATGAATTAATGAATAGCTAGATTTCAAATTAACATTTAAAATACCCTGTGTCAATGAAACAGATAATATTACTTGAAAGTTTTCACTAACTTATTTATTTTAGGTGTAATAATGAATATTGTGAGTTAGGGATCAGGTCCCATATCTAGTTGATTACTTCATTTACTCTTTATTTCTAACAAATCTGAAATTCTAACAAAATCTGAAATGACTTATGGATATAATTCATCTATAAAGAGTTTGAATGTATTGTGCCTTACCTAATAGTTCTAGATAATCAAATCAGAACTTAAATTGGGAGATTCCATATTCAGTACCATGCCCTATGTGCTAAAAGATGCCAAGTTCATTGGAATAATAAACTTTAAAGCATTGAAATGATCAGGAAGGGAGACGAGTGGCAAAGAGTTTTCTAATTCCCTTTTTTAAACTTAGCTATGAAAAATATTTCTTCATGTTCTACTGAAGCATTCGAACTTGTTTTTTTAAAATATATCAAAAAGTCTGTCATTCATTTTTTAATCTGACAAGTGAAGAAAAATTTGAGGACTGAAGAAAAAAAGTCATATTCTTGGCAACTGAGCTGCAAGCACCAACTTAGACTTCTTAAGAGATCCTGCTACCTTACCATCAATATTAACAGTGTGTTGTCACCAAGGTAATATATTCAGACTATTCAAGTTACTACACATATTGTTGGCATATGTCACAAAGCAAAGTGTCTGAAATCAGAGCAGCAGCCCTTAATCTCTCATTGGTTGTATGAATCTTGTGAGAAATCTTCTCTCTCATATGAAAAGCTCCCAGGAGCAACTTTCCCCCTAACAACTATTTTCAGAGGAAACTCTGAAGTCTTGTTTTCACTTCTATCCCATCTCTTCAGATAGTACCAGGAAAAGGCAGATATTTAACGACCAGGATTACCCACCTTCATAACGCTTCCTAACCTCTTGAACATCCAGAATGGACATATGGCCAATTTTTGGCTAAATAAAACAACAGTTGACATTTAAATGCATATTTTATTTGCATATCAAATTCCTACTGGTGACAAGTAGCCTATCGTGGTGGTTGCTTGCTACTGAGACCAAACATCTTTATCTGTCCACAGTTAAAAAGATTGTTGTATATTTCCCCATACATTAGCTACAGATACGTTAAGAATGGGTCCATATCAAGGTATCCCTCTAACTGGTAAACAAAATAGTGACCACAAGGACATTTACCAAAATTGACTAAATAATGTTACAGAAGGATAATTGCTCATCCACAGTGAATGTCATGGGTACCTATCAGATTGTGTCTCCTCCCCCTTCCTCTTTACACATTCACACTGCAGTCATACTCTCTTGCAGGGCAAGGCCTCGCTTTTGGTTGCCATAGTCTCTTTGCATGAGCTTCTCCTTCCACCCAGGATCAAGACTGCCACAATGGATAGATACTGCTATCTCCTGTTTCACATGTGCCTCCCATCATCACTCAACCTTACTTAAAAGTCTTCCCTGGGCCTCCCTGGTGGCGCAGTGGGTTAAGCAACGCACTATGAAGCAAACCACAGCCACTGCAGCACGAGTTCGATCCCTGCTGCCGGCCAGGGAGGG
>JAGFMF010012288.1:1589615-1609462 GCA_019455555.1 Galemys pyrenaicus | reverse complement strand
ATATTTTTCTCTTGCCTTCTGACTTGTTTCACTGAGTATAATTCCTTCTAGTTCCATCCATGTTTCTATAAATGCCCCAAGTTTCTCATTTCTGATTGCTAAATAAGGGTCTGATCACAAAGATATACAAAGAACTCACAAGACTCAAGAAAAATAAAGTAAAAAACCCAATCAAAAAATGGGCAGAAGAACTTAAAAGACACTTCTCCAAAGAGGACATACACATGGCCAATAGACACATGAGAAAAAGCTCAACATCCCTCATAATCAGGGAAATACAAATCAAGACCACAATGAGGTACCACCTCACACCGGTAAGAATGGCACACATTAAAAACAACAACAACAAATGCTGGAAAGGATGTGGAGAAAAAGGAACCCTGGTACACTGCTGGTGGGAATGCAAGCTAATCCAACCACTATGGAAGGCCGTATGGAGGTTCCTCAGTCTACTAGAAATGGAGCTACCATATGATCTGGCAATGCCGCTCCTAGGAATCTACCCACAGGACACAAAAACACCGATCCAAAAGAGCACCTGTACTCCTATGTTTATCGCAGCACTATTTGTAATTGGTAAGACCTGGAAACAACCCAAAGCCCAAAAGTAGAGGACTGGATCAAAAAGATGTGGTACATATACACTATCTGAAATGTTCTCGGCTATGACTTGCCTTTTCCCAACAGGAATAGAAGCCCTGAGGACAGAGTTTTCTACACCACTGTCTCCTGAGCACCTACCATAGAGTTTGGCACATAAAAGTTGGTCAATATGAACTATGATATGTGCTTGGTTTTGCTCTGAGGAGCACAACCTTAAAGGGTATCTCTATAGTTTGTCTTTATCGGTCACTGCCAACAGCATTAAGTTATCACACACAGGAGAACATTCTGTTACCAATCTAAGAAAATTTCAAGGAGTTGCCCAAGTAGTTTTCTAGACTTTGTTTCAAAATGGATGGTGCTACTTGCTATCAGTTGACAGCAGTAGCTGTCAAAATTAATAATTTCTGAACAGGTTACAGACACTATCCATTCCCACCAAGGACTACCCAGGGGCCATGGACAATCTGATGATGAACCATGTTTTAGAGCAACATTTGACGTCAAGTTAATAAATATCCAAATTACCACTAGTGCCAAACTGGGGACTTTCTCATAAGAAAGATTAATAGAACTTTCTAAAATGCTAAATTTTAGAAAGAAAAGTATGGGAAAGGCAAAGTCGGAAGGTTCAACAAAATGTCTGCAAGTTTTAATAATGATCATGAGACTCGACACGCAAATTACCCATAAGGACAGTGGCGGCAGAATATACTGAAGACATGCAGAGTACCAAGCCCTCCCTGAAGTTTCCTTCTCTGGTGAGTAAGGGTAATAGTATCTATTCTGGGGACTGTTGTGACGAATTTAGTACACTGCCTGGAAATGTAGAATATGCTAGGTAAATATTGCTAATAACGACCATTTCAGCAATTAATTAAAAAAATAAGACATCAAGTAACACTCTGTTTATGATCTTTTTATTCCAGAAAGGTCTTTGAAATCTTCACACTCAAATAACAGAGTAAAAAAATGTGGCTCCCATTCTGCGTAATAAAAACCAACCCCCTGTACTTTGCAGACTCCCTTAATACTGATAACTTTAGGAAGAAAAGTAACTTAACAAAGTTTTAGTGACTATGGAAACTTTTTCCAAACCCACACCCTCCAAACTCGAAAACAACACTTTTGGGTGATGAGCGAGATAGAATTCTGAAGCTGAATAGGGCTTCTTAGGACAAGCTCCTGGTTTTACAGATGAGGCAAGTGCATCTCAGCAGTGGCGCCACTGGCTGAGAGTCCTACAGCCGGCAGTCACTGGCAGTCAATCATTAAGGCTACTGAGTATTTATCATGTACCAGGTAACCTGCCTGCTGTGACACAAAGCAAAACATACACAAGGCATAAGTTCTGCCTCCAAGTGGTTTACAGTAATGAGAGAAGAAGCAACACAGGTATCAAGAAATGACAATTGAGTATATGCAATACATATTGTCTGTCATCAAAAGGAGCCGAGAGGGTGCTCTGGCAGATCAAAAAAGAGATTGGTTGTGTGTGGAAGTAAAAGAGAACAGATTTTTTTAAAGATTTATTTATGCATACAAGAGCTGGGGTACAGGCCAGATTTGGGGATTGAGAGGAGTCACCAGAGACAGAGTGGGGAGCAGAACAGGCATATCTACTGAAATACACTGCTGAGGGGAGCAGCGGGCGAGGCAGGAGAGGTCTGTTGCGCCATGTGGGTCCCCTCCCTGGCCGGGGATCAAACTCATGCTGCAGTGGCTGCGGATAGCTGAGACTTAACCCGTGTGCCATCAGGGAGGCCCCCAGAAGATTTTTAAAGTAAACGTGTAGCTGAGCTTTGAATGCTGTCTTGACTTTCACTATGCTAAAGTAAAAGTCTTAATGACCCTCTACACAGAAGGATCAATGGGAGCCAAGGTAGGAAGAGAAAATTTAGGTCAACTGCTAGTGCCACAGGGGTGCCCAGGGCAATTAGTGCAATGGATTCAGGAATAGGACAAATCAGAAGTCTGTAAACAAAGGTTTGGCTTCACTGTGACAGCCTTGAACACCAGCTAGAGGAGCTTAGACTTATTCCAGAAGCTAAGAAACAGAACACCACAGGCTCTTTATCAGTAGAATGATTTTACATAAAATGGGTTTAGGAAGATAGATGCAGATGAATGATTTATATCCGGGGGGAAAGAGATCTGGGTAGATGAATTTATTTTTCTGTAATATAGGTCAGAAATATATGCTTTACCTAGCATATCGACAGGCACCAAGGAAAGAAGAGAAAAGAAAAAAGAAATACAGTAGCAGTGGATTTGTCTGTGATTAGCAATATATTGAATATAGAGTTTAGAGAGTTGGAAGAGTGAAAGATAAAAGAAAAATGGAGAAACTTGAACAGAAGTAGTAAGATCAGCTGCAGAAAGTCCCTCTGGGGAGAAATGATGACTGCTTTGGTTTGGGCATTAAGACTGATATACTGACAGGTGTTCCATTCATTTGAGTGAAGATAAACTTAGACAACGAGAGGTAGTGCAATGGAGAAAGGTTGGAAAGCTGGATTGTGGAATTATCCACAGAGATTATGAAGTTTGGAGTGCAGAATGTCATCAGAAAAAAAAGGCTAAGTGGAGAGGCTAGTGGAAGACAAAATATTACAGACTGTTTTCTCTAATGCCTTTTTATAGCAGAAAGAAGTGTTGTCAAAAAACCCCAAACATAACATAAATATAGGATGCTTGGAGATGTGAAAAGGGGAAAATAACCTTGACTGTTCAAGAGGAAATGCTTCTTGAGGAGAAGTGAGCTGGTATCTTCCTTTTCTCCACATGCTTCCTGCCTTCCCGAGAACTGTATCTGTCCCTGTGAGCTGAGCTCACACATTTTTTTTTTTAAAGATTTATTTATTTATGCATACAAGAGCTGGGGTACAGACCAGAGTCCAGGGAGGTGAGAGGATTCACCAGAGACAGAGTGGGGAGCAGAACAGGCAGATCAACAGAAATACACTGCTGAGGGGAGCAGTGGGCCAGGCAGGAGAGGTCTGCTGTGCCATGTGGGTCCCCTCCCTGGCCGGCGGCAGGGATCGAACTCGTGCTGCAGTGGCTGCGGTTTGCTTCATAGTGTGTTGCTTAACCCACTGCGCCACCAGGGAGGCCCAGAGCTCACACATTTTTTGAGGCAGCCTAGAAGAACACAGAGACTGGGAAGGGAAACAATGACCCCAGCCACACAACTGGGGTCAAGGAGAGTTTTGAATTCAGAACCTGAGACTTTCCAGAACAGCAGACACTGAGCATTTGAAAACAGGAGCCCGGCCAGGTAAGAATGAGCTTTTATAAAAAGAGTCACCTTTCTTGTCCCAGGAAAAACAATTAGAGATCAGAATTTCTTTTACTTTAGTACTGGCCTGTCTCATTCCCTGCTGCCTTGTGCCAGTGACCACATAGGGTCTGCTCTCATTAGTCAGCTGTGAGGAACAAAGGAGATCATCCCAGTCCCCTCTGGGTTCTCCTTGGACTGCATCAGTAACCAAAACAGCATCAGATGGGTTAGCAAAGGAAAGGCAATCAATATAAAACATGGACAATTTATATGGTGGTAAATTCTGAAGAATGGAGCAGACCTGGAATATTTATCCTGAGTTAGGGACCTAGGATATCAAGGAGAAAGAGAAGAGACTTTATATGTTAGCAAGAAGGGGTGCCCTGAATACAGGTGGCCTTGCTCTGAGAGTAAAGAAGAGATTCTTAGATTGAAAGGATACATGCAGTGAAACCTAAGCTGGATTAGACTCCCACACTGCGTGCTTACAAGTCTTAAAAGGAAAAGAAGTGATTGCTTCTTTGATTAGAAAAAGGGCAGATGCTTTGGGTGGACCATTCTTCTCTGATTAGGGAAAGACAAATGACTGGCAAGGACAGAAGTTTCTCCTCAGTCAAACTACGGAAACAACCTAGAGGCCCCCAAACAGATGAATGGATCAAGAAGATGTGGTGTATATACATAATGGAATACTACAGAATACTACTTAGTGATCAAAAAAGACAAACTCATGCCATTTGTGGCAACATGGATGGATCTGGACGAGACTACACTAAGCGAAGTGAGGCATAAAGAGAAAGAAGAAACTTATATGTGGACTATAGAGAAACCAAACAAAGGGTCAGACAAAGATAAAACTTTTAAACCAACCTCATAAGCTGACCATAGAATTGAAACATCCGGGGGGCGGGAGGAGGGGCAAGAACAGGGTGAGGAGAGAACAAAATGGACTGTAGGGGAGTACTATGGGTGCTGTGGTGGTGGGTGCAGTGTGGTAACTACAACTGAAGAGGAAGATTCTATACCTCCGAAATACTAAACCAATACTAAACCATGTAAATCAATGGTGCGTCAATAAAATATTAAAAATAAAACAAAGCACTTGTGATGATCTGGATTTGGAGGATGAGTTTCAGAGATATTTGCAGAATATTTCTATGTTCCACCCCAGGCCATGGCAATCATATTTGGTATAAAATTTCACGAGATTAGAGATAATTAGATTTTTGTCACACAAAGAAACTGAAGCTATTTCTGTTTATTGCCAAGTCGTGTCCATGGGTTATATAAAGCAGCTGAATAACTAGATTTAAGGGATGTCAGTTGATCCTGTCTCTATTGCCAACTTCACCTTAGCAGAGAGGTATCTATGAAAAGCTAGACTTGATCCAATAAGTGGTCATTTCTGGGGAAAAGAAAGGGTGAAGCAATGTCTCGGGGAGGCCAGCAGTCACAAATCTTTCCCTATAAATAGGTACATAAATACAGATAAAAATCTATAAGGTCATATATAAAATAAATCTACCACACACCTCAGAAGAGCAGAATCCACTATTAGTCCAAGAAGAATATGTCCAGCATCCCCATTTATAAATCCAAAGGTAGATGCCCACATATCTATACTATTTATATGTTTCTCTTTTTGTTCACACGTAGCAAAATAATCTATTTCATAAGAAAACAAAAGGTAGTAGAGAAAGAGAAAAATTAAGTAAATGAAAGGATAATCTAGAGGCCTCCCAGGTGGCCCAAGGGGTTAAGCACCACACTATGAAGCATCCGCAGCCACTGCAGCATGAGTTCTATCCCTGGCCAGGGAGCTGACCCACATGGCGCAGCAGACCTCTCCTGCCTCGCCCGCTGCTCCCCTCAGCAATGTATTCCAGTCGCTCTGCCTTTTCTGTTCCCCACTCTATCTCTGTCTCTGGTGAATCCTCTCACCTCCTGCGCCTCTGGCCTGTACCCTAGTGCTAGTATGCATAAATAAATAAATCTTTAAAAAAAGAAAGTATAATCTAAACTATGAAAGTATAGTGTTTTACAATGTGAAAAGAGATGGAATCAAGAATATTTATATTGGGCCTCCCTGGTGGTGCAGTGGGTTAAGCAACACACTATGAAGCAAACCTCAGTCACTGCAACACCAGTTTGATCCCTGCTGCCGGCCAGGGAGGGGACCCACATGGCGCAGCAGACCTCTCCTGCTGTGCCCACTGCTCCCCTCAGCAGTGTACTTCTGTAGATCTGCCTGGTCTGCTTCCCGCTCTGTCCGTGGTGAATCCTCTTACCCCCCACACCTCTGGCCTGTACCCCAGCACTTGTATGCACAAATAAATAAATCTTTAAAAAAAAAGAATATTTATGAGTTACATTTGTAAGGAAAGGAGGCATTATTATTATTATACTTCTGTTTTCTCCTTACACAAAGATGAGAAATATTTCAGTTCTAGGTAATATTTATTGATTGATCACATTCCATGCTCTGTCTACTGGAATGAAAAATACAGATGAGAAGAGATATGCTCCCCTCATCGAACTCACCTCTGGTTGGGAGAACAGCCCATTAAATGAAGCAAATAAAAATAACCACTTCATGAAACTCCACTGTGACAATGAGGCAAGTGTGTGGGAACAGAGATGACAGCGTCCTGCCTGCAGGAAGAGGGGATACACTATGGAAATGACATTTCCTGTGACTAAGGAAAAATCTAGGATTTTATCAAGCAGATTAGTTGTGGAAGGGAAATTTGGGCAGTGAAAACTCAAGTATGATCACAGATGAATGAAACAAAGATATAGAGATTGACTAATATAGAGGAGGGTAAATGACACTGCGTTCCAGGACCTGATCTTCTCCATACAGATGCATGTCTTGATGGCGAGGGTGCAGTACTGGGAAGTTTGGAATGTGTGACCTTGGGAGAATGACAAAGGGTTCATGGGAGATGAACAAGGATGGTGACCTGTAGTTTTGAGTTAAGACCTGATGAGTCTTAAGTGAGCTAGAAAGTGTGCTTATGATGAGTGGCTAACACAGAATTCAAACACAGAGGTTCCCTGACGCCTGGTAAATGGCTTCCCTACTAAAATATAATAGTCCAAAAGAGGCCACATGCTTGTTTTTCCTCTGGGGGATGACACAGTAGACAGAGGGAGTATTCCCAGACATGTAACTTGTGAATGCTTGGAAAATTGTGCAAAATGCTGCCCTCTTCAGGCCCTTGTGTGACTTACTTAACAATTTAGAGATACAAAATAATGAATCTGGGAGGTTTGAGCAATGTGTTCTTCTGGAATAAAATTCATTTACTGTTGTAAAAATAAGCAACTTTTACCAACATCACCCAGAGTCATTGAAGCACAAAAAGAGTCACTAACTCCAAACACACATACACACACATTTTGGCCCTCAGCTAATACTCTCTTTTAATATTTTTAATCCTTACTATGGAAAAACATATGCAGGAATAAGAATAGCAAAATGAATATCTTTGCACCTACTCAATAGCTCCAGCAATTATAATCTCGTGACCAGACTAGGCTGATCAGCTCTTAACTGGTATATTTTAAGAGGGTTCCATAGGACCTTAAACAGATACAAGAAAGTGAAAGCTACTTCATGCCTACAAACAGCATATATTGGTTTACCTAGGCTGCAAAATATAAGTTCAAAGTTTACAAATGACTCTTTCAAATATACACATCATTAAACATAAAGAGATCACAGAACAATTATATTACATCCTCACAAAAGATCAGTAAAATTATAGGCACTTAAAATGTCCCCAAGAGAGAGTTATATAAGCCCCAAATGATTATTGACTATAGTATAGTTTAACACTGAAATGGGATTCTATGGGAAACTATTAATTTCCATCTGTGATGATCATTAAAAATATCATCGACATCCATTTTTCTTTGGTGAATGCAGCTGTCACTTAAGTATCTTTCTATTTCATTCATTTATTTCTGGACTAAGTCAAATTACACTATGTGGAATTCAAGTAGTTCCGCCGAATTCTAAATGATCACATCAATTTTCAAATGCAGAAGTGTGTTAATATTTTTAATTTGGTGTAAGTGCAGTTAATTGACTAAGGATTTATATGCAATGTGGTACTATGTTTTAGTAGGAAAAAAACAGCAACCAATAAGTTTGCCTATCTTTGTTAATTTAATCAGGTTAGATTATTGAAACAACTTTGGTCCTCACTATTTCCCTAGTTCTGAGCAAGTAATTTCCTACCTAACTGTCCAGCAGGGTCCCTCCAGCTCAGGAAAAACTAGTTGCTATTTATGACCTAACTTAAGGAGAAACACCTTTCTGCTCTTCATACAAATTTCTTTGATCTTCACCCACTTTCAGACCAGCAAATATGACTATATGTGTAATCATGCTACCAAACACACCTCTTGTGAAATCAACTCTTACCACTTCTAATTATCACTGAATTGTTTGAATTTTTTTTTATTTTGTGAATTAAAAAGTCATCTCAACCATAGGGCTCAGAAAATGTTAATGGAATGATGGGTATCTGCCCACTCCAGTAAAAGTTATGTTGTACATTTCGAAAAAAAAATTAAGTGTAGCAAGAACAAATGAGATCCACAAACTTTCCTGAAGTCTCCTTAGTTATTTTTATCACCCTTACCATCCTTTAATAATTAGTGTGTATCCTAAAATGTCAGCATGTAAGACAAAACTCAAAATTATTTCTGTTTGTATGTTTATCAAATCTTGTGCTACTAAGAGGTAGATGCTGGTGGGTTGGGAGATAACCACGTTTGGCTCTGACTTTTGGAGCAACTATAAAAAAGAGACATTAGCTGAATATTTTGGTTTTGATTTTATATGCAGTGTAAATCCAACGAACTATGACTCTGTGGGAGTGGAAATGAGTGATGTGTGTATGGGTATATGAGTGTGTGAGTGTGTGTGTGTTTGGGGGTGGTGCATGTGTAGACGTGACAGATCAAATTTGCTTTGCCTGACGCTCCCTGGTGGTCTAATGGTTAGGATTCGGTGCTCTCAAATTAGCTTTGCAAAAGATCATTCTGGTTACAAGGTGGCAAATGTTTAACATATTTCTGAATTTATACTTTTTTATCACAAGCTTATAAAATATGTTCTACTGTGAATATAAAGTTTTTGTCTACATATGTGCAAAACTATTTTATTCAAGCTAGCCTAGAAACTTCCCTGAGCTTCTAGTGTTGTTTACAAGACACAGTTCCATCCTGTTTTATAAAACTGCTAGGAAAATAACCAATCATATAAATGCTCCTTTAGGCAATTTTTTAGATATTTGCATATTTCTCATAGTTTATGACTTTTCTTCAGTAACATGGTGTTCCTGCCTCCAGCAAACAAAAACACAAGTATTTGTTAGTTTTTTTGAAAATTGGCATTTAATTGATCCAAATAACTTCTGCTTCCAAAAGAATAAGCTTATTTTAAGACAAAGAAGCCCAAAATTTAGCCTATATTTATGCACTAGTAACTAAAAAACCCACATTAACCTTTGCTAACTATAACTACTTATGGACCTTATGAACACATACAATTATGTACTCTATTGAAATTTCAAAGTTGTTACCATAGAAACTTGGATACTTGGAGCTAGAACTTAGAGGAAAATTATTGCATTTTATTTATCTTATCATTTTAGGGCCTAACAAATGTTTTAGAATAATGAGTCTTAATTAATGTTTGTTATTTTACTACAAAAAATACCTTTCAAATTTCGATTCTAGTTACAACTGCAGATTTAATTGTAGTATGCCCTATTTTTCATTGAAAAATTACTTCTTAAAATAGATAATTTGAAATAAATTTGACGACTGTCTAATCAAATATTTTAAAATATTATGCATTTAATATTTATTTATCTTAAAATATAATTGCATTTATTCAAATACAATGAAATGAAAATAAGTGAACAGTTTTAGCTCATGGTAATGACCTCGTACAGGCATAGCAACACCCCTGTTTGCCTTGAACAGAGAAGTTTCTAGGACTATGAGGTTTTCTGTGCTAAAACTGGAAAAGTCCGGGCAAACCTAGACATTGTCACGAAAACATGGCCATCCACACTGTGCACTGACTGTGCTTGCTGTTTCACTGAGGCTCTGTGCTTCCCACCATCTCGATCGTCTACTTGAATGCTTACAGATGAACTTCCTAAAAGTGAAAATTCAGCACTAAAATCACGGCCTCTAGGCTCCCAGTGCTCATACCCAGAGATTGCCACTTGCTCAAACTTCAGTTCAGTACCTGGTTTGGCCAGATAGCCTGAATGATTCATATTTCCTTTACTCTGTTTTACCAACAGTGACTGAAACTTCTAGGAGACATGAAAAACTTAGACATTCATTCTCAAAAAGCAGGTTTTAACAAAATGCGGGTGATACATTCATCATTATCTTAATTCTCCAGCTATATTTGCAGTTTGGACTGGATTTGTGGCTCAGTAGTTGCTGGCATGAAGATATCTATAGAAAAAGCCAAGAAGACAAAATCTTCATAAGCCTCTGTTAATCTGAAAACAAAGAACCAAGAGCATTTGCCTCTTTGGCTGGGAGAAGAAGCTGGCTTCTCCCTCAGAGGCCTCAGGGCCCAGGCAGGGGATACAGAGAATCTCTGGAAAGAAATCCCCACTGCCATCTTCAGTATGTGGTGTTTGCTATGTCCTGCCTGTTTGCCAATTACCTGAAGTGAATTCAAGCTTGGTCTCCTTTTGGACACTGCCATTTTGTTCATTCCAATAAAGGAACATTTTATTATTCCTAAAAAATAATTTTTAAAAGATAGTCAAAATGAGAGGCAATTAAATATTTATGATTAAAGAATTGTAATTTGAGGAACACAAAATCAGGTAGAAACCCAAATTGGGTCCTGAAGAGAGGCAGAAAAGTAGGTTTGTTTTATAGTATTAAAAAAAAAAAGGAGGAAGTTGTGGAAATGAGATAATAAATAAGATTGTGGTCAAGGGAAGGAGTAACAAGGTAAAACAGTAAAATGAATCACAAAATAAAAACAGGAAGTTCTCTGTATTAGTCTTTTCAAATATGATATTCTCATTCTTGGGGGTTTCTTGAAATGTTGGTGGCTTGGCCTAGTTCACAAGTCTGGTCCACTTTAAAGAGGATGGCAAAGCATTTTTTTTTCCTGCAGTTGCAGCTCTAGACCCATTTCTATTTTTATTTTAAAGGTTTATTTTATTTATGCAAACAAGCCAGAGGTGTGGGGCGTGGGGGTGAGAGGATTCACCAGAGACAGAGTGGGGAACAGAACAGGCAGACGACTGAAACACTGCTGAGGGGAGCAGCGGGCGAGGCAGCGGGCGAGGCAGGAGAGGGGCCTGGCTGGCGGCAGGGATTGAGCTCGTGCTGCAGTGGCTGTGGTTTGCTTCATAGTGCATTGCTTAACCCACTGCGCCACCAGAGGAGGTCCCTCTAGACCCATTTTTTGTAAACATTTATTTATTTATGCATACACAAGCTGGGGTATAGGTCAGACTCGGGAGGTGAGAGGATTCACCAGAGGTAGAGAGGGGAGCAGAATGGACAGATCTACTGAAATCCACTGCTGAGGGGAGCAGTGGACAAGACAGAAGAGGTCTGCTGTGCCATGTGGGTCCCCTCCCTGGCCGGGAATTGAACTCGCACTGCTATGCCGCAGATGCTTCACAGCGCTGTGCTCAACCCACTGCGCCACCGGGGAGGGCCCCACTCTAGACCCCTTTTTAAATGGTTTCACTTATGTCAACTTTTCACACTTTTCATATCACACTTAAATGGATGTAATTGGCTCATAGTTAGGTCTTAGAATCTTCAATAGTAGCTGAAATTAAAAGAAAAGTAATAACTGGAATGTGCTGAAAGAAGACAGGGGTGGGAAAAAGAAAGTGAATGTATTTTCTAATGAATATACATTAAAAAAAAACTATTTCCAGCCTGATTCAACATAAGGTTTGGTCTATGTATAGGCAGCAGAAGACATGTTATTAGGCAGAGAGAGGTGACAGCTATATTTGGGGTTTTTAACAAAGTTTTATATAAAGCAAGTATGTGACTTCATAATGCAACGTGGAGTCACGACGCAGACAGCATTGCAGAAAGGCCACTCAATCCTGAATCGCGACACCTTCATTTTCTCTTCTCTTTTAAAGATGCATTTGAAGTGAATTCCAACCTTATTCAGATTCGTTGACTATAATGGAAACAAACAAAAAAAATCTACTATGTTTTCTAGGAACAGTAAATATGTAAAATGGGGTCATTCATCTTTTCCTTTTTTGATGTGAAAATGAACCTGAACAAAACCAGTCCTCTTGGCATAATCAGCTGCAAGCTCAGCCTTGGAGGATGTGGACTATGAGCTCGGTGACCGGAACACAGGTAGATGGTCTCCTGGAATGTCCCTTCGTTTATGCTCTTCGAAGAAAGAGTGTGCTATCTGCATTTGTCACATTTAAATGCCAGATTGGTGTTGTCAAATGTGACTGAACTTTTCAACAAGGCAGAAGGATACTGAGGGATTTAGAAAGCTGAAAATGCACGACAAGGGAACTAAATTATAAATAATACAATCTGTGTATGCAAATACCAAAGAAGCTTGTGTTAAATTAAATCACTGGCAACTTTAAAAGTTTATTTGTGTTTCTTCAACAGTCTGTCCCACTGCTGTACTTCACAGGAATATATTAAGTAAGCTGAATGAGGAAACTGAAAGTGTCATTCATAATACCCCCTCAGAGCCCTTAAACTACAAAATTCTCTGTTTTCCAAAAGGAATCTTGTCAGAGTGTAAAATGTTTGCATTTTGCCACACTCTAAAGTTCGTAGCCATCTTTTACATATAGAAAATAATCCAACCAATTTAACTTAAAATGTAATTAAGTTCTTTGAAAAAAACATGTTCAAGAATGAGCACAATTTGCTCAACATTCAGGAAGTTAAAATTTAAATAAGATTTGGGGTATTTCGAGACTAAATTTTTAAAAATCTATATGAAAATCACTATGAGCGGGATTGCCGGATCATAGGGTACTTCCATCCCTAGTAGACCCAGGAACCTCCATGCGGCCTTCCACAGTGGTTGGATCAACTTGCATTCCCACCAACAGTGTAGTAGAGTTCCTTTTTCTCCACATCCTCGCCAACATTTATTGTTGTTGATTTTTCTGATGTGTGCCATTCTTACTGGACGAACACACTCAACAAGATCAAAGATTAAAGATAGACCAAAGGGAACATGGGCGGGGGGGGGTGTGAAGGGAGAGGAGGGCAAAGACAAAGATGGGGAGGAGGGCAGAAAGAGCACAAGGGACTGAGGTGATGTTGCACAGGTGAAATGGTGGTGGGAACTCCCTGGGGACTACAAATGTTGTCAAATACAATTAAATAAATAAAAATCTATATGAAAATCATATACATGCAAAGTCAGACACCTAATGAACTACTCTCAAATGCAAATCTTCTACTCAGCTATAAAGCACAATCCCGATGGCCAAAGATGGCATCAGAGGAAGCTCCTTTTTGCTCACGAGAGAATAACCTGAAAGTTAACGCCACCAGTATTGCACCCAAGGGTCCTGTGACTAGGGAGAAACCAGAACATCACTTGGATACTGACTGGAGACAAGCATGAATGGTAGAAGAGTCGCTGAGGAGATTCCTGCTTTGTTAGGCAACTGGTGGAGAGAAATGATTGGAGGTTGTAGTCGAGAAATGACTTACTAACCAGGCTCTGTCACCTAGCTGGCAGCCCTGGAGTGGGGAAAGCTCAGCAGAGTCGAGGCGAACATCATTGACTAGGGGAAGCTACACATGGAGGAGTTGGGCTGCTCCTCGTGGGCTGGGTCTCTAGGATGGGAACAAGAACATGCACCCACCCATCCATCAGGACTGGAATTGACCTTGTGGACCTCACAGGAAGTACACAGTCTGCAGCAATTTGGGATACTGGTGAGGGATCTCTACAGCACCACAGGCACAAGCAGATCCCCAACCCCATCCCACCTACCCCACCAGCCTCTGAAACCCCTCATGCCTTTCTCTAACCTGCTTTGAGCAACTGGAAGATCAGATCGGGTCTCCTGATTAACAGAAGCCTGGAAAGGCCAAACATCAAAAATCATAAAATGCTGGGAAAGGCTTTAAAAATCCCAGAGTGCCATCTACTGGAAAGGTAGTGTACTGCACATCTCTAAGTTACAACTACAATCGCTCTAAAAGTAAAGACCAATAGTTAAGTTGCTAGCAGCCAAATGGGCATAGAGTGTGGACTTATTGGGTTTTTACTATTTGGAGTTCATGAAGCTTCTTGAAATTTTGCTCATATATTCTGCCAAATTCAAGAACTTTTTGAACCACTACCTTTGCTATTTTTTTTAGCCCTAAGCTAGTCAATGACACAAATGTTAGCTCTTTTATTATAGAGCTGTTCCATATTTGTTTCATGAGTCACTGTTCCATATTTGTTTCATTCTCTGAGTTGTGTGATTTATATTGCTCTATATTGTAGTTCCATGATTATTTCATCTCCTCTCTCCATTCTGCTATTCATTCCATTTATTAAAGATTTTTTTTAGGGCCTCCCTGGTGGCGCAGCGGGTTAAGCAACGCACTATGAAGCAAACAGCAGCCACTGCAGCACGAGTTCGATCCCTGCTGCCAGCCAGGGAGGGGACCCACATGGCGCAGGCAGACCTCTCCTGCTGTGCCCACTGCTCCCCTCAGCAGTGTGCCTCTGTTGATCTGCCTGTTCTGCTCCCCACTCTCTGTGGCGAATCCTCTCACCCCCCCCCCACACACACACCTCTGGCCTGTACCCCAGTACTTGTCTGCATAAATAAATATTTTTTTTAAATTTTTAAATTAAAAAAAGATTTTTTTTAAATTTTGTTTATGTATTTTTCAGTTTCGAATACCTATTTGTTTTTTTCCTTTATCAATGTGTTCCTAACTGATCCATAAGTAATTTTATAACTGCCTTAATATCTTTGTTAAATAACTCCTACACCTCTGTCTTCCTGATATAGGCATCACTGAGTTGTTATTTAGTTTGAGATGTTCCTGTTCCTTGGAATGGTAAGTGATTTTTTTATTAAAATATGAACATTCTGGGCCTCCCTGGTGGTGCTGTGGGTTAAGCAATGCACTATGAAGCAAACTGCAGCCACTGCAGCACGAGTTCGATCCCTGCCGCTGGCCAGGGAGGGGACCCACATGGCGCAGCAGACCTCTCCTGCCTGGCCCGCTGCTCCCCTCAGCAGTGTGTTTCAGTCCATCTACATGTTCTGCTCCCCACTCTGTCTCTGGTGAATCCTCTTACCTCCCACAACTTTGACCTGCACCCCAGCTCTTGTGTGCATAAATAAATAAATCTTTAAAAAAAATGAACATTCTGGGTACTGTTGTGAGATCTTGGATTATAATTAACCTTCCATTTCATCTTTCTTTGACACCATCCTGGCAGGTAAAAGAGAATGCTACCAGGGCCTCCCTGGTGGCACAGTGAGTTAAGCAACGCACTATGAAGCAAACTGCAGCCACTGCAGCACGAGTTCGATCCCTGCTGCCGGCCAGGGAGGGGACCCACATGGCAAGGCAGACCTCTCCTGTTGTGCCCGCTGCTCCCCTCAGCAGTGTACTTCTGTTGATCTGCCTGTTCTGCTCCCCGCTCTCTGTGGTGAATCCTCTCACGCCCCCACACCTCTGACCTGTACCCCAGTGCTTATATGCATAAATAAATAAATCTTTAAAAAAAAAGAGAATGCTACCATATTACTGCCAGGTACAGGCAGAAATGTTGATACCTACTTGGCCCCCAGGGAGAACCATGGTAGTGGGCTACTCATGGGGGGGGGGGGGAGGGTAGAGGTGGAAATATCAGTCACCTGCTAACCTGCTAGGTCTTCACAGATACCTCTGTGCCTAGGGGAGGTAAGTAGGCCATACTACCTCCCCAAACAGCGCCCACTGATACCACAAGAGGGAGGAAGTTGCTTAGTAGCCACAGGAAAACACTGACAAAGTTCTGAGTTCCCACCACACCTCTGAAGCAACTAGCCCATACAGGAAGGGAAAAGCTGCTTCAATCTTGGCTGCTGAGGTGCAAGTCCACAGATTTTCTTTATGGTGTTGGACTGGAGTCCAGCGGTTGTTCTCTAAAAGTTTCTGTCTTTTGGGGCTCCCCTTTTCTAGACCTCTGGTAAGAGAGAACAAACTGGTCATTTCTGGACTGCCAGCTCCAAATCTAGGATATGAGACAAAAAAAAGAACAGAGAACTAGCCACCTTGCCATTCTCTAGGGTCTAAGGCCCTTAGCTGGCTTGTTTTCTTCTCTCCGTCTTTTAATCTCCTTATGTTAGTTTTACATGTTATACAGAAAATCATCTGCATTTAATAAGAAATTACATATATATATTATATTCTTTCCATAAGTTAATTGAGGTCTACCTCTATGTTTGAATTTCTCTACCTTCCCTATTTAAATGGACTGATGGTGATTTCTTACAAGAATAAGAAATAGGGCCTCCCTGGTGGCACAAGGGCTTAAATCACAGCACTATGAAGCTATCAGCAGGCACTGCAGTGAGACATGGATCCCCAGCCAGGGAGGTGACCCACATGGCGCAGCAGACCTCTCCTGTCTCCTCTGCTGCTCCCCTCAGCAAGCAGTGTATTTCAGTCCATCCGCCTGTTCTGTTCCCCCACTCTGTCTCTGGTTAATCCTCTCACCCCTCACATCTCTGGCCTATACCCCAGTTCGTGTATACATAAATAATTCTTTTTTTAAAAAGGATGAGAATTAATCATATACTGTCCTGCAATTTACGTATTAAGTCCTCATCACAATCTCATTCAACTAACAGACACTGAGCATTTATGGTACAGTATGTCATATACAAATTTTATGACATTCTATTGTTTAGGGGTCTAAAACAATTAGGAAATAAGTGCTAATTCATTTATTCCTTCTGCATATTCTTTTCTTTTGCTGAGACCCTTTGCTAAAACATTACATGAATTTTTCTATATTTTTATATGCTTTGAATGGTTGTAAAACTATATTATATGTTGTATATCAGCTTTCTTTTCAGAAAATGGGACACCCTTTCTGCCCTCTTTCTTGTACAGGAGGAAAAAAAACTGACAAGTTCAAAGTTGAAGTCATATATGCTATGAAAATCCGTCTCAAAAAATGTATTCGGAGGTCACAAACCTCTTGTGGCATAAATGGCAATATAAAGAATGCGATTTAACAGATTTGAGACTGAGAGATCCTCCTTCAGAAGGAGCTCAAAAATATTATAGAAAATAACCCAAATTTAATTGGCAAGTGCTTAAGGGCTGCTCTTTGAGATACTCTCCTTCAGATTCAATGTGAAGGGAGAGCATTTGTAAGAAACCCCTTTGAAAAATAAGGTGTTAAGATTAGGTAGCAAAACTATTAAGTGCCTTCCCTTTGTCCTGACCTGCTAGCTCATAAGGGGGTTGAAAGAGCGAACTTAGAAAGCAGGTGACCTGACAGAATAACCCTAAGAGGAGGATCAGGACACAGCAAGAGAGTATCCCCCCAAAAAAGGAAAAAGCAGTAATTGAAGAGAACAAGAGCTGCACAGAGCTTACTTGCGTGGAAATGGTTCTTCGAGTGAGTTTCTGCTGACAAGAAGAGGTACTTTAAACTGGCTTTTTGGTTTATTTTTGCTTTTAAGTTGAAAGTATATTATATATAATAGTCAGTGCTAGGATTCCTAAAAAAGGGGAGTTCTGAGTTTGAACACATTTTTTATCCCATTTAAACGGAATTTGGAGAATATGTATATGAAAATGAATTAAAACCAGAAGGCAATAAAAGCTAGCCAATAAGCTGCTTAAATAACTATCCTGGAAGCTAGTAAAAGAAATTTAGATAAACTTTTCAAAAGTAGTCCAGTTACCAAATGCAACATTATTTCAAGGCAGAGTTCAAATGTAGTCCACTGGAAATAAAACCTGAATAATGAAAGATCCGAAATGCAAGCGCATGAAAACTATTTGATGATGTTAAATTAGTCTGACAAAACGGAAGGTTAAAAGTAGCAATAATTTCTCCTCAACGAAAAAAGCGCACATTGCATTAGCAAAAAGAAACAAGAAATGGATCGATTATGCTAAACCTGATTTGAGATTTAAAGATCAGAAGCAGAGAAAAGATTTATAGATCTTGAACAATATTCAGACTATCCAAGTGTTTTATACAACATAATCAGTGAGAAGAGAGGTGATCTTGATTAACCATTCTTCATGTAAAGACACTAGAACAGTTGTTCACATTAAGCAGTGTAATTATTGTAGAATTTGAGTAGTAGAGACTCCATGAAAATTAAACAGAATTATTTAAGACAAAATAATAGTGGTGGATCAGGAAATATCAGGAAATAAATAAATAGTGCTAGATCTTACCTATTTGGGGGATGGCAATAAACGACGTGCATAAAATGCAATAAATGATAAACTGATTTTGTTCTTTTGGCCTTGAACTGGACGAGGTATGCCTGAGAACACAGGAAACACACACTGAGGAGAGAAGTAGGGGCTGTGTGATGTGAGCGGAGAAAGGCAAAGGTGTGTGTTTTCTCAAAGATAATCGATCTTCTGTAGGCAAGTGTTTTCTGAGCTGATAGGTTTTGGAGTGAATGCAGGACTGGTTTCGGGTTCTTCTCACCCCACTTAAGCAGCAGTTATGAAATCAATTATTATGAGGTAGACACAGCAGGAGCTTTGGAATCACATCAGCTGAGGTTGATATTTCCTGACCCACCACTCAATTGTTATGTGAATTTATCCAATCTTCAATAGAGCTGCATGGAGAAGCTGGAGAGATTGTGTTATGGGAAAGAAGTAAATAAAGATAAAGTTGTTGTCTTTCCAAAGTACACTCAGGATGAAATGAGGTTGAAAAAAGAAATGGTGAGGTATATTAGCCCAGAAATGACTCACCAGCGAAGTTCAGGAAGCTTCTATCACTTGTATCAATTAGAACTGACAGTCTCTGCTGGAAGAAACACTGAGAAATAAAGTATAACTGATGCTCTTCATTACTGTGGGAATGGATCAGATGCCCCAAATGATACTTTCTGCTTTTTGGCCCTGATTTAACATGGCGTGCATGATCACAGAATAAAACTCCTCTCCCATGGCCACTGTCATCTTCTAAATACTCACAGATAGAGGGTCGTTTGGCTGCTAAATTTAGTTTCTTTAAAAATTCCTTTTTAAAGCTGATGTTACATGGTCATTAAGAGAAGTCACCTCAACTAAGGACTAGACTGCATCCACTAACTCAACGTTGAGAAAATAACTCGAAGGACAGAGCAGCCCTGGTCCTTATCTCCACTGCAGTGGAAGC
The DNA here is from genome assembly GCA_019455555.1 of Galemys pyrenaicus. NCBI lineage: Eukaryota > Metazoa > Chordata > Mammalia > Eulipotyphla > Talpidae > Galemys > Galemys pyrenaicus. Next base: position 1,590,179 of record JAGFMF010012288.1, on the reverse strand, counting down.
TGGGATGTTCGCGGCCCATGGGCTCTGAATTCCAGAAGCAACACTTCAATGAGGCCTTTCTGGCGAGTGGATGCTACTCTGCAAGGTGCATTGCACGTGGGGTATTCAGTGTTTTTTTCTTACATTGAATATAGATTACAAATGATTGTTGGAAAGGACATACAAGGTGAAGGCAGCTCTGTATCACCTTATCACTTAGTTTTATGAATCCATTTGATGAGTTTTAATGTCCTGCTTTCAGATTCTTATCTAGAAAAACTATTTCGTTCATTTTGCCTTTAATATTGTATTGTCCTAGGCTCTTTGTCCTCATGGATAAATGCATATTCTACCATTTTCATTTATGTGGAAAATGCATCATGCTTTTTAATTTCTGAAATTGAACATAAATATAGTAGAACTTTAGTTAGAAGATAGATTGTATACTAAAGTCCATGAAATAAGTGATCAAGATCTATTGCCTTTTACAATTCTCCAAAGAGGACATGCAAATGGCCAACAGGCATATGAAAAAATGCTCAACTTCTCTTGTCATCAGAGAAATGCAAATCAAAACCACTATGA
>JAGFMF010012288.1:1549606-1589154 GCA_019455555.1 Galemys pyrenaicus | reverse complement strand
TGGTGCACTGGTGAGATGGTGATGGGGAATACATGGGGATTACAATTAATGGCAAGTATATGTAAATTTTAAAATATTTTAATAAAAAAAAATAAAACCCCCCCAAAAATAAGATCTATTGCCTTTTATTGCCTTTTAAAGAAAAAAAATAAGCTACTAGAAATTGAAATATGTTATTATAGTAGCTTAATTTTCCTTGTATTTACATACATTGCTTCCTTTAATGTGTATGAAGATCACATTAATGAGTATAGGAAAGAAAATAGATTCCTAAATTGATAGGATTTTCAGCCATACATTAGAGGATACCGAATACTTGCCACAACCACTGTCATTAGTCATTTAATTGTTACAAGATCTATATGTTCAAGTCTGCTAATCTTTGAATAATAGTTCTATCTGTATAGCAGCTTACAGGTTTCAAATGCATCAATATGTTGTCTTAATGTGATTGATCCCTCGACTTAGATTGGGTCATTTAAACTTTAACTTCACTTTCACTTACCTCATCTGCAGAGTAAGGTTGATTATTGTATGGTATCAACCTCATTTATCTATAGTGAGGCTTAAAAGGAATAATCCACCTACAGCACTTTGCACCATGTCTAGTATATATCCAGCACTCAAAAAAAGCCCTAGAACGTTTCCAGTAATCTTACTCCATCACGATATGCAATCTGTTGTTTGCCCCATTATCTGCCCTCATTCCCACGATGAGCCTTTCTCCCCCATGTAACCAGCATAAATCTTATGGGCAATCAGTAGTGCCACATTGCCAATTTTTTTTTTGCCCTCTCTGGTTTCATTATACTTACAATTTTTGTTAAATCTAACTTTCTGCTTATTCCATGCACGTCCGCACCTATGTAACTGAATGTGGTGCAAACACAAAACACACACTCACATTCATGTGACATCACATCACAAGCATTCTGATTTGCCTAACTTTAAATTAAACCAACATATCTCAAATGACCCTTTAATAAGTCCCTCCCACACACAATCCTAGTTCCCAAGTCACTCACTAGCATGCACCTAGACAATCATATCCCCTCCTCTCTTAAAAATCTGAATATAGTCTATCTTCACTTTTCTTCAGATCTTTGCTCAAAAGTCAACTTGTGATGCTATTGGAAATTGTGATCCCTTCCTAGGCCCTAGCATCCATTTGCCTTGCCCCACTCAACAGTTCCCCCAAGAATTTAGCTTCTCTAACTTGCCATATTGTGTATTTTTCCAGTAGGTGTACTGTTTGTCATCCTTAATAGATTGTGAGATCAACAAGGACAGGAATTTGTAAACAAAATTCATTTATATCTCTAACATCTGGAATACTGCCAGGTTCATCAGAGGTACCTTCAGTACATACTCCAGAAAGAATGAGTATTTAGGAAAGACATTCTCTTTAATAATGAACTGGGAAGAAAACAAGCAAAAAGTTCCTGTTTCTTCCATAACTAGGAAAAATTGGGCTGAAGGTTAACAATGGATAATAAGCATGGTACAGATTTTTCCTACTTGGGAGAAGGACTTCAGATGACGGTGGTCAGGGAGAGTGCACATTGTGAGAGATTTTAGAATTACTCACTGTCTAACATCTAATTATTACAAATTGATAAGTAAACATGTTATTATCTTTTTCTTATTAGTGGACTGGACAGACAAAGGATATTAACTAATCCAAGAGACTGAATTCTCAAAAGATAGGTAAAGGCAGTGAAGGAAAATGCTGGAAGCCTAAACCTGAACTTCCCAAAGACCTCAGAGGACATGGGGCAGCAATGCAGAGAAGACCACAATGTTCTTCTGAGGCCGATCTACATAAGATGGAAAGTGCTGGGATAAAAGCACTATAAGTCTTGGACTTAGCTCTAACAGTCCTTTACTATGTGGCAAACACTAATCCCTTGAAGCTTGAGTTTTCTTTTTTGGAAGGCTGCTTATAAAATGAAAGAGTTTATGAATTTAGGCATATTTAGTCTTAATTTCCATCAATACTTTCTACACTGTTTTGAAGATAGAGTTTTCAATCTCAGACCTCTGGACTTTGCCCAAAGACTCATTTAAAGATAATTATATGACCAATGAAGACACTAAAATTGCTCTTAGACATGTAGTGAAGCTAGAGTAGGATATAGCAAGGAAATAATGAAGAGAGAAAGAAAGAGCAGCTAGACTCTTAGTGGACAAATCAGAGTTTCAGAAAAAAAAAGGTAAATAACATCAAAGATATACACAGTATAATGATCAGGGATCAATATATAAAGTAAATAATAACAGATTAAAGGAATAAATAATAGTAGGGAACTTTGACACCTCCATTCACCTCAGTGAATAGACCACACAGACAGAACATTAACAAGGAACTAATGATTTTTTTTAAGATTTATTTATTTATGCATAAAGAGCTGAGGTACAGGCCAGAGTCACAGGAGGTGAGAGGATTCACCAGACAGAGCTAGGAGCAGAACAGGCAACTGATTGAAACACACTGCCAAGGAGAGCAGCAGGCAAGGTAGGAGAGGTCTGCTGTGCCATGTGGGTCCCCTCCCGGCCGGCAGCAGGGATTGAACTCGTGCTGCAGTGGCTGCGGTTTGCTTCATAGTGCGTTGCTTAACCCACTGCGCCACCAGGGAGGCCCCGAAACTAATGATTTTAAATGACACATTAGGCAATATGGGTTTATTATACTCACTATGCATACACAGAACTTTCTGTCCTAAAAGAACTGGATCCTGTGATTTCCCTATAAACTCCCAAATCCTACCAACAATACCTGAACTACACTGATCTTACAAAAGATAACACTTGTTTCAAAAGTGTACTATGGGGCATTGAATATCTCATCTATGAATTAATTTTTAATATATACTTCTACAGAAAAGATGATATGGGGAAAAGAACTATGATAGTTTCTTTCGAGGAAAAGTATCACGTAGGTGAATAAGTTAGAAACAAAACGTGAAATTAGTTTAAATAGAGTTTTTTGTAAAAATCTAAAGGACAGAATGCTGCCTAACTGATAAAGAAATGTACTAAACGAAATCACCTGACTCCTGGCGCCCGCAAACCAGGCTCCTGTGCCGTGAGAAGGGACAATGCACAAGTATGCAGCAGGGACTATTCTGGTGAACCCTCTTCCATCTCTATAACCCTGTGTCTATGACACAGGATGAACACCAAGAATTTTCCATGTAGACATGCAGAACAAATGGATGTGCCTCCCACCTATCTGTCACAAGATCAGTTCTTTGAAGCTTGGCCCCCAATCTTACCTCCACATCGAGCTTGCCTTGTAATTGATAGAACGTAAACCACACATCTAAGCTAATTAATAAAATCACATAATCTAAAGAAACACAACAAATGTGTGGGCACATATTTCAACAAATGATTTCTAAAGTCTTCTCTAGAGTGAAAAGGTTGTATGTCACTAAATTATGACTTTGGTGGATATTTATCAACTACTCAAACATTGGAAACCCAAATTCTTTACTTTACACAATTCTTTAGTTGACTGTTCTTTAAAAATTAAATCTGTAAGTCATTTATATAATTAAACCTATTAGAATATTATGCATTCATACTCAGACTAGTGGGCTGAGTCTCTTGTTCCACCAGCTAATAACTGAATTATAGCAGATTACTTGGTCTCTTTCTGCTTTGGTTTCCTTGTTGTTAATTTTAAAATCATCACAAAAGTGAAAGCCACAAGTCTTGGAGCTGTAGGAAATATTAAATAAGTGAATCCCAATAACATGTCCATAAGCATTTGGACTATACTAAGAGCTCTAAAAATGCACTAGCATTATTCTTGTCCTTACCATGTGATTTTTATTGTTTTTATCGTGCGTAGATTTCTACAAATGAAAAGATGACCTTCACAAACGCACACATCTAATGAATGATGTTTTGATTTGAAGCGTCTACATTTGGTACAGTGTTCTAGTGTCTAAAAGTTTTAGTTATAACTTCTGAAAGTTTTTCTGATGTGTATGCATGCCCTTTACCAGAAATAGCTGCAATTCAAACAGTTTGTGTTATTTTCTAAGAATCCTGTCATACTCCTCATGGCTTAAACTCCTATCCAACACTCCAGGGGGAAAAAACACTTCTTCGAGCATGCTGTGAACAATTCATCGAAGTGAATATATTAAGAGAAAGGAAGCTCGATGACATGTTTTCTGTAACTGGTATACTGTTATAATAAAAATCATCACAAATCTCTTAATCTTTTAAAATTTATCAAGGCCTATTCTAGAATGTTAACACTAGCCCTGTTGGATCAGTCTTTTCCTGTACAAATCCTTGGTTGACATGGCTCCTTGAGACACACATGATGCCTTTTTGTTGACTACTTTATTCCCAATTTTATCCAATACCTTCAAATAAATCAAGTTCAAAATTAGTTTTTAAAAATAAATGAGCTCCTGCTGTTCCCTGCTCTTCACATGTAGATTGGTTCTTTGCATTTTAGCCAGTGTTTGCTGACTTCAGTTCTGTACCTTACAAAGATGGGCCAAGATACAATGCACCTTCTAATTTGGCATTTATTAAAGCCATTGGCTGACCCAATGACAGACAATTGGCTGATTCTGTCTTAGACTCTCAATCTTAAGAAATTTAATTAGGGGGTCCCTGGTGGCTCAGCGGGTTAAGCAACACATTATGAAGCAAACCATAGCCACTGCAGCATGGAGTTTGATCCCTGCCCTCAGTCAGGGAGGGGACCCACTTGGAGTAGGATACCTCTCCTGTTTCGCCCGCTGCTCCCCTCAGCAGTGTGCTTCAGTAGCCTGCCTGTTCTGCTCCCCACTCTGTCTCTGGTGAATCCTCTCACTGCCCTGGACTCTGGCCCAGCTCTTGTATGTATAAGTAAATAAAATCTTTAAAAAAAAAGAAATATAATTAGGAGACTCAAAAGATGTAAACAGTTGAGTGGAGAACCCCAACGTAAAACATTGGGAAGCAGAGGGCCACCTTTATAGACTGTGGGGAGAGGACACTTCTAAAGGATGAGAGGAAATGATCAAGATAAATCAGGGAGAAGCCAGAGGACATGCAAGAAAAGACAGTGTCTCTTGAGGGATATAGAATCTTGATTATTAACCTTCCAATTTAGTCCCTAAGAAATAAATAGTTACTTTATTTTCTATCCTGCATTGGCCATATATTTAAATGTGGATGGAGAAGAGCAAACTGAGATATGCTTCACACTACATAGTTCCAACAGGCACCAGAATTCATTCTCCCAACTTACAGAACTACGAAGTCCAAAAAGAATCCCACAGCCATTTTTGCTACTTTTTAAACAACACTGACTTATCCTAAAAAATGTCAGTGGTGTGTATCTTTATTTTTTTTAAAAGATTGATTTATTTAGTTATGCATACAAGAGCTGGGGTACAGGTCAGAGGTGTGGGAGTAAGAGGAGTTACCAGAGACAGAGTGGGGAAGCAGAACAGGCAAATCAACCAAAATACACTGCTGAGGGGAGCAGTGGACAAGGCAGGAGAGGTCAGCTACACCATGTCGGTCCCCTCCCTGGCCTGGGCTCAAACTGATGCTGCTGTGCCCCAGATGAGTCACAGTGCAGCGCTCAACCCACTGTGCCACCAGGGAGACCCGTTATCATTATGTTATCATTTGGTCTACTTTATTTAGTTCCAAGTTATGTTTTGTTTCAAGTTAAATCCCCTGTCCTTATCGATCCATTTCCTATTATTATTTTTTGTTTACAGATTTATTTATGCATACAAAAACTGGGGTACAGACCACAGGTGCGGGGGGTTGAGAGGATGCACCAGAGACAGAGTGGGGAGCAGAACAGGCAGATCGACTGAAATACACTGCTGAGGGGAACAGCGGGTGTGTCAGGAGAGGTCTGCTGCGCCATGTGGGTCAGCTCCCTAGGGGGGGATTGAACTTGTGCTGCAGCGGCTGCCGACAGTTTCACAGTGCTGCATCTCAGCCCCTTGTGCCACCAGGGAGGCCACATCATTTCCCTTTTTCAAGCCCTTCCCCTGGTTTTCCACACTGCCAATGAATCATCAAGCTAAAAGTGGACACCTAGTAAAAATAAACGCATTTTGTAAACACATTCTTATAAAGCATCTTCCTCTACAGTTCTTTCTGATAGGTCATCTTCAGGAGCCTGACTGGTAGAAAAGGAAGTTGGGTAGTCTACCCGGAGTGGAAAGGAAAACAATCCTGTTTTCTAGATTATTATTTACCTATTTATTACCTATTTATCGCTATATGACATTTTATCACATTCTGCAACACTTCTGGAGAGCTAATCTTTACTGACCTTATACTCACTCAATTTATTTTTCTTCAAGTGGATTCTGCTACACTTTCAACATCATTATATATATTTATAAATCTGTTTCACTAAATTAGTTGCCAACTTGGCAATATTCTTAGAGCTGATGGTATAATATATACTCCCTAATCTAAGTCTCTGATAAATACAACAGATAAGACCACCAACAACCCTACCAAGTGCATTTTCATTGAACCCTTATATTTTAAATTATTTAGAGCAGTCGTTTATATTTTGACTTCCTGTCACTCACTTCTGCTTTGACTTAAGAACTCTGATTTATACCATATTTCTACAGTGTTTTGCTAAACATCCTATGAGATGAAACCTTTGCCTCACTAGGTGAAATCATATTACTTTTTACTCCTTGTCCCTTATCTCCTAGGGCTATCGTTCCCCTATGGGAAAAAAAATTCAATTTAAGTTGACAGAACATTTCAGGTTGGATGAATTATTGTAATAATACGTAATATATTGCCAAATTTGAAAAGCTGCTTTTACCCTTGTCTAACCTTCTTTTCCCTCAGACAGCTGTGTTTGCCCTTTTTCAGAACTTAGGAATTACCCTTCTTGTTAGGAAGGCCTCAGGAGTAATAGATAGTGCTCTTCTGTGATTACAACCAATTCCTTAAGTGCCAAGACATCAACACATATATGGCGGAACACGTGTAATTTGTTAATTGCGGCCTTCAGGACACATTTATTTAACAAAGGCCACCAGTGTCAGGTGTCACCTACAACAGCTGCCAGAATGTGGCTGACCTTCCAAGTGAGCCAAGAGTTTTAAAAGTAATTTTTTTATAAAGTCTTTCCAAGTTAACTGTCAAGAACTTCCCTTTTCCACTGCTCTTTTTAAGCATCTCACCTTAGCTTATCTTTGTGATTGAAAACTTTTGTATTTTCCTTTATTCTTTATATAAACTGCATCCCTCTTTGTCTTGTTTGTCAAGCAGCTGTTCAAGGGATTCCATTAAACCTCCAAGAGCAGAAGATGTCAAATTTCTCTCATAAATAATGGTGAATAAAAAAACAAGGTATTTAAACGGTACACACCACCCACTTTTCCATATGTTACCTTTGCTTACCACCAGTAAGTCTTCATTTATTATGGGCAAATATTATGTGCTACTCACTACATACTCTCACTTTGAAAGTCAGCAGTACATTAGAAAAATATACAACTATTAGGGACCTCTCTGGTGGTACAAGGGGTGAAGCACTGCACTATGAGGCATTCACAGACACTGCAACACAAGTCCGACTCCTGGCCAGGGAGGTGACCCTCATGGCACAGCAGACCTCTCCTGCTCCTCTCAGCAGTGTATTTCAGTAGATCTGTCTCTTCTGTTCCCCACTCTGTCTCTGGTGAATCCTCTCACCCCTGAACCTCTGGCCTATACCCCAGATCTTATATGCATAAATAAATATTTTAAAAATATCATAGAACTAGAAATCTCTTAAATTTCCCAGTTAGCTGGTATCTCTGTGTTCATATTCTCATGGATACCAATTATGGCACTTATGCAAATGTCTTCTTTAAAAATTTAAAAGGAGGTAGAAAATCAGCTATGTCAATAGCTAAAACAATCTACTGAACTATTATTTGTGAATTTAAGAGCTGTTCCTAACATACAACCCAATGCTATTAAAGTCCATTTTAAATATCTCAAAAATGGATCCTACCAAATAGGTTCACTTTTTAAAGAAAATACAAATGCCCAGAAAAATGACAAAAGGGAATATATTGCAGAAGAATGACACAAAAAATGGCTCTTTTAACTACAGTATGTTAAAATGACAAATAACCTGTAACAATGCAAAGACATACAACATGTCTTGTAACTATTCCCTCACCATGTGCTTGGTTAAACACAGGTTAGGTCAGGAATAAGTAACACGTATTGATTTAATTTATATCCTTATATATTTTAAGATGAGTTCTAATAAAAAGTGTCAACTACTGATGGTATTTTTAATGGCAGACAGTTTCTACTTAATGTATATTTTGCACTATAAATATATGAATTTTCTACTTAATCTGCAACCGTGGTCCCAATAGTTGGAATAAAAACCTTGCTAGCACTCTACTGATAGGAACAACGTCTTCGTCATTAAAAGCACATACACAAGAGATCTTTGGTATAATGCTTCAAAAATTTAGATATAAAGTAAATATTTATAAAGTGAATCATCAAAATACTTTTAAATTCCACTTTCTCACATATTCTGGAAGTCATAAATATTTACAAGTGAACTAGTCCAGGACTAACTTAAGGATATATATATATATATATATATATATATTAAGTATACCCTAAATGTGGGTAAGAAAATGATGCTCCTTGGGTCTCTTTACTCTGTACTTTCTTCAGGTTAGGTAGTTCCAAAGTCTAGAGCAGGGGCAGACACAAAGAAGCCTAATTATAGCCACAGACCTAATCTGAGTTATTCAATCTCATGTTAATGTTAATAAAGTTGATTATTTTGATTTTTACATGTGAGCCTCAACTATCTCTACACATGAGAGGAATAAGAAATAGGATCATCACATCAAAATCCCTAAAATTCATGTAATGTATGGTATTTGGAGTTGTAGCAACCAGAACTGAAATCAGAAATGGTTAGAAGAGACTCACTCTAGGAAGTATAGGGTAGGGATGAGAGGTACAAAGAAACTTGTTATTTCAATCCAGTTTCTTCAACTGTTTTATAACATGAATTTCTTCTTTTAATGCAAATAATGTCTAGAAATGTGACTATTCCCCTGATAACTGTTCAACAATATGAAAATATAAATCACCAAATTACTATTTAGAAAAGAGTCGTTTCAAGATAATGGAAACCATTTGTCTAAATAAAAGAAAGGTGGTTACGTAAACCATGGTACAGCCACAGGATGGAATATCATGCACTTGCATTAAGATCTCCACGACATCGAATTTACTCATTAGGTCTAGTCTTTTTCCTGTCATTGGGTGGGCAGTTCTAAGCCTTCTGGGATAACATTTGCTTCTATATTCTTTTCATATCAGTAAACAACATGGCCTTTTTTCTAAAGACTTATTTACTTATGCATACAAGACCGGGGTGCAGGCCAGAGGTGTGGGGGGTGAGAGAGTTCACCAGAGACACAGTGGAGACCAAAACAGGCAGATCTACTGAAATACGCTGCTCAGGGGAGCAGCAGGCAAGACAGGAAAGGTCTGCTGCACCATGTGGGTTGGCTCCCTGGCCAGAGATGAACTCTTGTTGCAGTGACTTGTGATAGCTTGATAGTGCTGTCTTTAACCCCTGCACTACCAGGGAGGCCCTAAATATGGCCTTAGCTCAGAAACTGGTATGTATTCCCAGGTAATAATCAAAGTTTTCAACCTCAGTCTGATACAATTACTGTTCCTCTTTGGGAAAAGCATGTTTTTACCAGTTGCCCAACTTGATACAAAGCAAGGTTGGCTCTTTCTCACTCTCTTTTCCTAATTTTCACAACCTATTTCTTTAATCTCTACATGGCTAGAGCAGAAGAGGAAGGATAAAGAGAGTCAGAAAGCTTTTGCTCAACTGGAATTGTTACAACACGGCTTAATATACTGGCTTCATACTCTATGGACTGATAGTTCTTGTGAACATTTTCATGGGTTCTTTAAAGATCCAGCCCAAATTTGAGATTTTTTTTTTTTTCTTAAAATTTTCTTAAACAGGGCAAGTACGTCTGCAGACTCACTATACTTCTTTGGAATACCTGCCAGAGCTAAAGGCAATATTCAATTTCTCATCAGTTACGGTTTCATGACCCAACTTCATACAATGGTTTCTACTGCCGTGGTTTCATGAGCTCTACCAAACAAGCTATATTATATAACTCCTATACTATAGCTAAGGTGTGACCCTTATATCACCTACAAGTAACACTGCTGCAACCTTTGTTCTGAACAATTTTAGAAATAAAGAATTATTCCAAAACTGCAATTTCCTTTTCATAATCATTTTATGAAAAACTAAACAGTTTTTCCTCTTCCTCACCATACTTATCAAATAGAAGTCAAACAAAAGTTCACTGTAAACTCTTAACTTCAGGTCTCTTCACATCAAGCTTTTCAAATGATATTATTCAATCTTTCCATTATGCTAGAAAACGAGATATACATCTCTATATTTTCCCCTGTATCAGAGATAGCACTCCTTAAAAAATTCTTTCTGGAACATCTTCATAAAGTCCACTCTCAACCCATCTTTATCAATCTGGAAACATTATTAAGTACCATATAACCAGTTTTTGCTGATGACAATGAAAGATTCCAGCTTTCCTTAGGGCATAATATTTATCATATTTAGGTTCTATAAATAAAGTCTATAACTATGATTCTGCAACACACTTAATAACACATACTTAATATACAAAATATTTGGAGTTTTAGTATCACTCAAGAATATGTTGAAATGTTATGATAATATTTAAACAGAAAGGAAATAAACAAAATTCAAGCATGTTAAATGAGTTACTATTACAGGAAAGACTACTCCAATTTACCTAATTTTCAATGATCTTAATAATATTACTATGTAAATTGAAGCATTTAGAATATTGGTAATAGTTTTCATATTATACTTATCAGAAGGGTTTTTAGTTTTGTTTTTTTTTAATCCTTGTTGCTCCTACATAAATTTCTCTGCAAACACTGTTGCAGTTTTGATGCCCCAAAGATATAACACTTTTATTAAGAAGAAGAAGAAAAAAATCTACTACCCCATGCAGTTAGTATAGATTGAGGGCTTAGTTATATGCGCTTGCCTAGAGAAACTATGAAAAAGCTTAACTTTTAGAAGTCTCTGGAATATTTCTTTGAGATGATTCAAAACTGATAACGTAATTCAAACTTTTTCAGATTGACTATTGCAAAGCAACTAACAAAATAAAACTGTAACCTTGTGAGTGTGTTTGGTACAATATTTCTGTGGTTAAGAGAGATAAGGAAAAGTATCAAATTAAAAAAGTCCATTCTAGGACAAATATTTGAGGCCAAATATTCACTGAAGATGCATAAAATGTTTGTTTTGAAAGAGACAGCAAACACAATTGACAAGGGCAATAAATTGATGCCTATAGAATAGTTTTGTTGGGCCTCCCTGGTGGCGCAGTGGATTAAGCAATGCACTACGAGGCAAACCGCAGCCACTGCAGCACGAGTTTGATCCCTGCTGCCGGCTGGGGAGGTGACCCACATGGCACAGCAGACCTCTCCTGCCTGGCCCGCTGCTCCCCTCAGCATTGTGTTTCGGTCAGTCTGCCTGTTCTGCCCCCTGCTCTATCTGGTGGATTCTCTCACCTCCCCGCACCTCTGGCCTGTACCCCAGTGCTTGTATGCATAAATAAATAATTAAAAAAAAAGAATAGTTTTGTTATATATAGATTTACCATTTTTTAATCTTTTAATATGATGGTTAGAAAGAGATGATTACAAATGGCATTTTTGCTCAATCAGATAATATAATGTTAATAAATTTTATTGCAGACTCTGTTTTCTTAGGTAGCTGAACACAATTTCATAACCTTGTCATATCCATTACAGAATAGGATTCAGATTTGCATGCTAACTGGTCACTAAGGATGCTTTAGATTCCATCTTCCCAAAACACAACAGCTACACGCAAGAGAATTCTGGGAACAAGTTGTAAATTGTGCTAATTAAATAATGCCAGTTCACTTCAAGGAAAACATTTTGATGATACAGGAGATAGCTGGGAGAGTTGTAATTAACATTTCAAGTTTAAAAATGCTCCAACATTTTACCTAAAAAATACTACTATATTTACAAGAAAAATTCTCCAAACATTTTTCTAGCTATAAGACTTATATACAATATTTCTTTTCTTTGGTATTGAAGATCTTTGCAATTTTTTCCAGCATTGTATTTCCATGTCAAGACTATCAACCTTTCAAAACTGAAGTCTGAATCCAATAAATGTGATATTAATAAGGCTCAGGCAATCCCTTTCTTTAATATTTAACCTGTTGCATACACATTTCACTTATCTTTGGTATGAAAAACACTCCAGACTTCAATGAGTTTTTTTCAACTCTGGCATCTAAAAGAAGTTGTATTGAGCATTAACTATGAACGCTGAAGCTTTTGTTAGTGCAAGTGAAAAAGTACAATACTCACTTGTACTAACTCACCTCTAAATTATGTGGTTTCTTCCTAGAAAGCAAGAAAAGTACTCGTCTTGTACTTATACTTGATCTTATACTTACAGCACAGAAGATGATCCAATCTTTTTCTCTTACAGAAACTATGTACCCTGTGCTATATAAAATTAACACTGCTCTTTGTGAGTCCTGCAAAGGTTCAAAATCTACAGTCCCTGTCACTATTTTCTGATGGTAACCTAGAAATCCTTGCAGAATTTTTGGATTTTGACATTATCATAACCATTTTTAATCCAGCCTATATCTCCTCAGGTATGAAGGAATGTCCAGAATCACCAGTCAACAGTCAACAGTTAGCATCTTCATCAATATTTCTAACACATTTCTTTCCTTTCACACTTTTATTTTAAATTAAATTTACTGAAAAGGTTATACCATCTACTTTTGAAATTAATTAGATTTCCTTTTCCTCTCATCTATTTTTAATATAAGAGATGATTAAAGTTAATGAGGTGACAGGCAGTCTGAGGACTCTGCAGGCTGGCCGATGAGTGGCTACTCACTCATGAAGCTTTCATTAAGCAAAAGGTTTAACACCCACTTAAATACAGAAGTCACCATTTCCACAAACGGGACAGGATATATTCCCCCAGGCTCACAGCTAAGTTTGCCACACATTCTAAGTCCAAGTCATAGAGTCCCATCCCCCTTATACCAAGTTTTGAAGGATTTAGGGGAAAGATTGAAGCCAGCCCTTATGGTGACAGCTGGATGATCTAATCTCTCTGTTTCCAGCTACTTTCCTCCTTCATTGGGCCATTAGTTCCTCATTAGCCATTTCACCACAAGCCAGGAGGGGAGGCACGGTGGAGTTGACACAGTAACACAGCCATTCTGGGAAAATTTGTAAATGCCGAAAATGAGATATGGCTGCAATGCGTGCAGTGAGTTGAATCACGGCTCCTAAGGGACATTCACATCTTCACCCAGGAAACTGCAAAGAACTCATTTTGAAAGAGGTTTTTACAGACATGCAATTAAGGATCTCGAGATGAGCTCATCCTGGATTATTTAAGTGAACCAAAGGCTAATGACAATTGTCCTTATAAAGACAAAAGACACAGAAAAGAAGAAGGGCAAGTGAAGACTAAAGAGAGATTGGAGAGGGGCAGTCATAAACCAAGGGGTGGCTGGAGCACGAAACACCAGAAGAGGAAGGAAGAAAATTCTCCCAAATCGCCAGCAGTTGTACAGGTTTGCCAGTACCTCCATTTGAACTTCTAAGCTCCAGAACTCTGAGAGATTAAATTTCTGTTTTAGGTGGCCTACTTTGTGGTGCATTGTTAAGGCCATTGTAGGATGCTAATACAATGTATTTCACTTCTCAGTAATGAAGGAATGAAATGAACCATAGAATAGAAATTTGGATCCCCATGCTAGTGTTTTCTTTCAGAGAAGAAGTAGAAGAGTATTTTAAGCCATTGATGTGGTATGGTATTGGTGTTGGCGGTGGTGATGGTGGCGATGGTGGTGGTGGGAGGTGGTGTGTGTATATAAAATGATTCTTTTATAAAGCATATACAAGCAGCACCTTTTCCAAAATACAACTCAATTGTATTATGTAGGTACTATCTAAAACCAGAATCTCATCTCTTTACACATGATCGGAATAACACAAGTCTAAGGAGATTTTAAATGAAATGAAATTCCACTGGTATAGTAGTTATCTTTAGAAATATATGAGACATAAATAAAAGTTTTCAGTTTTCCTAAACAGTAAGTATGTTTTAGACACAGCCTCACTTTTTAAATGTATATTCGATTAGCCAAGTTCCTGTCTGAACTGCCCAAGCAACTGAAATAGTCCAGCCAAACTTAATCCTGTATCAGTGATTCACAAAAGTGATTAGCATAATACATATTAGCATAATATATTCTTAACATCAGAAGCCCTCGTAGTTACAGGGGCAATGCCTCAGCCCACCCACAGATTTAATAAATCTAGGTTAGACGTGCATCTTAACTTTTAACAGCTATCTCAGACGACTGACTTGTAGGTAGTTATTAGACCAAAAACACAAAGCCCCAAAGATGTAGCAATGGCCAATCAATAGTACCTTGGTCCTGTTTCACTGACAAAGATAATTTAAACCTGCCCAGAAATGTGTAGATTAGAGTGGTGTGCTGTGACATATAGAGCAGTTGGAGTTTTGCTAGAATTGAAATCAAAATCCAGTTACTTACAGTGAGATAAAATTCTTATCTTCGCTTATCCTTGTGATAATTTTACATTTGGATACGATTTATGAGCTTGATCTTGCCCCAAAAGGGAGCATTTATTTCACTGCCTGAAAAGAAAGACACAAATTTTGAGTGAAGAATTTAAAAAGGGATATTTCCCTGGCATCTAGCTGCTCCATGCATCAGATGAAACAAAACCGCCCGCAAGTACCACACGCCCTACCCTCCTCTGCCTAAACTTAATCTGACCAGTGAAGGTAAGAAAATACTTTGTTTAATTTGAGAGCTCAAAAATAGAAGATAATTATTCTTGGTTTCACAGAGATACTGAAAGTTCCCACCTCATCACAGCATAGAAGGGAAGGACTATGGGAAATAGATGTGTATAATTGTAAAGGCTCCTTACATGTGTTACCAGGTTCCCTTTGCCACTGGAAAAAAGGACCCGGGCAGCCTTAAAAATGCAGAATTCAGGGGGCCTCCCTGGTGGCGCAAGGGGTTAAGCACCACACTATGAAGAATCCACAGTCACTGCAGCACGAATTCGATCCCAGACCAGGGAGGGGACCCACATGGTGCAGACCTCTCCTGACTCGCCCGCTGCGCCCCTCAGCAGTGGATTTCAGTTGATCCTTCTGTTCTGCTCCCCACTCCATCTCGGTGATTCTTCTCACCCCCTGCAACTCTGGCCTGTACCCCAGTTTTTGTATGCATAAATAAATCTTTTTTCAAAAATGAGGAATTCAGCATACATTGTACAAAAATGAACAGTGATATAAAATACATATATATAAATTTTTTTAATGTAAAAATAAATGAAGAATTCAATCCTAGTCTTAGTTTCCATCATTTGATGAACCATAAATTCTCTGCGTGTCAATTTTTCATCTGTAAAAGAGAGTTAATTATATCTACCTCAGAAATTTTGTTTTGGAAGGTGATAAGAAACCAAACATTCCTTTTAACTTCAGATTATCTGTAAAAATTCCAGCCCAAAATATGTTTACTGTTAGAGTGTACAGAATGATAAGGAATGAATACCAAAGTTAGTAGTCTAGTCCACACTTGCTCTTAATAGTCAACTGTCTACATTTTCATAATTTCTTCCATTCCATTCATAATTCTATTCATGAATTCCATTCATAATCCTTCCTCTATTCTTAGGGACGAATCTCCTTCTTTGGCTTACTTTCATGTGGAAAGCCCTATCTTTAGGTCATAGCTATGTTTAATTCCCTGATAACAGATGAATTTGCCCCTTTGCTGCCCCCTTCCTGGGGACCTTTCTTAAAGTCACCTCATCCCCACACCTATGCCTTCTGTTTTCCCTGATGTATGAAGCTAAGCATATATTGCATGATTTTGTGCTGTGTCTCCTATAATTCCATTTTCCATCTTTTAAAATCCTGTATGTCTTTCTACAAAATTCTCAGCAACATTTTCCCACTAACCATCTAATTTCCAAATTTTCATGCATATCCTATACCTTCCATCAAATCCTAATGCTTTCTGAACATTGAACTTTTATGTCTCTGTCTGGTCTTTTCTCATTTAGTCCATAGAGTCAGATTGCTAGTACTGTTGTTATAAACCTTAACTGGTATAAAAATTACCATTGCCAAGCCTCTCTTTTTTATCTAGAACTGTATTCTTACACACAGAATAAATTTATAATATTCATAAAACCCGGGAAGAGTGGTAACATCTTCACACTAATTAATGTGAACTTAAATCTTCAAATCTACTTTTTTATGTAATTAGCAGGAAAAAAAGAAACAAGGATTCATTGTCCCTCCTTCCTAACTTACCCTGAGTATTGAGATGCTCAAACAACTATATTTCCAATTTTAAGCTAGTCCTAACTATGGCATCAAAAATGCACCAATTCTTATATCCAGAGTAACAAATATAGTTAGTACAAGAAAAGCAAGAGAAATACACTTCTTTCAACACAGAGGTAAGCCAAATAAGAATGTAAGATATCTCTTTCCCAGAGGCACAGTATATAGGACCAGCAAAGACTGACGGTTAGTTACTCAGAGCTTCTCTTATATAACTCCTTCTGTCCCAGGGCCAGTATGTCAATGTCTCTACATTGTCAATGTAGAGTCTCTTGTAGACTGTCAGTGTAGAGGGTCACACTGTCAATGTCTCTACAATGACACATTGTCTCTCACTTCAGGACAGAAAACCAGCATGCAATGCATTTAAGGAAAGTTGCCAAACATCGTATCTGGGACTGCTATGCAGTGAGTACTGTTCCCCCAAATTCTTATGTTGAAGCCTTAATCCTCAACATGATTGTATTTATTCAGAGTGTCTACAAGCTTCCTCTTCCTGGGCCTCCCTGGTGGCGCAGTGAGTTAAGCAACGCACTATGAGGCAAACAGCAGCCACTGCAGCACGAGTTCGATCCCTGCTGCCAGCCAGGGAGGGGACCCGCATGGTGAGGCAGACCTCTCCTGCTGTGCCCGCTGCTGCCCTCGGCAGTGTGTTTCAGTCAGTCTGCCTGTTCTGCTCCCCACTCTGTTTCTGGTGAATCCTCTCACCTCCCGTGACTCTGGCTTGTACCCCAGTGCTTGTGTGCATAAATAAATAAATCTTTAAAAAAAAAAAAGCTTCCTCTTCCTTTGCTCTTCTTTTTCCTTCCCCCTCAAACTCAAATATCTATATTCCTTTTTAATCACCTCTTTCTCTGTAATAATTATCTCTTGTGTGCTTTTATAATAATTTACAATCAGACAAATTTGGTGAATATGGATATTCTCTCTATTACATATATAGAATCTTTGAAAGAAAACAGCAAACTAATTCCATAGCTTATGAAACTCCCTACCTTCAACCTCTCATGCCATTCTTTGAAGTTAACCCACACACAAACTCGAGAAATTATGACAGGTCTTCATATACAAAGTAAACACTAAACAGCTTACTCTAATCCTGAAGACCCCATTCCTGTTGCTAGTAATTGTTTTAGAGGTAGGTTTGCTGTCCTTGTTGAACCAGGAAAAGCTAAACACTACAAATATTTGAAATAATTTTTGTTTCAATTCTGTGCAGTGAATTTTTCACTAGAGTGATTGAAGAATGGAAAAACTAGACAAGAAGAAGGAGAGGCAAGCAACCCACAAGCACCCCTAAACTAGACAAGCTATGGAATGGGGTGATTCACCAGAGTCCAGTAGCCTGGATAATCTGCAGAACCTGAATTTATCACCAGTCCAGTCTTGTAGTGTAGGAGCAGCAAAGGAGACACACAGCAGCCCGAGATAGAGCCTAAGGCAGAGGAAGAAAGAGAAATACACTCTCTCTAAGCCAGGCTTCAGTCTTCCACCAGGGCTTCTCCTTTGGCCAAACCCAACCAGAAACCAGTTGTTCTAGAAGACTGCCTGTAGTAAGGAGCTAATAGGCTAAAACAAACAACGGTGACCTATCTCTGACAGACAGACGAAAAATAGTCTTTCAAAAATTTCTTTTGTCATAAAATAGCTCACCTTTGGGCAGGGGAGGGGGAGGGGGAAGAGAGGGGGAAAGGAGGGGTGGGCAGCAGTGACTCCTTCTGTGGAGCATTGTTAGTCTGTATGCTGTGCCAGGAGCTGCCATTGCCAACTTGTGACTGTGGAGGGAGCTGCAGAAGGGGAGCAAAAATAAACAGGCATCCTTAGTAATGACACCCAGTTGAAGAATTAAAGACTCTTTAAGCTACTCTACTTTAAAACTTCTCTTCTGTGGACTATGTTCTTTCTTACTATGTAAACCATTTAGAGGGTTTTTTTTTTTCTATTTCTTAAAGTCAAAATCATCCTAATTGACAGAGACTACCTTCTAAACAGTCCTACAGAATTCCTTATCAAACTCTTCAAGTAGAACTTCTATAGTATACTAATAATTAAAACAATAAATAAAAAAGATGGAACTTGAAGCAAGGTATCAACATCAAAGTAAACAAAAAGCACAAGTCAGAATGTTTAGCTCCAGTGTACTGAAAGACCTGTAGTCTGTACAGGATGAGGGCAGACTGAATACATCAAAAGACTAATTTAAATGGGAGTTGCTAAGCCAGCAAGACTAGCTGTTGTGCATATGTGATTGTCAACAAATGGTTTTGTCTTTTCTACCATATCAACTTTTTGTCTTGTTGTTGACTGGAGTATCAGATGCTTTGGCAGTGGGTGAACATCACAGCAGCCAGCGATTTGGGGCAATTTCAGTGTCCTCATTGTACAGGTATAAAAAGGTGCCCATTATGATAAGCACTCTAGAACTATCATTTTTACCTTTACCTGTCTCCCTTGATTCCATATTGAATCATATTCTAACTAGTAGCAGCTTGGGAGAGGTATTTATTTTTCTGGATCCAAAATGTACATTTTACTTTTTTAAAATATTCATGTTATGAGCATGGGACTTAGACTTTTATATACTAACACATTTATGTTTACATATCCACCAGAACTGTTGTAAAGCAGAAGAAATCAACTCTATTTGCATGAATTAGTGAACAGAATGCCTTTAATGGTTGCTAAGATTAAACAATAAAATAGTGACGGGTAAAAGTGAAGTTAACTCAAACTTAGCCTGTGAACTGGCCCTAAGGGATTCTGTGACCTTGGGCAATTGTGGTGCTTCCCACTTTAAACTTTTTAGAGGATCAAGTTATACTTTAAAGTGCATAGGACCGCAAAGATTTTTTCCCATTCAGTGGGGTTTCTTTTTGTTCTGTTTAATGTTTCCTTTGTTGTACAGAAGCTTTTTATCTTGATGTAGTCCCACCTGTTTATCTTCTCTCTCATTTTTATTGCTTTGGGGACTGCCACCTCAAAGGCACTGTTGAGATGTATGTCTTGCAGCATTTTGCCTACGTTTTCCTCTACATATTTTATAGTTTCGGGTCTTACATTTAGGTCCTTTATCCATTTTGAGTTGATTTTCGTACATGGTGTGAGATAGTGGTCCAATTTCATTTTTTTACATGTGGTGGACCAGTTTTGCTAGCACCATTTATTGAATAAGCTGTCTTTGTCCCATTGCAGATTCTTTGCCCCTTTGTCGAAGATCAGTTGTCCATAGTTGTGTGGCTTTACTTCTGTGCTTTCTATACGGTTCCATTGGTCTGTGTGTCTCTTTATACCAGTACCAAGCTGTTTTAATTAGTATTGCTTTGTAGTAGAGTTTGAAGTCTGGGCGTGTGATACCTCCATTCTCCTTTTTTTTAAGTAGAGCTTTGGCTAATAGGGTTTTTTGTGTCTCCATATGAATTTCATTAATATTTGGTCTATTTCCTTAAAGAATTTCATTGAGATTTTTATTGGTATTGTGTTGAATCTGTAGATTGCTTTTGGTAGGATGGCCATTTTGATAATGTTGATCCTTCCTATCCATGAACAAGGATATCCTTCCATTACTTTGTGTCCTCCTCTATTTATTTTAACAGTGTTTTATAATTTTCTCTGTATAAGCCTTTTGTTTCTTTTGTTAGGTCGATTCCCAGGTATTTGATTTTCTTGGTTTCAATTGTAAAGGGTATATTTTTCTTGACTTCTTCTTCAGATTGGTTGTTTGTGTATAGGAAGGCTACTGACTTTTGTTCATTTATTTTGTATCCTGCTACTTTACTGAACTGGTTTATTGTTTTAATTAGATTTTCTGTAGAGCCTTTAGGTTTTCCAAGTATATTATCATATCATCTGCAAATAATGATAGTTTTACTTCCTCTTTTCCTATTTGGATTCCTTGTATGTCCTTTTCCTGTCTTATTGCTCTGGCTAAGACTTCCAGTACTATGTTGAATAGCAGTGGAGAGAGTGGACATCCTTGTCTTGTTCCTGATCTTAAGGGGATTGCTCTCAGTTTTTCCCCATTGAGGATTATATTTGCAGTAGGTTTGTCATATATAGCTTTCACCATATTGAGGTAGTCCTTCTATTCCAAGGATTTCGAGAGTCTTTATCATGAATGGATGCACTCCACACAACAGACAAGGGTCTGATCACAAAGCTATACAAAGAACTCACAAGACTCAAGAAAAATAAAGTAAAAAACCCAATCAAAAAATGGGCAGAAGAACTTAAAAGACACTTCTCCAAAGATAACATACACATGGACAATAGGCACATGAGAAAATGCTCAACATCTCTCATAATCAGGGAAATACAAATCAAGACCACAATGAGGTACCACCTCACACCGGTAAGAATGGCACACATTGAAAAAACAAACAATGTCAAATGCTGGCGAGGATGTGGAGAAAAAGGAACCCTGGTACACTGCTGGTGGGAATGCAAGCTAATCCAACCACTATGGAAGACTGTATGGAGGTTCCTCGGTCTACTAGAAATGGAACTACTATATGATCTGGCAATCCCGCTCCTAGGAATCTATCCAAAGGACACAAAAACATTGATCCAAAAGAGCACCTGTACTCCTATGTTTATCAAAGCACTATTTGTAATTGCTAAGACTGGAAACAACCCAAAGCCCAAAAGTAGATGACTGGACCAAGAAGATGTGGTGCATATACACGATGGAATATTATTCAGCAATCAAAAATGAGAAACTAGGGACATTTATAGAAACATGGATGGAACCAGAAAGAATTATACTCAGTGAAACAAGTCAGAAGGTAAGAGAAAAATATTGGATGGCTTCACTATTAGGAGGAATATGAAAGAACAACAACAACAACAAAGAATAAGCTCAATTGGGCAGTTATAACCAAAAGTAAACAAAAAAACTCAACAAGACCAAAAAGCCAAGATAAACCAAAGGGACCATGGAGGGGAGGGGAAGGAGGGGAGGGCAAAGATGGGGATGAGGGCAGAAAGTGCACAAGGGACTGAGGTGATGGTGCATGGGTGGAATGCTGGTGTGTACTCCCTGGGGAATACAAATGATGTCAAATATAATTAATAATAAAAAAATTAAAAAACAAAGTGCATAGGACAATGTTAGTCATTTACTAAGAGAGCAAAAAAAAAAGTGCTTATCTCTGACTAATCTCAATCTAAAGGTAATTTACTTCAAAACCTTGCCCTGAACCACCTTCCTACTCCAGCTAGAACTCACTGTTATTCATATGCACCTATAATAAAACAATAAAATAAATCTCTATTACCCCAGGCAACTAAAACTGAGTGACTGAGTGGCTGAGCTACAGCTCAGTATTTTACCTCAGAACTTAGTAGAATGTCTTGACACCTGAAACTGAAAATCTGGGAGTGAATGAGTACTGTCTATGTCTTTGGCTTTTTTCTGCATTCCCTCTCACTGGGCTTCATAAGTACAGGCTGCATGATGCCCGTCACTAGGCCAGAATACGGCAGTTCAATTTAAGAAGTCACAGAACTTGAGGAAGTGTGTTTTTTCAAGACCTTAATACCAAATGAACTTAAAAATCTCCCTGTTGGAATGTATAAAATGTCAGTCTCTTAAGATTTTCACATCTACACAACTTTTATTGGAAAAAGTTTGCATTCTCTTCCACAATATTTTCTTCCTGGAAGAAAGGCATCTGGGAACTTTTATCTTAAAATACCAAACACAACTTCGAAGAAAACTATGGAAGAGGAGAAACAAGAGCAAAGGAAAGAAAGAAAGATGAAAGCGAGTGTGGTGACAGACAAGACAGGTGAATTGGTTTCACTTAAGCAAAAAATACAAAAAAGCACTTTAAGTGTTTATTTTACACTAGTATCCTTTTTTGCCACTTGATTTTTATACTCAGTTCTGGATGTTCTTCAGAGAAGTTAACTCTGGACTGTAAATTGCCCTTTTTAGAAGAACCAGTCAAAACACACAGACACACACACACTCCCCCCCCCCACACACACACACAGTGGTACTTATGCTGATAAATAAGTATTCCAGGAATTACTATTAGCCATTAAGAGTTTTGTCTGACTCTCCTCATTTGCTTATCATATATTTAGTGAAGATGAATACCTATGGAATGAATAATACTTCCTTTATTATTCACTTTTCAGTGTTTAAACACTTTTCAAGTGTTTAATTCTGTTAAGAATTTGCCTTATTTTACCTAGTTTCTGAAAGCATGAACTTCAGAGGAGCTAGATCTTCCATGAAGCATGTGCAGAGGATGCCCACCCCTGCTTGGATAACAGGTCTCTGCTTCCTGGCCCGGATCTAGTCCCCAGATACTCAGGGCCCACAAAGAGGACTGAAGAGCCCTACTGAAGCACTGGCAGGCACCCCAAGACAAACTTGCCTCTCCACGAGGGTTGATATTGTCTACTATTCTCATCAGTGGGCGTATGGTAGCCAACTCTTGGGCTTATTAATCTATCCCATTCTCAAGTTCATTCAATTCAGATCCAGGGTTTGACTTTCTTTCCTTATATATGTTCAGAATTCTACCAACTAATTGACAACTCCCCACCTACCCACAAGACTCATCAAGTTCCCTGGTGGCCTAAGGGTTAAATATCAGAGCTGTTATCTCTGCAGTCTGAGTTCAATCCCAGGACAAGGAGGGTGTATTTCAGTCAATCTGCCTGTTCTGCTCCTCACTCTGTCTCTGGCGAACTCTCACCTCCCCACCCCCGTTCCTCTGCCCTATATCCCAGTTCTTCCATGCATAGATAGATAGATAGATAGATAGATAGATAGAGAGAGAGAGAGAGAGAGAGAGAGAGAGAGATAGATAGATAGATAGATAGATAGATAGATAGATAGATAGATAGATAGATAGATAGATAGATAGATAGATAGATAGACAGACAGACAGGCAGGCAGGCAGGCAGGCAGGCAGGCAGGCAGGCAGGCAGGCAGGCAGGCAGGCAGACAGACAGACAGACAGACAGACAGACAGACAGACAGATAGATAGATAGATAGACAAACAAATTAATAAATCTTTAAGATATCAACAAGTTCCCAAGATTTGCTTCTGAAACATATTTATTTTCCCTTTTTCTTGATATCTAGCTATTAACCTATACGCACACTGCTGATCAGGTCCGTGTTCTCAGTGCTTCTAAAAATACTCACCTCACAAGTACCTCATATTAGCATATCTTCTAAACAGTCCCCTGAGAATTAGAATCCCAATCATAATTCTGGTCAGGAATGACTAGCTTTTTTTCAAAGGCTTGAAGTGATATGCTTCCATAAATATCTAAAGGAAGTTACAGTGACTGCTATGCTTGTATTTATTTCCCAGAAAAGAATAGGCTTTAGCAAGTATTTAGATATTGTGCAACAACTAAAGATATTAACATGAAATAACCTAGAAATAATGCAGAAAAGAATTGTGTAGCATAGAAAAGAATTGTATCATAGTCAAACCAAGTTAGGCTTGTTGTGTGCTAACTTGAGGCAGCAAGGGGGGTACAAAAAAGGGATGAGAGTTGACCCAGAAAGAGGAATTGGGAGTAGAACAGGGTGGTCCCCAGGAAAAAGGGAAGTTCTAGGTTCCCTGCCCCACGCTAAGGAGAGTGGAGCTGAGCAGGGAGGAGAAGAAGCTAGAGAGGAGACTGGAGAAGGAAGAAATATGGAGAGCCAAGAGGAGACCTGGGGGAGGCACATGGAGCAGAGAGACATATGAAGAAACCACGCTTGCTTCTTGGTCCTGAACTGGTTGGAACAGATATGGGTGACAGACCCATGGGAAGGTTAACAATGGCAGCTTTTATGTTGATTTTGATTTTGTTCTTTTCTTCCCAGACCCTTTTCTATGGTCTCCACCGAAAGACTTGTGGCAAGCTTTTGGGCCTTGCTTTGGGTCAATCCTGTTTAGCTAGACTTTTACCCATGAGAGGATGGGTAACTTTGGGTGCTTGATTTAGTAACTATATTATTTGTCTTTGCTGTATTGTTCACTAATCATATTAAAGTTCTTTTTATGAAAGGTCTTATATGTTTATATGTTTTGATGTGGTGGGTGGAAGAACCTATTTAGAGTGGTTGGGGTTCTGGGATACTCCTCTCCCTGCCCTGTAACAGAAGGACCCCCCCTATTCAAGGTATGGGCAGTGCTGAATGATTTTTAAGAAGGGACTACGGATATGGGGACCAGTTCAAGATATGACAGAAACTGAGGTTCTCACAATTGTTCAGGAAGCAAAAAGAATAAAGTGGAGCTAAGGAAATCATTGGTAAGAAAATAATAATCACAGGAAAGTAGAACAATTATTGATCATTTTTCAACCACAGTGTAGCCTCTGGGAAGCACTGTTTATGTGACTTCAGTCCTATCTTGTTAGATATTTTTTTTTAGATCATGTTAGGAACATCATATCTAAGTCTTCCAGAGCTTCAGAAGTACGCTCAGGCTCTTATTTCTTTGGAGAGCAGAGTTAAGTTACAGCTGGAATATCATATTTTTTAAAAAATACTCAGTTGAAGTTCTGTATCTACTCTGAAAATAGAAACTGTTTTTCTGTGTCAAAGTGACCCTTGTGACTTAGATTTTAGATTGAAGTGATATGTTTCATCCTCCCAAATATAATTTTAAATAGTAAAGTTGGATATCACCTGCAATGTTATTTTTCTAAGCTAAGTAACAAAATAATTCTTTATACATTCACCATTACAAGTTTCTTTATTTTAGATTTATTTTCTAAAAATGAATTTTTAATAGTAGTTGTTATAAAGGAACTGGCCCAAAAAAATCTTATCCTCAGAATTGTAAGATCTACTTCATTAAATATTGCAATGGTACCACAACAAAAAAAAGGCTTCTACTTACTTCTCTCAAAATCCTCACCATTTAGTAAATTGCCTGCTATTTTTTTAACAGCGAAAAGTGATTTTTGAAATGTTTTTATTCAAAGTTTTGATCTCTGTGGATTTTTCATTAATACTTGAAAAGTATTACAATCATTGTTCCGATCGGGCTAATGTTATAAAATATTCATCATCCTGGTTAAAAATGGAAGGAATCAGGAGCTTTCCATCTGGAAATGCTTTTGTTTCTACCCTTGTCTTTTATGATCTTCCCTAAGCAAATGAAGAAAGAAAAAAATGGTTTTTGCATTTTGACAAGATGATGAGCACTCTGTATTTGAGATTAAAGATGATGTATTTGGAGAAAAAAGAAACCTCTTACACTGCTGGAGGGAATGTAAATTGGTCCAGCCACTATGGAAAGCTGCCATAGACCTAGCTAGTCCACCCAAGGAACACAAAAGAAAGAAAATCTTTACCCCTATGTTTATTGTCATACTATTTACATAACTAAAATATGGAACAACAAAAATGCCCCCAAACAGATCAAAAAGATGTGGTGTATATACACAAGGAAACAATACTTAGTGATCCAAAAGACAAACTAATGCTGTTTGTGGAGCTGGAAGGACTGATGCTAAGAGAAATAAGTCAGAAGGAAAGAAGATAAATATCAGTTGTTGTTATTTACACGTAGAAAAACTACACAAAGGTCAAAGACAAACCCTGAAATCTGACCATAGATATGAGGCATCTAGAATTGGAGGGGGGAGCGGAGGGAAGAAAACGGGAGGGGTGGAAGGAGGAGGGGAAGAGCACAGTGGAATGTGGTGATGGACTATAGGTGCCGTGGTGGTGGGAGAAGTACAGTGACCACATCTGAGGAGAGAAACCATATATCATCCAAAAATTAATAACACTGTAAGAAAAAAGTACTACAGTTAAAGAAAACTTAATTAAAAATAAAATTTAAAAGAATATGTTAAATATCTCCAAATTTAGGGGCATTTTGCATCTCTATTGACCTGTCGTACAGCATCTTGGATGCCAAGATGAATGAGACCACAGAGTCCTGCCTCCCTTCCACTATGTTTATCTGAGAATCCTAAAATAAAAAACAATTTTAATTTAGAAAAAAATCAATGTTTATAATTGAATATCAGACTTTCATAAAGTAAATTACTTAGGGGACCCTGAGAGCCCACACACATCTACTGAAGTCCAGTCATCTCCTCTGCTCCTTTCCAGCACAGAAGACTGTCCTCCAGGTAATGTAAATACCATTACCTGACAAGATGCTAACAGCATTTCAGTCAATAGACTTCAAAATACATCAGTCAATAGACTTCAAAATACATCTCGTCATAGCTATCACAGGACCATTAATCTTTGTGGTGTCATTGAATTGTTCCTATTGGGTGAACTGATGCTCTTAGCAGTAGGACACTCCTTTTTATAAGGAAAAAATAAATGTAGATTTTCCTTCCAGAAAAGAAAGTCTGTTTTGCTTTATACAAAAAAAAAAAACCTCCTGTTTCAGACACACAATGAAAGAGTAAGTTCTGTGCTTTAAAATGTTCTCTTCCAAAAAATATCGGATGGCTTCACTATTAGGAGGAATATGAAAGAGCAAAAACAACAACAAAACAAAGAAAAATAAGCGCAAGGAATTGGGCAGTTATAACCAAAAGCAAACAAAAAACAAGACCAAATAGCCAAGATAAACCAAAGAGACCATGGTGGGGGAGGGGAAGGAGAGGAGGGCAAAGATGGGGATGAGGGCAGAAAGAGCACAAGGGACTGAGGTGATGGTGCATGGGTGGAATGGTGGTAGGTACTCCCTGGGGACTACAACCGATGTAAAATATAATTAATTAAATAAAAAATGTATGAAAACAAAAATAAAATAAAATGTTCTCTTCCAGCTTACTACCAATCATCACTTATGATGTCAGTCTCTAACACAATATGATTAAGCAGTCATTCAATGTGAACTGAGATAGATGACAGAAAGGAGAGGGCTCAATATTTATTTAGAAATCTATCAGTTTAGGGAAAGTTCACATCTTTATTTTTCCTCTTTTTCTTAAGTACTTCCATCTTTACTGTGTTCCTCCTCAAAGGCATGTGTGTTTTGAACAGTGAAAGACTCATAGCAACACGTAACTTCAAAAGGAAAGATGTTAAACAAACATGACAGAAAGACAGTCATTAATCATTTATGAACATCCTTACCTTTAGCCTTACTAGTTATCCTTAGCTCTTCAATACCTCACCTCCCACATCTGATTCTTTTTATGTTCATTAATACAATCATTCAGTAAAATGTGGGGCTAAATTTCATGTTATCTTGTCTCTGCTTCAAGGTCTCCTAAATCAGATTGATGATGGACATTTTTTCACCAATGGCAAGTAACTATACCCTTCTGCTTCCAGTTTACTAGATTCACCTGTGTCAAAATCCAACCATTTCTCAAAATCTTCTTCCTTACCGTCCTGGCCCAAGATATCATTAACTGAAGTTGGATTGGATCAGTAGTTTCCTAATGGATCTCCTTGATTTCACGTCTCAAGATAGCAGCCAGATTTTTTTCTATATCTAACTGATTCTAACAACTTGAAATCTAAATTGGAACATGTCACTCCCCTACTCAAAACTCCACAGTCATTCTCATGGTTTATGGAGGGTAAAACCCAAAATTCTACAATGGCCAACAAGAGTCTATATGATCTGATTCTTCCCTGCCTTTAACTATACCACATAATTTTTTCATAATGTGGCCTAGTTTGAATGATTAGCATTGTTTCACAGCTAGAATTAAACTATAATTAAATTAAAATTGCAACTCAGGCTAAACCCATTATTGTTGAGAAAAAAGAAAAAAGTGCAGATTTGAAACAGGAAAACATTAATCTCAATTTTCAAACAAATAGCTCCAATCTAGACTAATATGATGTGATGGTGTCTGAGTGTGATAAAAAGCTACCTCAATTCCAATACTATTTAGATCAGTGTAGACAGCCCTAGCATGAGGAGACAACGTTAGATACCTTTCTTATGCTAAAAGGGAATTTTGTAAGTGGTAGTACAAAGGGATGGAAAAGAGCATTAATGAGAGTTAGATTAACTGTGTCAGCTGGACACACATATCTGAATTTTTTGGGCTTCTTTTCTTTACCCATAAAATAGAGATAATATGTCCCCCCAACACATTGTTATAAGGATTGAAAATTATTATTATATCTGATACAGAGCAGGGAATAAATTCATAACTCTACTTAGGAGGATTTTTGTTTGTTTATTTACTTGTGTGGTTGGTTGGTTTGCACAGAGAATCCTAAAAGTAGACTGCTCTACAGATTAAAACAGAGTGAGAGTAAACCTCCATTTATAGTTGGAATTTCTGAAATACAGCTTGTGTCATCTGCATCATTTCTATGTAAGAAAAATTGAGATTAAAAATAGAAAGAAAGAACTCAGAGCAAATCCTTATTATTTGATAACAATATAGAGTCTATCATAAGTGTGTATATATTTTGCAATTGAATCTAGAACATACAATAGTTCGTAGCTCATATCTTTAGTTTTCTTTCAAGAAATTCATGAATTGACCTTTCCATTCCCTTCTTTGCTTCACCAACTGTCCTGAAACCCAGGCTGTGTCATTCTAGACTTACCATGGAATAATTTAACTCCTTAGTTTATATCATTTTTCCTAAACATCACTTGTGTCCATTTTCCTATATAATTTGATAGTAACTAATGTAACGTAGTACCAAAAATATCAGAGAATGCTAAGAAAACTTAAAAGTCACTAATAAAAGTAATCTCTAATTGATCTTTCTTGAATTATAAATAAGATTAAGCCTGATAATACTTAATTTCCTTTACCAAATAAGAGATGAACCAGATAAATTTGTCAATCTGATAGGTTACAGGACTAAACAGGTCAAGGAGTAGCCATTTTCTGAGAAAAAAAATCATGTTCCAACATAGGAAAACAAATCACATTATTTCTTTAACAACCTAGAAAATTTGACACATTATATCTTAATGTTCTGCTATTGTTGCCATTTTGTAAAATGTCCCATATGACAAAGAAAGAAAAAATCACCTTGAACCCTAGAGGCCATTCAGACACACTGAAAAAGAAATGGGATTATTACTCATCTCTCAATAATTATAATAACACCACACTTTTTTTTTTCTTTTGGTTAAAAAGGTCCTTATCATTGAGATGGAGATTGTTTGATTTGTATGCTTGATAAATAGTGAGAGAGAATTAATTAGGTCCTAATTGACCTGTCTTCTTTATGATTTCTTGTAGAACAGAAACAACAATTTATTCAGTAATGACCCAAGCACTTGTACCACTCACTGTAGCTGCAACAGGTCAGGCATATGTCTGCAGCCAGCTGCTCTAACTACTCCCGAATATTAATGAATATACAAATAGAATCATTGAATTGCATTGAGTAAGTACCCTTCTGACCTAGAATTTGCAACACTGATAAGTTAATATACAAGTGTGATGAGGTACCAATTTTAGATGACAGAAGTGAAAACAAATTAAAGCAGACTTCCTGCTGTTCAGTCATTTTCAAGAGTTATTTATAAGGAAGTGAATGACTATCACTTCTCTTGTATTAAGTTTCCTTGTTAGTAGAATGATTCAACAGTTAGTACTAGACATATTCCCACAGTCAATGCTTCATTAGGATAAAATTCAGCCCCAATATCATTTCATGTATATCCTACAAATTAAGATGCCAGCCCCCATCTCACTTCATTAATACTTAGATCATCTCTGAAAGATATTGTCAAGGGTGTTATCTAATGCGCTTATTAGTAACATATTTTCCTGGAAGACACCAGTGATTTTATTTCCGAAAATAATTTCTAGCAGTTTTAACATTTTTTCTGCCTCTAGCAGTCTTATCATATTTATATCTCACCAATTCAAGTAATATGTCCAAATGCCCTGATAATTCACCTAGAAAATAAAGGAAGTGATTTTGTATAGTATAGATGAAATATCTGGATAACAACTCCTAATTTTAAAAATAATCATATTAGTTACATAAAATTATAGAAAATCTTATCACATATGCTGGAATTTTTTTAATATGCTAGCTTTATTTATTAGCCATTATGCTAATAAAAGCCATTATGTTAATGAACACACTCTGTCCTCATAGATTATCCAAACCTCCCAGAATAACAACATTTCAGCACCTAAATATTTTCTTTTCATAATTATAATACTTAGAAGTGACCCAAAAATCTCTTCTTAGATGATTAAACGAGTATTGAATTGAAAAATGTTTTCCATATTAGCTAATGAAAATCTAACTGATAATTTCATTAAATTTTAGTACATTAACTCACAAAAGTTGTGAAAGTTTATGGAATTTATCAAAACAGTCATACAGTTCTCATCATCTCTACTTAAATAAGCTATTTAGGCATCAGTTTCGTTTCCTCAAACTACAAAATTAGTTAGAATGTAAAAACAAAAGCAAATGAGGAAATCTCAAGGTGATTGGGGCCCTTGAAATAGCTGTTTTGCAGTAAGTTGCCCTTCGTTGAAATTTAGTTGTTTCCCGTTTTTCATAACCATTGCCTAGTAGTAGAAAGGAGGAAAATAACCAGAGAAGAGAACAATGAGAGACCAGTCTTCAGACTTAAAAATTGTTTTTCAAAAAACCGTGCTCCTGAATACTCATATATAGAAGTGCCCAAAAATAAACAGGCCAGAAATTCACTTTGCTTTTTCCAGGAAATTGTATAGCCAAAACAGCTCTAAATGTAGTTTTCAAAAACTGGTGCCTATTCAAACTACAGAACAACATGGACCACACACATTCTCAAACATGAAGTGAACTGGAAAAGCCCACACACACACATGTTTTCTAGATGTTTTGATGAAGATTAAGTCCCAAAGAAAAGTCTTTCAGAGAGCATAGTTAAGGGCCTCAAAAGACTATGGAGAAAGAAGTTTTCTCTAGAAAACTGAACCAGGGGCAACCAAATGGGCTAACTCAGGCCTTAGATCCTTGACAACTAGTCACCCAAGATAACTCCTCATGGACATAGGAGGCTTCTAGGCTCTATAGAATTGGAAGTTTAAGCAGAATAGGTCTTAGATTGCTGCAGTGGTAAGAAGACAGGTATGACAGAGAAGAGGAGAGAACCAATAAGTTCTTCCTTTCACTTTACATGTCACCTTTTCCATCATCTGCCACTCAGGACAAATTTTGGACCAAAGTTGGTAGTCGGCACCAGGCATTGCTCCAAAGCATCAGTTAAACAACAGAACAAAAGGAAGATGCTACTAAAAGATCTTTACTGGAAAAATTATTAACAACTGTATATATAAAACAATAGCTAGACACTACCTTTGAATCTTTATAAATGTTAACCCATACAAAAAATATTGGTTAGAAAACTCCTAATGCAGGCTATATAAAAGTAAACAAAAAGTAAATACAGAAGATAATTTTCTTAAATATCAAATAAATTTCAGATAGTGGGGTGTTGTAATCTTAGTTTACTTGGGGGGGGGCTTCCTGGTGCAAGGGGTTAAGCACCAAACTATGAAGCAGGAGTTCAATCCCAGCTACAGAGATGACCCACATGGCACAGCAGACCTCTCTTGCCTTGCCTATTCCTCCTCTCAGCTGTGTATTTCAATCAATCTGCCTATTCTGTTCCCCACTCTGCTCTAGTGAGTCCTCTCACCCCCCATACCTCTGACCTGTACCCCAGTTCTTGTATGCATAAATAAATCTTTTTTAAAAAAATGATTACCTTATAACCTACAGATAAATGTATTATAAGTTAAACACATGATTACTACACTATTATTTATTTGAATGAGTAACAATGTGTCCCTTTTCCTTTCAATGCTATTTATAAAAGATGACTTTGTAAAGAAATTTAAATCAAAAACTTAGTAATCACACTAAGAAGCAAAATTTTTAATTAAATCAGAAAGCTCTTTAAAGTTGATATTCTCCTGGAGTACCTAACCTTATTCTAGTTACCAGTTATTTTCTATTACATCCCAAAGCCATGAAATTTGAGTCTTGGGTCCAGAAAACATTTGTTGAATTTTCAGTCTTTCATGTTTGTTTGGTTTTGGTCTTGTCTTTTTGTTATTACTGTAGAAATCAGGCTTTTCAGAAGACCTTAACTATTCTTTTGACCTGCATTTCAGTGAGCCAAAGCAAATTCAAACTAATTAAATTTCATTTTCAAAGTTCTTAATTTATTTAATTGGAAAAAGTGTTTGAGCCACAGGAATACTTTCCCCTTTTTTAGAATATTCTGACCTCTTATCAGTTATTTATAACTACCCTTCCCCTATCATTATACAGGCAGAGTGCCTTCCCCTGTTAGAATTTAATGACACTCAGAAATAAGTCATGAGCCCCTACAGGAAAGTATTTCCTGATCCATTTTATTTATTTCTCCCACATTTAAACATTGTCTAGAGCTTCTGTTTTAATTAGACACACCTAATGATTAACACTGGCTCATTTGTGTCTAATTAAAGCCAATGAAAAATTACAGGTGGATGAAAGCCTGGGTAGAATCACTCAGCGATGGATACTTATCTATCATGATGAAACACAGTGTATTTTCAATACAATAAATGGAAATATGTCTGAATAGGTCTTAAGCTCAGTATTCAAGAAACACTTCAAGTAAAAACACTTAAATTTAAGAGATGATAATTTTATTTAAAAAACTAATACCTTATATTTCTCCTCTTTAAAAGAGAAACTATGGCTTAGTGAAAAACCCTGAAAGAGAAATTATATTAGGGACCCACCTCTTCCACCATAAACTTGTTTTAACTTATTTAATTTGTAATGGCCCCATTTCAAATAGGATCACATTTTAGCATAATTTAGGTAAGAACTTCAGTATCTTTCTGAAGGACACAATTCAACTGTTTGCTGTTTGAACTTGGTCCCCCAAAACTCCTATACTTCCCACCTGCAAAATATTCTCACTCCATCCCAATTTCCTAAAAATTTTAATACATTCCAACATCAGCTCTTCATCCAAATTCTCATAAATAAGGTCAACTCAAAAAGTCCCAAATCTCACTTTCTAAATCATATAAATCAAGTATGGCTAAGACTTGTACTCAATTGTGGGACAAAACTCCTTTCTCTCTGTGACTTACAAAATTTAGAGAACAAATTAGTTATTTCTGAAATACAATGGTGGGATAAGCATACAATAGACATTCAGGTTACATAAACGAGAAATTGGAAGGAAAATATGAGTTCCAGATCCCAAGCAAGTAAAAACCCAGCAGGAAGGTCAATCCAAGAACAAGATATGGCATTTGCATGTATTTATTTACCCAATCAATGTAGGAGCACCTAAATATAAAATGCAAATAATAGCAGACTTTATAGGAGAAGTAGCCAGCAATACAATAATAAAATGGGAATTTCACACTCCACTTTATCAATGGGTAGATTATCAAGACAGAAAACCAGAAAGGAAGGCTTGGTCTTAAATGACATTTTAGAACATATGGATTTAACAGACATATACAGAACATCCATCCAAAAGCAACAGCATACACATTACTCTTAGACTCACATGGAACATTCTTCAGAAGAGACCATATGTTAGACCACAAACAAGTCTTGATAAATTTAAGAAGACTGAAATCTTATCAAACAGGTTTTTCAACCACAATGATATGGCATTAGAAATCAACTACAAGAAGAATTTTTTAAATTCTTAATTTTAAACTTTAAAAATTGAAATTCTCAATTTTAAAAATTGTTAATTTTTTAAAATGTGGCCATTAACTCCTACAAATTCAATAGTGAAAAAAAATATCAACACATAAGGGCCTCTCTGGTGACACAGGGGTTAAAGTCTCAGGGCCACCAGCTGTTGCCAGACACTGCGGCACGGCACGGCACGGCACGGCACGAGTTCATTCCTAGCCAGGGAGCTGACCCACATGGCGCAGCAGACCGCTCCTGTCTCACCCGCTGCTCCCCTCAGCAGTGTGTGTCAGTAGATCCTTCTGTTCTGCTCCCCACTCTATCGCTGGTGAATCCTTTTGCCCCCTAAATCTCAGTTCTCTTATGCATAAACAAACTTAAAAATATTTTTAAAAATACTATATTATATACTTAAAAGCTGCTAAGAGAATCTAAAAATTCTCAACACAAGAAAAATAACTGCAACTGAATGATGATGAATTTTTCTAAGTTTATTGTGATGATTTGCAATATATACAAATATTAAATCATCATATGACACAGCAGAATCTAACATATCTATATGTTAATTATCTCTAACTAAAAAAAAATTAAAGCAATAAAATATATAAAAATTTTAAGACTATTGCCAAAATTTTGATAATTGAATTTGAAATGTTTGGCTAATATAGTTGACCCACGTATGCAGACCCCTAAACAACATGGGACCAGCTACACAGGTCCACTTATAAGCACAGTTTCTCCTAAAGAGATGACACAAACTTACAGTACGCATAAATATTGTACAGTGCTTTAAATGTATTCCCTTCTTTATGATTTTCTTAATACCATTTTCTTTACTGTAGCTTATTAATTGTAAGACTTTATAGAATATACAATGCATATATAATACATCTCACATACAGAATATGTATTAATCTAATGTTGATGTTATAGGTAAGGCTTTCTGCCATCAGCATGCTACTAATTAATTAAAAGTTTAGAGTCAAAAGTCACACCTGGACTTTTGACT
The DNA here is from genome assembly GCA_019455555.1 of Galemys pyrenaicus. Classification (NCBI taxonomy): domain Eukaryota; kingdom Metazoa; phylum Chordata; class Mammalia; order Eulipotyphla; family Talpidae; genus Galemys; species Galemys pyrenaicus. The sequence goes on along the minus strand of JAGFMF010012288.1, from coordinate 1,553,987 downwards.
TCTTGGGATCAGTGCCCCTAATCACAACACTGTTCAAGGTTCAGTACTTTAGTGTGTATAAGAAGGTATGTGTATGTATGTGTATATATGTGTAAGAACATGTATATAGTTGGAATTCATACATTTAGTTATGTATATATTTACATATTTAAAATTTATATACTTTTTATTATATATAGCATTATATATATTTGAAATACATATATTTTAAATTTCCTATAGTCCCAAATAAAATATGAATTACAAAAGAGCAGGAAATTAAACAAAAAAATGAATTCGTCACCCAGTTTATCCCCATACAAAGTTTCCAGATAGAAACTTTGCATATTAGCAAAGTTGCATAATAGAACAAAGCATATTAGTTCTCAATAAATGCATGTATATAGAAATAAATAAAACAAAGAACAAGGAACAGAAGTAGGTGTCCTTCTACTAAAGCCATCTTGAAATATTTAGGAAGAATGTAAAATTGGGGTACTTAAGCGCAAATTATTTTTTCTTTTAAAATATATGTCTGGTTTTTTTCCCCTGCCCTCCCCAAGTGATTGTGCTGCTTCTTTAGATTGTCATTTTTTGAAAATAAACTGAATTTTCCATGTTGGAAGGATAAAGAATGCCTCTCTAGGGCCTCCCTGGTGGCGCAGTGGGTTAAGCAATGCACTATGAAGCAAACAGCAGCCACTGCAGCACGAGTTCGATCCCTGCTGCCGGCCAGGGAGGGACCCACATGGCGCAGCAGACCTCTCCTGCTGTGCCCACTGCTCCCCTCAGCAGTGTGCCTCTGTTGATCTGCCTGTTCTGCTCCCTGCTCTCTGTGGTAAATCCTCTCACCCCCCCACACACACCTCTGGCCTGTACCCCAGTGCCTGTATACATAAATAAAATAAATCTTTAAAAAAAAAAAAAAAGAATGCCTCTCTAAATAATGACAAAACATCTGGTCAGTTCAGAATGGGTAAGTCAACTTTCAATTTCAGCTCTACCGGTCTTTACAAATCTAACATTGTACAGAAAATCATTCTAAGACGATCGAAGATCATTCTAAGGTAATATCAAGAAAGTTATTGTTAAATTTTTTTAATATGCAATATTCTCAGTCTTCTCACTGAATACCTAAAAAGTAAAAGTGGGAGATCTATAGATAACTAAAATTGGTTTATTCTTTGTCAGGAGCCAAATGTAATAGATTTTATTACAATATACCTGCCTTATACTTGCCTCCATTTACCAGATAAACTAAACTAGTTTCAAGCTGTTTACTTAAGAGATGATTAAGTTTCACTGTGATTAGTAAATCAATTAATTTGCTTTTAGTCAGATTTTGTGCAACAAATTAGCCCAGCTTAAAATTACACCTTTATAAAATCTGATAAAATAAGAACAAAATGAAAAATACAGTGACATAGCATACCAATAAAATTTTAATAGCAATATAAAAATGATACTTAAGAAATGTAATATAAACCTTTAAGCAAGATATAATTATGTTGATTAGAAATTATTGGAATATTATTTAAATGATTAGTCACAAGGACATTTTAATATCAAGTGTACAAAATTAAATGAAACAAAAAATTTAAAATCATCTAATAAAGGTTGCCAGTTAATTTAGAAAATATAGAGTCAAAACTTCTACTTTCTCAATTAACTAAATAAATCAAGAAAATGAAAGTATTAGGAGCTGAAGTATCCTAAAAATGTAAATGTTCATTGAATTTCTTAATGATTAGAGAACAACCTTGTCTTGTCATCTCTAAAGACAACAAGTGTAAGATTAGATAATTGATTAAATAATTAGATAGTAATCAAATTAGGGCAAGAAAATCTCAACATAGCACCCTAAAGTTCCTGAGTTTCAGCAATGGTTGTTGAACTCTAAAAAGTTATACATTTATGGGAAGTTGTGTAAGACATGATTAAATTTAATCTTCCTAATTACCTTTTGCAGAACTATCCTGCTTTTATGAAACCTATATTGTTGTTTTAGCAGCGAGGTAAGAAATGGTTTCATACCTGGTTCATGCATACCAACTAGTTAAAGAGGTTTTATTTCTTGAAATTCACTCAACTTCTCTGATGTTTTAGTGCTTTTATAACAACAAAGCCTGCACATCACAAAAGAGGTTTTAAAATAGACTACTGCAGATCACAGGAGTTTATTAAAAACTGGTGACTTGACTTCAACTGTTTCTGTACTTCTCAGCATATGCCCACCAGCCACTGAGCTAGCGATATCAGCATATTCACCCAATCCCAACTCTCTGTTTTACCCACATTAATACTAATATCATGCCCATATTGATGCTGTTAATATCGGCATTTTGTTAACTTTAACACTGTTGACTAACATGATTCATATTGCAGTGAAATTTGAGTTGTATTTCCTTAAGTAAATATCCTTCAAATATAAAAAAAATCCAGGTTGTATTAACAATGAAATGTCATATGCAAATTGTATTGCTCCTTTGCAGGACTTCTTTTTTAAGGAAACAACTCTGCTGTGGGATAAAGGAAGTGGGATAGATGACAAGCATGAGAAACAGCGAGCATCAGAGTTAAGCCAAGGGTTTATGAAATACAAGTGAAGCTCAAGACTATCAAGTACAGAGAACGAGTGAACAAGCAGCTGGCAAGCCACAGGCAGATGCAGCAGAAACGTTCAATGTCAGCGGTGGGTTAGTAACTCAAAAAACAGGTTAAAGTTAGTGGACTACATTTTTTTTAATGTTGCATAGACCTGGAAGGGAGGAAAAGACCAAGTTAAGGTGACGTCACCATTAGGCTGACACCTGTTTCTTCTAAAGCGCGTAGGCACACTTCAGTCATTCCTCGTGGGCTTCCATGCTAGTCCCACATACGCTCTGCACAGGACCCATAGATTAGACACCTGGCTGCTCACCATGGTGCCTCATGGGCAGTGCAGTGACCAGATTCTTTAGACAGTATTCTCCAGTTCGTGACTTGGTCCAGTTGTTCAAACAGAATTTGGGACAACTCATTCTACTGGCCCACAATTTCTTTTACCTAGGCTTTTCTCATAGGGAGGGTCCTCAGGAATGAATGAAGCTTTTCTCCTTGCCGAGCCTTTTGCCCTTTTCCTAATCAAATATGTAGTCCCTACTCCCCCTTTTGATGACATAGAAGCATGTAGCTAGGGGACTGTCATCTAGTTATAGGTTTATCAGTGAACATGTCTTCTCTCTCTGCTAATGTCACATTTACACTGAATGAAGATGAGCCACCCCCACTTTTTGTTGCTATGCAAAAGTCCCCCATTTTTCTCTCCTTGATCTTTGGATCTCTAAACACAGAATAAATATCCCCAGGACATTCAATTATTTTTTGGCATTTATAGCCATGTAAATTCTCTATACATGTTACTAAATTGATTTTTTCCCTTAATGGTATGTTTTTGATACTGCTGTAATTATTCATCCAACCTGAGAAGAACCAGAGGGCCATAGAGTGATTTTCTTTTCACCTCATCCACTAATATCAACATGAGTTTTATGGGGCAATTTTATTCTCTCACATTCCTGACACTACTTCCAAACTTCTCATATTTAATTGCTGAACACATCAAAAAAAATTGATTTGGAGGGCTCCTTGGTGGTACAGGAGTTAAAGTCTCAGTGCCATCAAGCTATCCCAGCCACTACAGCATGAATTTGATCCCCCGCAAGGTTGCTGACCCACACGGTACAGCAGACCTCTCCTGTCTTGCCTGCTGCTCCCCTCAGAAGTGTCTTTCAGTCAATCCTCCTGTTCTGTTCCCCACTCTGTCTCTGGTGAATCTTCTCACCCCCACACCTCTGGCCTGCACCCCAGCTCTTGTATGCATAAATAAAAATAAATATTTTTTAAAAGAATATTTGACTTTCAGATTGTTTCACTCTTAGGAGGAATATAAGGGAGCCAAATAAGGGATCAAAGAAAAGAACAATAACAACAACAAATGACAACACAACAAAGAGACAAAGATAAATGAAAGACATTTGGGGAGTGGGAGAGGGAGAGTGAATGGGATGAGGACAGAAAGAGCACAAAGGACTGAGGTAATGGTGCACTGGTGAATTGGTGGTGGGAATTCCATGGGAACTACAAATGATGTCAAATATACATGAATAAGAAAAATAAATAAATTAACTTAGTTGAAATGGAAAGTTCCCTATTTCCTTTAGTTAAAACTTTATAGCGGGCCTCCCTGGTGGCGCAGTGGGTTGGGCGGCGCACTGTGAAGCAAACCACAGCCACTGCAGCACTGGTTTGATCCCTGCCGCCCGCTAGGGCAGGGACCCACATGGTGCAGCAGACCTCTCCTGCTGTGCCCGCTGCTCCCCTCAGCAGTGTACTTCGGTTGATCTGCCTGTTCTGCTCCCTG
>JAGFMF010012288.1:1493398-1549556 GCA_019455555.1 Galemys pyrenaicus | reverse complement strand
CCCTGCTCTCTGTGGTGAATCCTCTCACCCCCCCCCCCCACACCTCTGGCCTATACCCCAGTGCTTGTATGCATAAATAAATAAATCTTTAAAAAAATAAAATAAAACTTTATAGCTATTTAAATCTTATTGGTAATGTTTACTTTTTATCCATCTTATTGTAACTTTTACTTATTCTGAACTTTATGAAATACTTCCTAATCTTGAAGGAACACCCATAAAAGGAAACAGATGATAAGTGTTGAAAGAAATGACCACTAGCAACATTTCAATGAATATTCTGAGCAAGGAAAACCAAACCAGAAAATATTTAAATATCCAATATGTCCAGTACCCATTATAGGTAGTTTCCTGTCCATGGCAGCAGAATGTTAACTAATGCAGTGAAAGCCCTTTCTGGCTTCCTTTCTGTAGTAGCCACCCCAATGCTGGGATTACAACCACCATTTCTAGTCTGCAACCATCAGACCACTTTACAGCTTCCAAAGCAAAAGTCTCAACTGAAAGTACTGAACAAAATAAAAAAACCAGAAATAAAATAGATTTTTACCCCAGATTTAGAAAACACAAAGATAAATGTTGGTGATTTTTCATTTACAGGGGCAAAAATTTCCTTCTCAAAGATCTCTGCTATTGAATAGCAAAAGAGCCGCTACAGTCCCATAAGGAATTACTAGTCAAGAAACAAGAGAAAACTTACCCTATTGACAAATGCAACTGACAAGCCATAAAAATATGAAATCACAAAGAACCCACAGAACAAGGTGAAGACAATCAGTGAACAACTTCATCACAGAAAAACAATATGCCAGATCTTATTACTTTGAATAAAAAAATGACAATGATTTCAAGAAAAAACACTTTAACAGGTAAATGGACGTTCCTCTTTCATTCATCAGTTCATTCAGCAAATGTTTACTGAGCACCAGTTGCATCCTAGTTTTACTGCTAGGCCTTGTAGAGTCCTTAGGAATATAGTTCTCAAAAGTCTATGTACTTCAGATTTGTCCTTCACCTGAACCCAAAGTTTCTCTTCATGTTTCAATGACCGACTGGGAATTCAATCTCTACTATAACACATTTGTACAATGTAACCTTAGAGAGCAGTAACAAAATTTCCTCTAAGAAAATCTGAAATGTCCTGAGTTATAAGACATTTATGTTGTTGACCAAAGAAGAAAATTATGTTGCATCAGTAACGCTTTCAAACTTGAATGTGCTTACCAATTTCCTGAGAACCATGTTGAATTTAATTCTAATTCAATCAGTTCTAAGTGAGATTACATTCCTAACAATTTCTAAGGTGACCCTGAAGCCGCTAGAATAACCTTCCAATAGGAAGGTTGAGTGTATAGCACTTTCTATCTTTTGTGGCAATACCAGCTGAAATCAAACATGGCGATAATTTTAAAGCATGGCAGGCTAGCCTCGTCTCCACAGATATTCATTCAACAAAATCTGGCAAGCACCTTCCATGAGCTGTGCACACTGCACTCTGCTAGTGGAAAAATTAGAAATAAATTTTTATTCAGTTCTTTATATTGAGGAAGTCAGAGTTCAGAAAGGAAAATGAAGTAAAAACAGAATTCTATTATCGAATCATTGTAACAGCACCCAAACATATTTTACTATTCACATCTAGGACCCTTCTCACGCCACATTAAGGAAATTTCTGAATTGTCTAGGTTTGCCTACGTAGTAGCTGGGCTTTGTTACCCTCATCGAATCAGTAGGCATTGAGGAAAAGTGAAGACTAGATCAAGAGAATCTAGACTAATACACATCATAGAAAATTGATCTAGAATGAACGAGTAAGAGGAGACAAAAGTTTGAACACTAATCAGAGATTTTTAACAAGGGGAGCCTAGGTGAAAACAGATTTTGGTCATTACCTTAAGGAGAAAAACTCCAGAAAAATGTAGGTTGGGCAAAGGTACATATAAATGGAGTAAGAACAAACTTAGAAAAATTTAAAATATCCAGTATGGTAATTTGCACATTGATGTCCCCTTAAGCTTTCATACATGAACAGAGATCACTTTTCAAGGGTTTTACCAGCTTATGCATTTACATTTTGAGTTTGATACCACACATGCCCCAGCTTTAACCCAATCATACAATTAAACATTTGAGATTTTCCCCTACCTGGATCTGACTTTCAGGAGGGTATTCTCCCCCCATCCCCATGCAGTTATCTATTTACTATCCCTCTAAAATTGTTAGATGCAATCAGACCTTCTCAGCCTGTTTTAAAATGTACTTTTCAAATATAAATATATTCATTTTGAATCCTCCCTCACAAAAATAGTTTATTCTGATTTTTGAATAAATTTTACAGTCATTTTCTGTATCATTCACCAATTTGAAACTCCTTAATTACACTCAATATTAAGAACCAAATATAGCATTGCTTCTGAGGATTTGTAAAACAGATGCATGATTTTCCTTGTTTCAGAACAAAGTTCTCCAAGGAATAATTGCATTTTTATACATCTTTACCCTTCCAAACTTCCACTCTGTGGCCCTGAGGGTACAATACTTCCAGAAGACCCAGGACAACTTTGTGTTCCACTATGGCAGTGACGAGCTTGGGGTCACTGCACTCACATGGATTAGCAAGCCCAACTTCAGTGCTGAGGTGCAGGATTTTGTAACCTCAGTCATGGTACTCTGGTACCATGGAAATTGTGCCTGAAAATCCACAACCTGCACTCTGATTTTCCCCTTCTACAACTGAGTATGCCCTAGGTTACATAATAGTGTCTTTCTATTAAATATGCTATCCAGGGGGTTACTTTTAAGTAACCAGAGAACATGGTTACCTGAAGTGCCTTATAGTTCCCTTTGACATAATTCCTCACAGCACAGAATTGAGGAAAAGAGATGTTATTAGAAGCTCGATCAACTTCTATGTGACACCAAAGTAAGGATTTCTCTGTAAAACAACTCTAGACCAACATTTCTGAAACTTGAAAATGGCAGTGACGAGCTTGGGGTCACTGTACTCACATGGATTAGCAACCCCAACTTCAGTGCTGATATGCAGGATTTTGTAACCTCAAAATTGTGCCTGAAAATCCACAATCTGCACTCTGTAACAATCGCCTAAAAATCACCTTGAATCAACTTGGGAATACTCAACTTTAATGGCCAAGAACAGGAGAAGATTCTGCTTTTCCAGAAAGATCCCAGATGATGCCAGTGCTTTGGGTCTGAAGACTACAACCCAAGTAGCAAGGCGCTAAGGATTCAATGGTGACTTTACTTCCTTGGAAAGTTGTGTTTCATTTCACAAAATGGAAACTAGATGGGTAAATTTTCAGATGTTAGTATGAGTTCCTCCTGGACATGAGTCAAGAGAAATATTGCCATTGACCTTCTTCAACAGTCAAAACAAGAATCTTGAGCTATGAAGTTTTGTGCGTAATCCTTATAGATCTGACCATGAGATTATGGACTTGGTCATGTCACAGGGGCAGCCCAATCCTGGAATCACTGCCAACAGAGGACCTGCTGTGGTTAGCAGCAACTTAATGAAGGAAACTTCTGGAAACCAAATACAGGAAGTAACCAAAGAGAACAAACTCAAGGAAAAAGTCACCTGGGAACTTGCTTGGGGATGCCTCATTTCTTAGAATTATTGGCTTTTTCATGCTGTATGTTACCCTTGATAATAAAGAGATCTCCATGCATCTCCAAACAGAGTGAGGAATACTGGTCCTCTACAGAGAGCTAAAGGAGAGGAGATCTGTTTTAGATCAAATACTTAATGTGAATGACAGTCCCCAAAGTCTGCATGGCCTTGGGAATACTCAAGCTAATAATAGAGGATCTCAAAATATCCCCAAGAGACAGCATTCAACAATGATGAAATCCAACACAACGTAAACTCCACAAAAATCCACCTGCCTACCTCAGTCACTATTTAGTTACTGAGCTCCTCCTGAAAAATCCTAATTCAGACTTGGATCTTATTTAGGGGACCAACTTGTTTACCCATCTCTGTTGTCCATATTCCTCTGAATCGCAAACTACTATCTAGGAGTCATCAGCATATTGCATTGCTGGCACTCGGTGAGTCTATTGCTAGATTAGTGATATAAATCTTATTTAAAGTGTTCCCTGAACTCTGAGCCATGGGAAACCTGCTTGTCAACTCTGCCCTAAAGAATTATTGTCCATGTATTATTACTTCCTCTAGTTTGCCAGTTAGTCATCTATTTTAGCAAACCTATGCTAATACCAGTATGTTGGGATGTATTCACAAGCTTTTTGCAAGCTGCTTTATCAAAAGCATTGCTAAAATCAAGATAAATTATGCCTTTTCATAAATTAACTTAGTTACTTCATCAAAAAATTCAGATTAGCCTGACATGATTTATTTTTGGAGAATCCAGACTAACACCTGCTCAACAACCCAGATAATTGATTTCATTATTTTAAAAGAGATTTAACAGAGTAGCTCAGTTCCGAAAAGAGTTCAAACACTGACCATTCCCCTTCTCTATTACAAGTCCAGAAAAACTACAACAATCCTAACTCTTAAGTATAACTAAGAACAGTTTTAAAATGATTTTCTAACTTCTATCTTTAGTAAACTGCAAATGAGAATACCACATCTCAATGACTTTGAATAACTTAAAAAAATGTATTGTCCTGTTTAGAGATAAATGAGCATAAGTAAGGAAGCAATTCCATATAGCTTTGTTTTCCTCACAGCATTAGAACCACTTAGAGATTTTGTGAAATTTCTTCTACACCTGTATCTTCAGGGAGTGAACATAGAAGGTTGTGTTGGAATTATTTATGAGTAAATTACTTGTGAATCAATTTGCATATGTTTCTGGGAGACTGAAATGATGACTGAGTTTTCAAATTAAAAGCAGAACTTTTAGTTTTGTGGGAGAGTACAGCATCGTGCTACGGAAATGGCAGTTGTCGTGGCTAGTAACGAAGTACATAAGGAGTGCGTAGAGATGGATCTCACAGATACTAGAACCATGAGAGTGAGAAGCACTTTGGGACCTTCCGGTATCTCTTTTCACACCTGCCCCTCTCCCACCAGACCAGCTGTGTTCTCTCAGGTCTCTGCTTCCATATGTGGTTGCTTTACCTCTAAGATTCATATTAACAGTTTCATTACAACTGAGCCAGAAACTTGTTATTGGCTCAAGGTTTAAAAAATAATAATAATAATGGAGGGTATCCCTGGTGGCACAAGGTTAAGCACTGCACTATGAAGCATACATAGCCACTGCAGCATGAGTTCGATCCCTGCCAGGGAGGGGACCCACACGTCTCGCCTGCTGCTCCCCTCAGTGGTGTATTTCAGTCATTTCACCTGTTCTGTTCCCCACTCTGTCTCTGGTGAATCCTCTCAAAACCCCCCTCCAGCCTGCACCCCAGGTCTTGCGTGCACAAATCAGTAATTTTTTGTAAATTAAAAAAATTTAAATGTAACTTTTTACTGTTTGAATCATCTCTCGACCAGGAAATTATGGTTCAAGGAAGGGATAAACAGGAAAAAACTGTCAACAGGAGGCTGAAGCATGTTCTCCTATAAGAAGCTTAAGCACAGAGAAATTATCCATCAAACATTTCACCTGCTTCCCACCTGCCACACACCATGCTATAAATAATTCCCCTGTCTATTTCGGGCATAGACATGTTTAGATTCACTCATGATAAAATGGAGATCTATAAAAGCACACATTTCAAATGGCTTCATAATTTTGTAAACCTAGTTACTTCAATAGAAAGATATAAATAAACAGTTCCATTTCCAAGATTCAGATAACATTTAGAACAAATTTGCTTTCAGTTCAAGAGGGCAGAGAGAAGAACGATCTTTGAAATGAGAGAATAAAAATAAATTTGGAATAAGAATAACAGAGTGGGATAAGTCACCGGCAGCATCATCAGAGTTAAAGCCATTTTGCACATTTCTGAGAACTGGAAGGTCAACAACATGCATTTGCCAGGTAAAACAGACCCCAGAGAACCACAGGCCATTATACCTTGCACTCCAGAGGCAGTCCAGCTTGAGTGACACAGACTCAGGCAGTGAGGATTCAGGGAGTGAGAGGGAGGCTGGAAGATAAAAGCAAACTTTAAAACAGGAGGTTTAATTGAAGATCTATAATCTGAGTACCTGATTCCTTTTTCTCATCCTCATGCAGAGTGCAAGCAACAGGGCTTAACTGCAAGCAAAACATCAGAGAATTCAGCATCTAGACATCGAAGACATAAACTGGAATGACCTAGCATGTCTCGTGAGGAAGATGGTACAGCTGAATAAAGTCCTCCTGATACCTCCAATTTAGAAGCCAGCAGTTTAATAATCCTGACAGCACTGGAGACCTAGCTAGTGAAAATACCCATGGAGGTACTGTAAGAAGCCTTAGAATAAGTGTTTTCCAAAAGTCTTGGGTCTTAAAAGTATATGAATAATCCAAGATGAACATAGGAGGAAAACCTAGAAAATTGGGAGGAATAACAATATGGCCATGGCTATTTTTTTCATTTCTGACGGAGTAGAAATAACTCAAGAAAGAAGAAAATTTAAATAATACTCCAATCAATGCACTAAAGAGATGTAAGAAGGCACTTCATTCATAAGATAAGAATCAAATGTAGCAGAAGGAAGGGCCTCCCTGGTGGCACAAGGGTTAAACACAGCACTATGACAGCCACTGCAGCACCAGTTCAATCCCTACCTGACACAGCAGACCTCTCCTGTCTTGCCCGCCGTTCCCTCAGCAGTGTATTTCAGTAGATCCGCCTGTTCTGATCCCCACTCAGTCTCAGGTGAATTCTCTCATCCCCCACACCTCTGACTTGTACCCCACTTCTTGTATGCATAAATAAATAAATCTTTTTTCAAAAAGAATCAAATGTATCAGAAGGAATAGGCAGAGAATAGGAAACAAATACTAAAAGGTTAAAAATAGGGTTATGGAGTTAAACTTTGCAAAATCTTCTGCAATACAGAAAACATATGCCAAAGATATGCAAAATACGATCTGTATCACTTTGCATCATCAATGTTCTTAAGAGCTACTTACTGATTTTTAATATTCATAATGAACTCATAAGCAAAACAAGAGGAATTAACTTCCATATTTACAGAATATAAAGGTTAACAACCTTTACACTGTAAAAAGAAAAAAATGTAGTGGTCAAAAAGGTGCATAGGAAACACAGATAAAAATAATGCCAAAATGTTTTTGTGCAAAATGATGTCATTTGTTGAGTAAACTGATAGGATAGCAAGAAGTATAGCTATGCATTATTTCCAGTTACAGAACAACCAGAAAAAATTTGAAATAAAAATACAAGTATCAAGAGTATCAAAAAGAAAGATATAGACCAAGAAGAAATGAGTTTAATTCTCATCTTTCAAAATGGGAAGGTATAAGTAATATCTAAAGGGTTTAGGGCTCAGAAGTGACGGCATAAACATAATACACAGAGTGATGGAAGTTGTCACCAAAAGATTGAAAATATAAGTGGTTGAAAATATTTGCCTCAAGGAAGTAGGAATGAGATTAGGAGGCACTGAGTAAGAAAGGTCTTTCCCATCAAAAACAATCACAATACATTAGTGTATATTTTTCCAAGTGCCATATTATTTTAATTTTTAAAAACTACAGGTAAATATTGTTCATACAAATTATAGACAAAGTCAGTTAAAATTATGGAAGTTCACTTTTTAGATTCATGCAAATGTTTGGCTCCATATCAGATTTATGTAGGATTAAGTGGAATAAAAAAGTGATACTTCAAACAACCCTGATTGGATCGGGAAGCTGCGGTACATATACATGATGGAATACTATTCAGCAATCAAAAAAGATAAACTAGAGGCATTCATAGGAACATGGATGGAGCTGGAAGGGATTATACTCAGTGAAATAAGTCAGAAGGCAAATGTAAAATACTGGATGGTTTCCCTCTAGGAGGAATATAAGGGAACCAAATAAGGATCAAGGAAAAGAATAACAATAATAAAACAAAACAAAAACAAAAAGACAAGGACAAATTGGGGACTCTATGTGGGGAGGGGGACAGGAGAGAGTTGAGGGCAGAAAAGAGCACAAGGGTTAGGTGATGGCGCACTGGTGATATGGTGATGGGGAATCCATGGGATTACAATTGATGTCAAATATATATATGAATAAAGAAAAAAAATAGAAAAATAGAAGAAGGTCAAAATCTAGGGAGCAATGAATATATGTTTTCCCAAAACAAAGTAAGATGATGTGCAAATTCTGGATCCCTTAGAAACACTCATGAGCAATGTAGACATTTTCAGATATTGCAAAAGGATTAGATCCATCACACTCAACACTGGATAATTTCAGGACAAACAATACCTGAGAAAACAATGCCCAGATAGAGCAAAGTTAAGGAGAGACTTGAGGCCTAACTATGAGATTACAGCTAGCACAACGAGCAGGATGGTCAGATTTTTGGCCCTCTTGCACTTCTCAGTGCAAACCCCATTTTCCATTTTACAGGGGAATCCCATTTTCACGACCCTTTCCCCTTCACATATCAAAGTACCTATTGGGGATAAATCCGTAAAGGGGGCACTTCCTTAACATGGTGTTATGGTCTTTATATGGAAGGTCCTCCTTTAAAATTAAACTCCAACCTCTATTGGCCCCTAATTCACTGACTAGGAAGGAGTAGCCACTGATCCAATTGGTTCAATCAGGAAAGGGGTGCCCTACCCCACTGCCCACTGGATCTGTGAGTCTGAAGAGCAGATGTATATAACTCTGCTCTCTCCTGTGAAAGCAAAGGAGGTCCACCCTCACCAGACAGCCCTCGGTTTGCTACATAGCGTGACTGGAGAGAAAGTTCTGTCTAATTCTAGAGGAAACCATTGGAAGGGCCATTATTATCAAACATGTAAGGCACCTGATCCACAAAGGATTATGGATAAACCAGGACGATGGAAAATTTAAACCATATTACCCATATAGGATCAATATATCAATTATGCAAACACCAATTGGGGGGAGAGCTAACTTGGTAACAGGGTATATAAAAAGGCTTTGATTTTAGCTGACTAAATATCAGCATCTCTGGATAAAGGAACATTAACTATATAACATCACAATTCCTCCTCTAAGAATCAACTCTAAAAACAATGATAAAAACATTTCATGAAGTTGGGTTACAACACAGTCTGGAGTAGAAATAAGTGTTTACTTAGCTCTAAAGGAGAAAAATATTTATCTAAAATTATCTCAAAAATAAAATCTTTCACTTATCCGTGACTTTTAATTAAACCTCACAGAGCCCAGAACATCGTGGGGGATAAGGGTTGAGCATAAGCCATGACCCTATTGCTCCTATCAGTCTCTCAATTCCTCCACCAACAGAGCCTACTAGAATTGCTTACCATTAGGTTTCATTTGAAATAAGCTTATTTTGCCTTTTTTATATAATAGATTTACATGTTTTGGTTCCTTATTCTGTCTGTACTCACTGGTTTTGCTCTGACCATTCAATTGTCCTTTGAGGGGCTTCCCTAGTGGCACAAGGGTTAAAATGTCAGCACTACCAAGCTATCGCCAGCCACTGCAGCATGAGTTCTAGCCCAGGCCAGGGAGGTGACCCTCATGGCACAGCAGACCTCTCCTGTCTTGACTGCTCCTCCCCTCAGCAGTGTATTTCAGTCCATCCGCCTTTTCTGCTCCCTGCTCTGTATCTGATGAGTCTTCTCAGCCCCCACCTTGTACTGTCCTATACCCCAGTTCTTGTATGCATAAACAAAAATAAATCTTTTTAAAAATGTCCTTCGAGTTTGAATTTCTTCTTTCCCTTCTCTTCCTCTTCCTCCCCTCTCTTCCTTCATTCCTTCACTACTCCCTTTCCCTCCCCCTTCTTTCTCTCTGTCTCCTTTCTTCTTTCTTCCCTCTCTCCAATTCTGAACAAGTGTTTATTGACTGCCTGATGCCGATCTGTGTTCTTGTGCTTCATCCTTTGGTTTTCTTCTGGCCCCCACCCTCTTTCGGTTTCCTCTCCTGCATAATAGTCAGGTTTCAGAAGTAGGGTCACCCTACTCCCACCGTTGATAGCCTAAGAGAATAACAAACAAGATCAATAATAAAAATAATTCGAAAGTGCATGTTAAGACACCAAGCTGATTACTTGCCCGTGGACAACAGCACTTGCTTCGTCTCCAAGTCGTTTTGGAAACAGTCTTTTCAGAATCATTCCAGATTACCATGTTGCTTCCTTGTTACCAGGCTGTCCTTTCCCCAAAGTCCCTCTGGGACTAACATTTTCTGAGTCCACTTTGGTCTAACCACAGAAAATGAATAATACAGCAGGTCCGTGAGAAACAGTGTTTGGCTCAACACCGTTTCATTAGATGAGGCTGGGGGAAAAGCAACTCCTGGCCAGGGCCACTGTCCCATGTAGAATCTACATGTTCTCTTGTCTGTGTGGGTCTTTTCCAGGTATTCTTCTTCCTCCAGCACTCCAAGTATGTGCAGGTGAGATTCACTGGCATGTCTCAACTGTCCCAGTCTGAATGAGCGTTGGGGTGATGTGCCTTATGATGGAAGCTGCTAGAATAGGCTTCACAGAGACCAGGAGCTGGATACCCAGGTTGGATAATAAATGAATGAATGAATGAATGAATGCCAATAATTGTTAAATATAAGCAGTCTGGAGGGCCTTTATTTAAAATGGTGATGCTTTTGTAGCCAAAAATATGCCATAGGAACTGAATTTTCTATCATTTAGCATATGGTAAATTTGGTTTCATTAAATGTCACTTCTCCAGTGGACAATGGGGTAAGACAACTAAGGACACGTCTTAATCACATTTTTCAAGAACCTATTGATGACATTAAGTGAGGACTGACTGTACTAACATTGGTCTTATGCTTTCAAGGCTTGTCATTCACACCTGCATGTTTAAGTTAATAATTGATAATGTGGATTTTAAATGTACCCAAATAATATCACCCTACTAAGAGATAACTTCACTGCCTCAAATATGCAAATCAAGAATTTCTTGGGGAAGAGAGGTTTAAACAAAGAAGTGCCAGCACCTTCAAATTAATACTAACACAGGTTGTGGCCTAGTGTTTTTATGTATCTCCCCACCCCTACCCAGAATTAAAGCATTAAAAAGTTCATATGATACTGAACTAGTTGCCAAAGAGAACCCTAATATGCTTATTTCACAAATTTTCGATCCCATTTTTACCAACCAGGAAGCCTTTTATTTATGGTATATGTAGTAACTTCTGGCATCTAATTGGGTATAACTTAATCCTTTTTCACTACCCTGCAGAGTGACAAGTCTGAGGTAAATAGCAAGTTTGGTTTAATAAAGATGCTTAGGAGAAGACGGAATGGTAAGTTTCCAAAGCAAGAAAGCTTTGCAATTGATCTTTATTCCACTGCAGACACCCCAAGGAACTTCTGAATTGAAATCCTTTAGGAAAAAAGTTCAGAACTCTAACCTTGCGAATCTACTACTTGCCTTTGATAAAGAAAGAAAAGAATATTTTATTACCAGGCACTCATCCTTCACTTACATTCTTTCTGGTGAGGAGGCAAGCAGGAAAGAAACAGAGCAGCAGCCTGAAAAAGCCATCCATGGAACAAAGTGAAACTGTGGCTTTAGATCAGTTCACAGAAATGAAGGGAGCTGTCAGTGTGACGGTTTCTGGCACTCGGTGACCAGAGGAGAGGAAAGAACACTGACAAGAAAGGGGGGTGAGAGGGAGAAGCTGGAGCAAAACTCTGGCCCCCTCTTCTCTTGGTGCTGTGACCTTATGAGCGCTGCAGAATCCCAGGTGTGCAAGCTGCCTGCAAATGCGAGCCGGTCAGAGCAGGACTGTTACTCTCCTGCACGCTTCACCCAGAACACAGAAGGAAATGCGTCATGTGGGTCGGAAGGTCACTTGCCTTCCACACACACAGATCAGTTAACATAGGTTTCAAGAGTCTGTGGACCTTCAGAAATATGCTGTGTAATCAGAAAATATCCATAGCATTTAAAAAACTGTTATGGAATAAATGTACTCCTGGATTTATATTTTGAATTGATAATGAGTTCATGAAAGAGAGTTTTAGAAAAGAGATGATAAACCTGACCGTTACAGTAAAGGTTTGATTTCTTCAATAATATTCAACATTGGAAGGACTTTCTTTTCAAAAACTACAAAACATTTTACATACCTATGACTGAAGAAAGTAAAATATTAATAAAATGATATGCATATTTGGTACAATGACAGTATACCTCTCTAAATATATGGTTATGTTAAAATGTATACAAAGTTAAATGTCTCAAAAGGGAGAATACCAACAATTCCTAGTTTTAAAACAAAAACATCATGTATTTTTGAAAACATGTTGTAGAGGACATTACTAATCCAAAGAACACAGTTATCACAATTCGGTTTCTATCTCTGAGAGAATATACATCATTTGAAGCCAACTCTCCTCCACCAAAAGGCAATATAGAGGGGGGTCCAGGACAGACGGGTGTAAGTGGTTTCAATCTAAGGGGCACCTGAAGGATCCTTTAATGGTGTCACAACAGTGGTCCCTCAGCCCCAATAATTTTGCAAGTATAAATTTTGTTTCCTATATAGAAAGTGAATGAACACAAAAACTAATTTTCAACAATTTTCCAACTAAGTGAAAAAAGTATAAGATAGAAAGGATTTTCTTCTAAAGATAAGCAAAGTTCCAAGTATATCTCAATACTGTAACAATCTGCATCATGAATGACTTACATCCTTTTGAATAATAATCTATTAATTCCATGAAAAATCTTTGATACCTACTCTATGCCTGCACAGTTCTAGACATTTGAGGAACAACAGTGACTAAAACATAAAAAAAAAACCCTACCTTCAAGGAAGTTTACTTTCTACCTGGGAATCAGGGTTTGAAACATAATTATAAAAAATGAGCAAATTTCATAGTGTGTTAGAAGATGATAATGGAAATACACACAAAAATGCGAAGATTCATCATCAGCATGGGGAGGTACTTCGTAATTTTAAAGCGAGGGTCACTATAGACACCCTCTCAGAGGTGATGTGTGATCAACAGCAGGAAGTGAATTGGAAAAGTCAGTCTTGGGTGAAAAAAGAAACCAGTCAGAATCACAGGTGTGAAGGTAGAGTGTGAGGTGCAGGGGCTTCCAGAGGATCGATGTGATGGTGACAATCTGTGCGCATTCTTCTCTGATTACTCTAATTTCCACAGTAAAAGAGGGAACAAAGTAACCAGCTGAGGGAAAATATGAGGAAGAAAAGTTCAATAATTTGAGGAGAGTATAGCAATACTCATTTAGGTGAAGGGACAAATAAATGGCCTGGGTAAATGGATTATAATTGTCAGGCAGCATTTAGTGTCCATTGGAACTCACCAAGGAAAACCAACAAGCTCATGTTTTTTGTTTTTTGTTTTTTTCAGCAACATTAGTGCTAGCACAGAGGAAACAGGGCTATGACTTTGCCAAAAGATGATGATGAAAGGCCAGGCTTAAGGGTGAATACAAAGGAGTTATTAGATAGATTACCTTGCATTTGATGCTTAGTGAGGAAAGAAGGAACATTAAGAGTTAAAAAGCAATAAAAACTACAGAATCAAAGGTGGAGTCTAAGGATTTTAAGGGTCAGAATAATTGAGTGAGTTACTTTGAATCTTAGAAGGTGGAGATTAGGGCACGATGGATAAAATTTCAATAGTGGAGTGTCACTGCATTTGTTGCCAATGACAGGTCTGTAATAGCTCCATAAGAATATGTAACTGAAGAATACAAGGACAAAGTAATTGAACAGGCACTGAAGGAAATAAGAAGCCGAGTTGCTGGAAAGACCATCTTCAGATAGATAATATAGTGGAAAAAGTGACCCGAGAGTTAAAAATGCAAAAAACAGAGTGACTCTGAGATATTAGATGGCTGGTACAAATAGAGATAGTGGGCGATATATTTTGATGACAAGAAATTCAATGTTGGGAGTTTTAGGAAGAAGAGAAAGGCCTAGGAGAGGCTATAAAAAACAATATGGCACCCATTTCAACTTTAGGCCCAGTGGGAGGAGGGTTGGGGTAGAAAAAGCCACCCTTTGAGAAGGCTGCAGGTGAAAGAGTCCAAAAGAGATCTCCAGAATATGTACTTCTGACTTGAAATAAATTTTGTCACAAGCTTTGTCCCACCTCTTACAAATACAAAGGGGCAAGTATAGTAGACATGAGTTGAAATCCTTGGAGAAAATAAGTCTCAACTAAATAATAGTAACTCTTTCTTCTGGTTCTTCTTGTGTCACAGGTTTGGAAATTCTTCCAAGGGCATTTAGGAAACCCTCTGGTATTAAATGCTGATGATCAGAAAAAGACTATAGTCATCGGGAGGATACAACCAGCATACCAAAGTAAAAGTCAACCTCCTAAGTACAGGACAAGCAATATCATGCTGTGCTGTACAGACATAAAAGTCTCAGCATTTCAACAGAACCTCTTCACAAATCAAGATTAGTCATCATATTTCCAAAGTGTTTGATAAGTTTATTAGAAATGGGAAAAACAACTTCCTCCTGACTCAGATGGGTCTTACTCAAAATAAATCAGCTTTTCAAGAGCAGAGACTCTGGGTTTAGTTTTTCATATGGCAGAGCAAAATCAGGACCTCTCTGTCATTTTTTCAGCAATGAACTGCATTTATTTTTTCCAAATATCATGACTTTACACAATATTTATGCTTCTTTCAGGTCTCTATATGTGAAGAAATGTTTAAACATGTCTTTTCAAATTCACCCCACTGATGGACTGGTTAAATGAACAAAAAAGTCATGAATGACAGTTAGAAAATAATGGCAATATTCATGATGGAGAGGGCTGAATAAAATGTTGATATTTCACTTTGAAAACTTAATATACTTTTTTCATAACTTCTTTTTTGTCATATAAGTCTATCTCTCTAACAAAGAAAAAAAAATGCAAGATAATAAGATATCACTATTCTTACAGTTTTAAAAGATTACCTTCCAGGAACAAGTTATATGATAAATAATCCAAATCTATTTTACTTTTAATGCTCCTACAACTTAATGATCAATAAGGTAAGTAACTAGCTTATACTATAACTAGATAGATTCATATTTCTGAAATGCTGAAAAATTACTCCCTTTAATCAAGATAACATTATATATGAATTAAAAGTAGATAATAGGCAACAAGACTGCTTTAAGATCATTCTCTATTGGTGTTTGACTAGTTTTAATCTTCCTCTATATCCGCTTTTTGCTATAATTTCAAACAGCTTTATTATCAGCTTAAATATATATGTGTGTGTGTGCTATTTTATATATATATGTGTGTTTGCTGCTCTCTCTATATATGTAAATAGCACTTTAGCTTTTGAACTCATAGTTCCTTATTCAAAGAAATCACAATCATTTTTATTTAACTGCATTTGAGTTGACCACAAAATTTTGCTTTGTCACTTTGAAGAGTGCCATTTCCCTAATATTAAACTTTGCAATTATATTTTCCAAAGAAATATTTGCAATTCTCTCACAATTTAAAATCTCACTTCAAAAGTCCTCACTATGACTTGGAATTCTCAAGTTAGCCAACTGTTCACCTCCACACTTGTGTTCCTTTGTGCACATTTGTTTTTTAACACTTATCTCTATCAAATTAAAAATTGTATTTGTTTTTTAATAATGTGTCACTGATCAAATGAAAGATGAGAACACATTGATAAAAAGTCAGTGGATGTCTGCCATATACCGTCTCTCTTAAAATCACAACTAATCATGAAAGATAAATATACAGAAGTTGAGAGACCATCTTAGTAGAAAACCAGTATGAGTAACTGGTTGAGTGTCAGTGTAAAATATCAAAATGCTTTTGGCTTAATTATTAGAGCACTGGTCACAGTTGTTTTTGACAAGAGAAATGTTTATTTAGTCATGAAACTTACCAGCAAAATTGAAATATTTCTATATAATCATTGAATCAGATACATAACTAAGATTTGTGCTCCACTACAGGATAAAGTAACACATTAATGATCTTTCCAGATGAAAACTCCTCATAATAAATAGATTGAGCTCTAATTACTTTACCTATAAGTAAAATATCTTTTTTATAGAGTTGTGATGATCAGAAGGGATAATGCTCATAAGATGCTTTCAGAACTAGTATAATATATAATTATTAATTAACTAATACTAAATGTTAGCTATATTAAGTACAATTAAATGTTAGCCATTATTGTTATTCATATTATTGCTAATATGCCCTCCCAAACCAAGTTGGCAAGATTTTCTTATAACTATGGAGTGATATGTTACTTGACAATGTTTACATCACCCACAGACTACATATATGATGGTGGTTCCATTAGGCTGTGCCTTATAACCCAGGTGTTTCATAGGCTGCACATTCTATGTTTGTATTTTTACACTCTATGTCTTTCACACAATGACACAACTGCCTAACAACACGTCTCAGAAGGTACCCCTATTCCTCATCATTAAGCAACACACAACTGAATCTGTGTTTGTTTTCCTTCGGTCCCCATTGTTTCTGCTCTACTTCAGTATGGTGATAACTCCCACTCCCTTTGTTCATGCCTTTTCACTATGAAGCAATCCGTAGCTACTGCATCATGAGTTCGATCCCCAGACAGGGAGTTTGATCCCCACATGTCGCAGCAGACCTCTCCTGTCTCACCCGCTGCTCCCCTCAGCAGTGGATCTACCTGTTCTGCTCCCCACTCTGTTTTTTGTGAATCCTCTCACCCACACCCTTACCTCTGACCTGTACCCCAGTTCTTGTATGCACAAATAAGCAACTCTTTTTAAAAATTAAAAAATGCTCTTCACTGTTCATTCCCATAATGTTCATACTTCTAGCCTGACTGTTAAGGAATAACTACTACCCCAAAACTTAGTGACTTGAAATAATAACATGAACTAGCTCATAGCTTCTGCAGGTGAAACGTCAGCATGGCTTATCTGGGTTCTCAGCTTTAGGTGCTCTCACAAGGCTGTAAGTGTCAGGTATTGCTGGAGGTGAATCATCACAAGACTCAAATGCGGTCAGTTGCACTTCCAAGCTTTTTCACATGGGTTGTTCAAGGGATTCAGTTCCTTATTGACTGTTAACTTGAGACTCTGGTCATCAACATTTATAGGCCAGATGCCGTTCTCACTCCTTGGCCAAGTGGCCCATCTGCAACATGGCAGTTTTTTTATTGTTGCTACTGCTTTTATCATTTTCATATCAAATCTCATCTTCAGCAGAGAGATTGAGAATAAAGAACTGAGAAAATACCAGTGAGGCCAAAGTCACAGTCCTTTGTAATCTATGCCAGCAAAATTTCAGCACTTTTGCCTTACACCACTTGCTAGAGGCAAGCCACAAAACCCAGGTCACACTCAAGGGGAGTGGTGCGAACACAAGAGGCAGGGACTACATCACCTGGTCTTCAAACTATCTCTGACTACTCAGTTGCTACAAATCTTTACAAAACTAATTAGGAAATTAATGGTTTCCAACTTCTAACTTTAATTCATTTTATCTCCTTAGAATTCTGAAAGCCCTAATAGCTAGATTCACACCTTTTAATTTGTCATAAAATTGCATTTTTTTTTATTTCAACAGTATGATAACTTGTCATGTTCTTCTATGTCTCTGGAAGATCTTAGTATGAACATTAAATAAATATTAGTTAGGGCCTCCCTGGTTGTGCAGTAGATTAAGTAAAGGACTATGAAGCAAATCGCAGACACTGCAGCACGAGTTCGATCCCTGCCATCGGCCAGGGGAGTAACCCACATGGTGCAGCAGACCTCTCCTGCTTCACCCACTGCTCCCCTCAGCAGTGAATATATTTTTCCATTAAAAAATGGTACATTTAACTTACTTGCAAAACAGACTGACTTACATTCCCTATCCTTCAACACAGTGTTTTCTATAAAAACAAAATTATGTAACTTAAACTGTAAGTCACTATACTATAATTATTTATAAGAATAGTATAGCAGAGAAGATAAACTACTTTTAAAGATTTTAGTATTACTTTGTGATAATAAGGATTGAAACCTCTACAAATTCTCCACCATGCCAATGAGATACAAGAAAAAAATATAAATAAATCTCATCTTCAAACAGCATAAAAATGGTGTTTATATGTCATCTTTAAGGATTATATCTTACAAATGCTCAAGATAATGAATTGCCATCGAAATTTTCTACTTAAAAACATTAATCTTCTATAAAGATAGTGTTAAACAAGTTTTTAATTTAACAAAAATTAGTTTTAAATATTAAAGCTAGAATATTTTTATTTTAAATATCCTAATGGCCTATTTTTCTTCTAATAACTAGATCTGGTAGGTAACATAAAAATCAGATGAATTGCCTTATATGAATCTAGACTGGATATGTAATTGGAATTTGACTGATTAGAGAGGTAAAATCAATAAAATCTCTTGAACCCTAGATATAGATATATTACATTTTCAAACTTTATTCCTTTCTGACCACATTTATATTGGAATTAAATAATCCACTTTGAATTAATTTTATATTGCTAAAAATTGGAATAGTACTGTTAAAATCTTAATTAGTAAGGATCAATTTAAGTAATTCCAAGGATGCTAGAAAATTATTACTATCTAAAAATATTTGTCAACAAAAGCTATGTGGATTAAAGAGCAAAATGAAAATGTTGTTATTTGTCCTTTGTCTCAGGTCCAATTAAAACAACAAAATAAAAACATAAATGGAGTGAGGTGTGAGCTCCACCCTCAATGGAACACAAATATCTGTTCCCCACGCTGAGATATTTCTCCTCAAATGCAAGTAGAATTTTGATTCCATTAAAGTAATTGTCAGCAAATAATAAAGTTCTTATAAGAAAAAAGAGGTGAATATCTTTGTGTCCTTGAAAAAATTCTCAATCATAAGACAAAAGCATAACAATAAATGATAAATAAAAATGTTTTATGAACCGCTTTAAAATTAAATAGCTCTTTTCATTAAAAATTACATTCAGACTTCCTCTTTTGTTTAGAACAAAGAAAGTCACAGGAGAAAACTGTCACTACCCAAACAACAATAGCTGAGTAACACAAAATTCTACTTCAAACACAGTAGAGAAATGAGACTGTATAGAAACAGGAATTTACAGATTTACCATAGACTGAAGACAAAGAAATTATCAGAGGAAAACTCCAGCGCCCCTACTGAATATGAGGGAGAGAATACCTCTGACACATGATAGAGAGAATCAGAATCTGAGGCACAGACACATCACATCAGTAGAAGTTCAAGGGTAGAATAGTCGTACCATGATTTAAAAACAAAAAAAAAGAAAGAAAGAAAATATTCAGGCACTCTGATCCCAAACTCCAAACTCCAATTACAATATCTTTATCCTGCTTTCATATCATTTGAATCTAATGGTGAACAACCTAAATTATTATAAAACACACACCTATCTTACCTACAAATTTGACTCAGTGCCCCACACTACACTCTGACAAAATGAACATACACATTTCTGGGTATAAATATTATACATTTCAGTCTCTACTGATATTTAATGTATAACATATGATGTGCAATGAAATATTGTGAGTCATACAAAGTATCAAGAAAATATCCTCTCAAGACAGAAAATGAATCATATAACCCGACTCAGAGTCTCTAAATTACAATAATAAATATGCTGCTGTAAATGAATAGGACTTTCAAAAACAAAAGGAAAATTTCAGCAGAGATATGGTAGCTATAAAATAGAACCCAATGAAAATGCCAAAATGAACAATATCAGAGATGAGGAATTATTTCAATAGGCTTATCAACAGTCTGGTATGTCACAGAAAATAATCTTCTAACCCCACTGGGTTAATACAAATTATCCAAACTGGAATTCAAGAACAAGGGAAAAAAAGAAGAAATATTTTATAAACATACCTATGTGTCTGCAAGAAATAACAAATAAACTGTCATATGTATTGTTCAAGTTAAAAATAAGACAAAAACACTTGAAGAGACAATGGCCAAAAATATTTCAAAATTGATGAAATAAATCATACCACATTTCAAAATTCAGGAAAACATGAGGCAAAAGCTTAAAATACTTAGGATTAAAAGATGTACATGATCGATACACTGAAAATTGCAATACATTGTTGAGATCAAGTAAGTGAGAAATGGAAATAATGTGTAGATGAGCTGAAAAGTTAATAATGTTAAAATATAAATCCATTTCAAATTTGGGACTGAATTCAATTTAATCAAAATGTGAACATGTCCTTTAGCATAAATTAACAGGCTGATTTACAAAGGTATATGAAAATCAAGAGACTAAGGATAGATTTTTTTAAAAAAAATCTTGAAAAATAACAAAGTTGAAAGACATACCTGATTTAAAGATTTACTACCATGTTACAACATCAAGTTGCTGTGTAACTGTTGAAAGGTTATATAAATCAATGAAACAGAATGGCAAATAGTATCACAAATGTAAAGTCAAATAATTCTGACAGACAAAAGCAAAAGAGGAGAGTCTTTTCAATAAACTGTACCAGAACAGCTAAACATACAGAAGGAAACTCAGCCTCCAAAGTTTACAAAAATTTATTAGCAATGGATCATAGGCCAAAACATAAAAGCTAAAACCACAGAGCATAGAAGGAAAAATAGGAGAAAACCCTTATAAACTTGAGGTAGGAAAATTTTCTTAGAGAAGACACAAATGGAATAACATTTAATAATTAAATGAACTTTAATTATTAAAACATACATCAGCCCAAAACTTAATTATAAACCCATGAAATGTTGAGAATATATTTGCATCAGATGTGTCCAAGAGAAGAGAGACACCCATATATTTAAATAATTCCTACAAGCACAGTAAAAAGACAAAACACTTTTTAAAATGGCAAAACACTCACAGTCACCACAAAAAGAAAAATGTAAGAAAGACCAGGACACTCCACAGAAAACTTTGATTAGCACAGTTAATAATCAGAAACATACAAATTAAAACCACAGTGAGATGAAGTCACTAAAATGCTTATAAAGGAGACACCTTGTTTCACTTCCAAGAGAAATGACTAAAAATTAATCAGAGGGAGCCCCATGGCTTGGGATGAAACAGAAGCACCCCTTAAATCTCAGGACCAACACAACAGTCATCAGAGGACAGGCAGATGAGATTCACTTTTCACTGAATGGAGGTTGGGTGGAGAGAAATCCTTAAAGGATGTGATGCGGGGAGAGGAGGGTCACCGATAGCAGGATTGCCAGCCCACCAGCTAGATCTGGGTGCATTCCATACATAGGAGGTGGTGTGGTTCACAGAGGCCAGGACCCTATTTAGGGGGACAACAGAGAAGGGACTTCAGACCACATGCCCTCCACAGCACCACTTGCGCCTGGTACTGATCTCGTGAAATGCACTGACACAGACAGACTGCTGGATCACAGAACTGAGAACTCAAGGATGATTATTGGTAGGATCTACCACAAAGAAACACCCCCTTCCCCAGCTTGTTCAGAATATGTGGTCCCCTCCATGTCCCTCCATCACTCCAAGGCAAATACTGGTGTCTGCACCTGTGAAAGTCAGCCAACGTCAAAAAATTCTAATCAAATAAGTTGGAACCACAGTGGCACCTACTAGAAAAAAAGAAGTAGTTTAACTCTCTAAATCACTAGTAGGGATTTAAAGTAGCAAAATTGGCAGGTAAAAAAAAAAAATGTAAGATAAAGCAACCTGGAGCTGTTGTCCAAAGGTCAAGAAGCAAGAGTTGGATAGGATGTGGAGATCTGAATGGGGATCGTCACTAAGATGATACTGACAAGGTTTGCCATATCTAAGAAAACAAGCTAGAACATGTTTTCACTGTAATTAAAAACTGAACACTTACAAAGACTTTCCAGTTGTTAATGCACTAGATTATGACACGTTGGCTTTCCTGAAGCGTGTGATGGAAAGAGCATGATTTAAAGTTAGCCAGGCCTGGGATTAAATCCTCTCTGCAGTTCAATGTCAGAGACTCCTTCAGCCAGTAAAAAATGCTTTTGGAGTCATCTTTATATATAAGGCAACTATTAATCACCTTCTGTTCTGCACTGTTGGGGGGAATGTACATTGGTGCAGCCATTACAGAAAGCATTATGAGAGTCCTCAAAAAATTAAAAATGAAATTCTATATGACCCAGTTATTCCATTTCTGAGTATTTATGCAAGAAGTACAAAAACAACCTCAATGGTTTATCAATTAGCTTGATTGTAATCATTTTACATTACAGGAGTATAGCAAAACATCAATGTGTACACCTTATATATATACAAGTCTGATTTGTCAATTATGTTAATTTTTGAAAAGAAAAAAACATGAATTTGAAGAGACAGATGTACCCCTATGTTTATTGAAGCATTATTTATAATGACCCCAAACTGCACATACATGCTATATTTTTATTGCAATTATGGTTTACCCAGATGCATGTAAATTTTCTAAATATGTAAAAATTATATATATATGCATTTTATTGCATATAACTCTCAGAAAGGTTGATTTTCTAAAAATTCATGAAAAGCAATAAAATAAAGGCTACCTCACTTAATGAGATCGTTATACTTTTGTTTCACTTTTATTTTCAGAAAAGCAGAACATAAGGACTAGAGAGATTTACCATGGTGGTGATATTAGCAGTCTTTGAGTGGATTTCCAGACACTTTGCATATTTTATCTGGGAAAATATTTACATATTATTGATTGTATTTAAGAGTTTCTTATCAGAGTCTAAAATACAGAGGAATTTGACAATAAGACAATGAAAACAGCAATATATGAGAATGAAGTAGAGTGAGTTACCAGATACTATATTTTCAAAAATGTGTGTATGTGTGTATGTATGTATGTATATTCCAATGTATGTATATTCCAAAAGCATTTTTTACTGGCTGAAGGAGTCTCTGACATTGAACTGCAGAGAGGATTTAATCCCAGGCCTGGCTAACTTTAAATCATGCTCTTTCCATCACACGCTTCAGGAAAGCCAACGTGTCATAATCTAGTGCATTAACAACTGGAAAGTCTTTGTAAGTGTTCAGTTTTTAATTACAGTGAAAACATGTTCTAGCTTGTTTTCTTAGATATGGCAAACCTTGTCAATAATCTTTTAGTGACTTTTCCCATTCACATTTCCAATTTGACTCATCTACAAAGGTAAGAGACACGTCCAGGGTATACCATAAACAAGCTCCCAGCTGTGAGACTGAATGAAAGAAATGCTGTTATCCACCCACTAGAACTACTGTCAAGGAATAGTTTCATATGCATGAGGTCACACATTATATAATGGAACAATCTACAGATCAACTCTCCCCTATCACTTTAAATATAATGAGAAATAATTTTTAGTTAACGTTACTCTGAAGCTTGTTATAGATTTTATTATAATAAGGGCTAATTATTTTACACAAAAATAGAGGGGAATCGTTGCCATTGATTCAAGCAGTTAACTGGATGTTAATGGGTGTCATTTTGCATAATTCAATTATAGCTTATTGACATTAGAAAATAATGGAGCGTTTTGTAGTCCATTTTTAATGGTCAGTTCAGAGCTCCACTTTAGCATAGTTGAGTGTGATTTGACTCTTTGTCTCAGTAAGTGCAAATTCTGAGAGTTGATTTAGTTCTTAATTGGGCAGCTCTCTTCAGATGTTCTTTCTTCTCTTTCTGGTTTTAACTAACAGACCTGAAGTTACCTTCTCAGGTTTGAGTAGTCTCACTTTCTGCATGTTTTGCACTTATGTCAACTTACATTTTAATTATTGATGGTATTTAAGAGTTTACATTCAGGGTCTAAAATATAGGCAGAGCCAGTCATAAGCTAATGAAAACTGCAGAATATGAGAATAGAATAAGTTTTACCAGATATTATATCAAAATAAAGCAGACAATTCTGGATGCTGCCAGTGTTAGTGAGACTGAAAATTGTGCCTGTCTAAAGCTCTTGTTAAGTCACTATTCTATCTCTGGGGCACAGAGTACGGAGTTATAGCTAAGTCCTATGTTTAAGTTCCTAATGATTCACCATGAAGAAGGATGACTAGTTGTAATAACTCAATAATTACTTAATTTTATTTTTACTACATTTCTACTAAAAATCCAGACACTATTTTAAGTGCTGGGGACTCAGTATTAAATAAAATAGCAAAAAGTTTTATCTTAAGAATGTGCACTCTATAGGGGCAAGTCAGTGATAAGCAGGTGTACATACAATTATCTATGATTATAATAAGTTCTATACTAACATTGAAAATGCATGGGAGAGTTATTGCTACATGTGGGATAGTTCAGAAGGACCTTCTGAGGGGCTGGTTCCTGAGTAAGAAGCAGAATAACATGTGTACAACTGGGTGAGGAATATTCTAGGCAGAGGGAAAAGCACATAAAAATACCTGCTATAGGAAAATGTTTGATATTGAGAAACAGCCAAAAAGCTAATGTAACCAGAACACAGCAAGTACAGAGAGGGTGGAAGAAGGTGAAGCTGGATTCATAACCAGGGATCAGGTCATGTTTACCTTAAAAAACATGGAAAGAGCTTTAGATTTTGTCCACAGCAGCTGGGAAATCATTGATAGAAAGCCAGTGAATGAAAGATGTCTTTTTCACTCTATTCTACATAGCCAATAAATCAGTTTACATAAAGCCCATGTCAGAAGGAAGGATATTTATAGGTCTGTACTAATCACACTTATACTTTGGTTATGAAACTTGGTGAATGCTATCTTTCGCATCTCAAGTACATATTTGGCTAGATTTATTGTGTGCCTTGTCATATTAAATTATAATTAATCTGGCATGTCCATCTTTCTCCTACATTATGAGCTCCCAGAGTCTAAAACCTTTAAATAATATATTCCAGAACTCAGTAGAGAGCCTGTAAATATTGTGGAGACTGAGATGAAGGTAGTAAACATGGTCTTTTAACAAGAGCTCTCATAATTCCTCAGTGTGTAGAGTAAAGCACATATCCCCTTTGCCCTCCTATTTAAGGCCACTGGCTATAAAATGGGATGAATCTGGCCTTTCGTGTGTTCTCTACTAAAACTGAGTTTAACAACTCAAAACAAAAGGAAGACTCTACAGGCTCATGGATATCATCTATTCCTTGTTTTGTTAATTCTGTGGTCAATAAGATAATAATGCAAGTTCCTATGACAGTCCATGATAAATATGATAACTATGCAACTTTGTAAGATGGTGGTGTTTTCTAAAAAAGCTTCATTGTTTACCACTCAATAATACACTAGCTGTTTTCTAAGACTTATGGTTGAAAGGGAAAGATGTCATGTGTACATATCAAATTAGACTGCCTTTTTCTAAAATACAAAACTACTGTTGTTTGATCACATTCAAATGTTTTAAAATGTCAGACAAAAGTAAACACCAAATGTGAAAAGTTAAAAATAGTAGGAAAACATATGCTATTTACAATTCTTAAGGAAGAGCACTATCTTTGTGTCAATTTGTTATGTGATTAAAATCTCAGGATATCAGTTGGCATAGATTTAAATATATGATAATATTTTAATACTATATTAATTTTTTATATTTGAGATATGCATAAGTATTACTTTATTTCATGATTATTATATGTTCATTATACCTAATGAGAAATATAAATATCTATAATCATTCTTTAAATATTTTCAACATTTCATGTCTACATGAAGAGACAAAGGAAAGCATCTTTTATAAAGAATACCAAAGAATTTTCCTTATCGTCTAACTGTAAACATGTATTTAAAAAATGGACTACCTGTGATTTATTCAGTTAAGTACCACATTACATACACACACAGTCTTTTCTTGACTACACGTCCCCAGAAATCTTCTGTTTTTTTTTTTTTAAGTTATTAATTCAGCCATGAACAAACTGGTTGAGACTATATCCTTTGCCTTCTGCTCTATTGTGTGTGGGGGTGGGGGGGAGGCGGGGAAACAGTCCAAATAAGGAGAGAAAGTCAATGAAATTTAAGCAGCAAAATGAATTAATTACAGCAAAATATACAATAATGCTGAAGGATATTGGAGTTAAGGCAAGAAGATATATATTTCCTTATCCACCAAGGATTTTAAATAAAAGGCCTTATCCAACCATCCATGGAAAATAAACAGAGCAACATGTAAGAAATGCATGCAACAAGGAGAAAAGCTTCAAATACTAAGTTATACTTGGAGCTACTCAGACATACATCTAGAAATAGTATGAAGTCCTTCACAGGAATGAAGAATATGAAATAGTAGTTGTTCCCATCAGGAAGAAAATAGTACCAGAGAGTGTTACTAAATGCCTTTAAGATTTTTGTTATTATTTTTTATCTTAGGCTGTGTGAGTGTACTTGAGGAGTCTTTGTTCTGTTATGCTGTTCTGTCAGCATTTCACAATGTTATTTTAAATAAGGGATACATTTTTCTCACAAAGACAAAAACAATATCCCTAAAAACCCAAAGAAGCAGCAGTCCCCCTAAATGGGCGGGCACTTCATCAGCAGGTAGCAACCTAGAAAGGCTTGCTTTCCATGATAAAGACATTGACACTAAATAAGAACTTGATTTGCTGATATATCAAGTTAAAGTAAGGTACTAATAAGACTAAATTTAACTATGCCCTGTTCTATATTTCATGAGGCAGACTTTTTATCATTCGTGATATCTTTCCAAGGGCATTTCTGTCAAATTTTACTATGACAGCTATATTTTTGATGTAACCTCTCACCTCCATTATTAACAGAATTTCTTGGCATGAGAATCATTCTTTTTTTAGGAAATAGTGTTATTTAATAAAATATGTCCAGATAGCTTCTCACTGTATGAAGGAATGACATTATGTATCCACTTTTTCTTTCACATTCTTTGTTTCCCAAAATGTCAAAATAAGAACTTCCTTGTGTCGATTCTTTTCCATTATCCATATCACTTTTGCAAAAGACTGAGCAAATAGTAAAATAAAGAGCTCCTGACAATCAAATAATGCAACATTTTATTTATGCTGTCAGCAGATTGTTGTCATTTAGATTTAAACTAGGAGGAAGGCCCTCAATGTTGCCAAATCCTCAGACCCTACATGAGGTTCCAGATCTCATATGAGAGTTTTCAGAGTAGTAATGAGTATTCCTCTCGGTGTGTGGCTCATGTGAAGCTGACAGCTTCTCCTTTTGTTAGTAAATTTGTAAGAATCACTACTAACTTAAAGAAAAAGATGGAAAACACATTGGTAATTTTGGAACAGAATTACAGATGGGCATGAATGCTTGTGATGGACAGTTCTGTGTCAATGGGATGAGAACATCTGTCTGGGTCATAAAGCACAATCTTCATACTATAGCCATGGACAAAAAGGCATTAAACAGAAATAGCTAGAAATTGAATCAGTGGACCTGCATTTTTGGTGTGTCTGGACCAATTTAATTTTTTGCTGTGGGGTACGTGTGGGCCACTTGCTTGGGTACAGATTTTGTATACCTTTAATATAAAGATGTGAAGAACCAGGTTGGGGACAATCCATGGAACACTGAGTTTAAGCAAAGGCGGACCTTCTGTATCCCTGGAGACTGCAAGGGCATTTAAGACAGTAATCATGCAGCTTGTTGAACAAGTGCTGTCTAGATGGATGCCCGTGGAATAGAAAATTAAATAGACTTTTAAATACAGTTTTTATAAACCAAAGAAGTCAGCTCTATATAAAAAAGATAAGTCAAAGTCATTATATTAATATATGAGTTAAAGGGAATGCTTATTATATAGTCAAATATGCCAGAAGACAAAAAGGGGGACCAAAAGAACAGAAATTAATAATAAAATGGGAAAATTTGAAGGCTTAAATCTGACTATATCAGTAATTATATCAAAAAGTAGACCAAATATATAACAATGAAAACCCTGATCAAATCTAAGAATACTGTCACCTCAGCATTGTGCAACTACCATGGGCCCTGGTACATGGAATTTGACCTTTCATATTTTGTTTTCCAGTGAAAGAAGCCAGAGTTCCTTAAAGAATAGGAACAGTATTTGGAGCAATAAATCTAGGATATATTGCTGTGTTGACATTTCAGGGATTCTGTGCTGATGCTAAATACTATGATATCCATCCAACTTAAACAATAACTACTAACCAATCTGTCATAATCTAAGTATGTATGTGAGAATAATTTTAATTATACCCTAAAGAGTTTTGAATCATATTAATACATTCTATATATTTCCCCTTAAGATTCTTAGTAAACATATAAAGTTGTTTTAATTAATTGTAAAATCTTGTGCTAGTGTTTACTTACAGGTTTATTTTCAGATACAAATCAAACCTATCTGTATTCAAAGTCTAACATCTACCATTAACAAAAAGACCTATTATACCCTTAACTGACTACAGTGAAGACACTAGTTTTATACATGAAATTGTAAAGATCTCTATGTCAGTTTTGCGGTTCAATGAAAGATAAGCCATCCTAAACTTTGTTGGAAATAATACTTAAATGTGCAGAAATTCTGCTCATACAATATTCAAATATGTTTTATATACAAAACACTAATAAGAAAACCATAAATCTTTGTATTATAACCCAGGGGCAACATACCCATAGGAACACTGGTTTAAAAGGATATTTTAGAACTATGTAATGATGCAGTACAGTAATATGAAACAAGAATCAAAGTTGTCAAGATATTGCAATCATACCTTGAAGATAATAACGCACAAAGAACCAGGTGAAAGGAGAGAAGGAAGAAGTTAACTTAAAAAATGTTTCCAGGGCCTCCCTGGTGGCGCAGTGAGTTAAGCGATGCGCTATGAAGCAAACCGCAGCCACTGCAGCATGAGTTCGATCCCTGCCCCTGGCCAGGCAGGAGACCCACATGGCATAGCAGACCTCTCCTGCCTCGCCCGCTGCTCCCCTCAGCAGTGTATTAAAGTCGATCAGCCTGTTCTGCTCCCCATTCTGTCTCTGGTGAATCCTCTCACCGCCTTTGACTCTGGCCTGTACCCAGCTCTTGTATGTATAAATAAATAAATCTTTTTTAAAAAATGTTTCCATGCCCCAATTATTGAAATAATGTGGCATTAAACACCTGTAGAACATGGAATTCTTTGAGTTCATGGTTTTAGGCCCTTTGGATTCTTTGAGTTCATGGTTTTAGGCCCAGGAATGCAATAGCTGGGTCATATGGTATGTCCAATTTTTAGTTTATTAAGGTAAATCCAGATCATTTTCCAAAGGAACTGTACCAGTTTATACACCCACCCAACAGTTAATGGAGTTTTCTCTCTCTCTCTGTTTTTTTAAAGATTTGTTTACTTATGCATACAAGAGCTGGGGTACAGGCCATCAGCACCAGGGGTGAGAGGATTCACCAGAGACAGAGTGGGGAGCGGGGGGCAAAACAGGCAGACTGACTGAAGTACACAGCTGAGGGGAGCAGTGGGCAAGGCAGGAGAGGTCTGCTGAGCCATGTGGGTCCCCTGAAAAGCCATTGTGTAAATTACTTAAGAGCTCCTGTTTGGTACTACCACAATGATAGGGTGTCAGGTCTCTAGCTCTAAGTAAGTGCTTTCTACTGTAAAACATTTATCCTGTACACAAGAAAGAGCAACTAGTAATTGCTTCAAATAATTGCATTGTAGCAAACAGGTTTATCTGTATATTCTGCAAGCCTCTATTTACCTTATAGAGCTTCAAAAATATTAGTATTTATTCTCACAAATGATGCTGAAATTATCTGCTCTGAAAATAAATTTTAAAATGACAAACCATAAATCAACTTATATAAGCAGCCCCCTTTATGTTAAACTTGATGCTTACCAAGTAATGACATTAGATCATCATCGTACTAATCACTCCCATGTCATACTTTTCCTCTGGGGCACTGTAACATATATAAAAATAAATATTTTGCCCTATTAGAGTGAAGGACCCTGATAAAAATGGAAAAGGTAGGATTAGTCCTCAAATAATATGCTTTTGGGTAATTACTGCTATTAATTTAATGACATCAAAAAGAATGACTTCATCTTGATGTTTGACTGCTGACAGCTTTTGAGTTACAATACACCCTTACCTTTCTGTCTCATATCTGGGTGAGCTGACAGCAAAGACAGATGGTGTGCTCCCCTGGAGTGGGTGGAAAGTTCAAACTGTGCATGTTCCCAGCCTCTAGCAAAAACCCTTGCTTCTCCCACCCTGCAACACCATGTAACGCCGAGTCAGTCCCCTCTACCTGCTTTATCAAATCACTTTTGGAACTGATTGGAAACATTCCCTACCTTCTCAGAAAGCCTCAGGTGAGACATGAAACTCAAAATCTCTTGGTATATGTAGTGCCACCAGTTTCAACACCTAAATCAAATATTTTGTGAAGACATCCATTCCACTGAAACCATATCAACTCTACATCCTGGGTCTGAGCTGTCTCCTTAGTTCCAATGAAAAATTAGTGCTCTCTATTTTTAAAATCATTGCTAATACATCCCAAATTATTTAGAGCTTGATTATTAAGAAAATTAACAAGTTTATACAAGTTAAGTAGATAAGAGGGAGTACAAAAAACATCAAAGAGAGTAACGTTGAATTTATTTACATGTTTGGAAATAAATTCATGTGAGATTATATATCTAAATATGACTTCACTTTACTACTAAATTCCACTGATAATTTGACTACACACAATTCTACGTTGAAAATACACGTCTTTCAGGATTTTAAGACATTAGTCTATTGCTCCTAAAGTCTAGTATCTTTTTAACTCAGGTTTCAGCAAATTTTTTCAATAAAGAAGCAGATGGAAAACATTTCAGATTTTGCAGGTCATAATTTCTCTGTTAAAAATACTCAGCCCTACCATTTTAACACAAAAGTAGCCAGAGAATTTATGCAAGGGTCATAGTTCCCCAGTCCCAATTCAAAATCAGGTATCTGATGTCATTCATGAGAAACTTAAAGAATCTTTTCTTTCCTGGTTTTCTAAAATGTTATAATAAAGTGCCATGGTGTGGAATTTTTTTTTCACCTGTTACCTTGATTTTTTTGGTGAACAGTTTATATCTGGAAACTCATATAAATTAGATCTGGAAATTTTTCTTGAATTATTTATTTGATGACTTCATTTTCTCTCTCCTCTCTCTGGGAGTCTTATTATTTATCTCTCTTATATTTGACTTTGCTTTGTAATTTTACTTTGCTACACCATTTAAGATTTACTGAATCTTTTTACAACTTTGTCTTTGAACTCTCCTACAGAGCTTTTAATTTTCCATGTCTACCAGATGTTTTTAAGTTTATCATTCCAGTAACTTTTTAGCAAACTGCTAGTGAGGAAATCAGCCAAGGAAAACATGAAATGTGAAAAATAAATCAGTAAATAAAAATGATATTGATGTGTGGTGGGCAAATACCAAAAGAATTAGTTATTAAGATTATGGAAAATTATCACTTTTGAAGAGAAAGCTAGGAATGAGAAGTACACACATAGTGATGTGTTAGTAGCACACTGCTTATTATGCTTCTGGATTCAAAATGAGTTAATAAGGAAATGGCAGCAGTTGACTTGGGAGACTCTGTTACATACTACAGTATGAGACCCTAGCAAGTGAGAGCAGCATCACATTCTCTTTATAGGTATAGCCACCCATAAATATTTCCCCCAGAGGTGTCATTCAGTCATTTGAACCAAGGGTCTTCCACTTTTATAGTCTTGTTACCACAATCTACCTTTATATTTAATATACTAGTCATGAATCTGCATACAAAATGTTTTCCACAATAAAATATTCTCAAAATGTGCTATTTTCCATGTAAAAGAAAAATGTGTTAACACAGTTCTCGCATGAATTTATATATTTACCGATGAAGAGGAGAGATAAGTCATTATCATAACCACAAAAGTAATTCAATATAAATTGAGAATAGAGCAAACGTTACCACAGTTGCACAAACTAGCATGGGATTGGGCAGTAAGTACAAATTCCCAAGAACAAATAAATTGAATTTTGTAGTCCCTGATCATTCAAAATCCATCTAGGCCAAAATAAGGGATGCAAAAAACAAATAATGGCTTATAAATAAAAATTATTAACCTTATACTTGTTCCAGCTTATTTATGTTGCCAATATGAAGGAGTGGGGTTGAACAGGAAAAGGTAATAAAAGAAAAAAATGGTGTAATTTAAACATAATACACTGAGACTCAAATTTATATTGAGACAGTAAAAATCTATGTTTGAAATGTCTTTTTTGACAGAAAACCTTGTATTTTATTTTTTAGTAACTACAGGCTCTTTGTACATTCTTATGCTAACCACTTTGAAGAAAATGAATATTCCTGCAATGCAGTAAGTTCATATTCTGCAGAGCACTAGAATTCCCCCAGATATAAGTCAGTAAGGATTATTAACTTTAATTCCTTAAGAAAACACTTTTGCAATAATACATAGGAAAAACTGCTTTTTTGTCACAAATTTTGATTCAAAATCCTGATTTCTCAACTCCTGTCTTGCCAATGAAAATTGAGAGCAAAACAGAAAGGGAGCAAAAGAAATGTTATTATACTATGCAACTTATCACTACTCTGTAAGATGTGTCCTCAACTCCTATGTGACCCCACCAGGCTCCCCCAGATTTGTTGCCTTGTACCAGTGCAGATTTCAGTCATTATTTTACCTCCGTTTTCTAAGGGTCCACCTTCTCAATTTCTCCCTGGGCCTATCACCTCCAAAACCTACTTCTCTGACAGTGAAATGAGGTGAACCCAAGGGAATCTACAAGAAGGCGAGACTTATGATCTAAACATGGTTTTTGAGGCTTTGGTCTAGAGGCAACAAGATTCTTTTTAACCTCGCTGAGGACAACCAGGGCCTGTCCCTAGAAATGAAACCCCAGCAGCTTCTATCTTTTTCTCTAGGACTGCTCTGTACCTGAGTAAATACATCATCAGATGAGAACTTCTAACGTCAGTCGAATTCTAAGAGGGTTTCTCCATGAAGTTACACTGAGTCTTTTCTTTGCCCATCCATCAACTAATGGCACAGGTTATATACTACTCTCTGTCTCTCCTGCGCTGGGACTGGTACCAAGGAGGAAAGCAAGGGGCAATGAAGTTGATATGATCATATTTGCAATTTCTGAATGTTCTGTAAAGAACAGGGAGGCGAAGGGCCGGACTTGAGTCCAGAACACCTACTAAAAGGCTAGTTTATAGACCTGGGTGGTGATTAAGACAGGTGGTGATTTGGTTTAGGGTGGAAGAGAGAAAAAAGTGGTTCATCTGAGAGTAATTTAAAAGCTAAAATTATTAGCACTGAACAATGAGTTTGAAATAGAAACCATAGTACATAACAGCATCATACCTGGTGTGTGGCTTATTATACAAATAACATCTCAGTTTTTACTACGTGCTGGATCTTATCCTAGGTGTTCAGGAAACAAAGGTAAATTTTAAAAGACAACCGCGCTAGCATCATAAATCTGCAAGTGTGCTTTCCTGGTTGCCAGTACTCAAGAAATGACTTGGTAAATAGCTCCGTGAACCAAGGAAGCAACTTACTTAGCTCCCATTTCAGGATGCCTAGACTGAGAGTTGCAAGCTTAGGGCTGGGAGATTGAGAACTCAGAAGCTGGACTTGTGTATAGCATTCATTTTTAGCATAACTTCTTTATAAATAAAACAACAGTAGCACAGAGATAAATGGCAATGGCATTCAGCTTCAATGGGTAAGGACCACTGAGGATTACTCAGCCTATGTAATTCCTCCATATGGGCATGGTGGTGGGTTAATTTCTTCAAGAAATTATAATTCATATATATTTTATAAGTAATCTCCTAATTTCATATTTTACTGTTGCAATCAATTAATAAACATTTTTAAAACAAGATATAGTCCAACACTGTGCAAGACAAACAAATATCTACTGGCCAACATCAGACACATAGATTCCCACTTTCCAAACTTTGCCTTGATGTTCTGCTAAAAGCACAGCTTTTTCCAGCACCAAATGAATAGGAATCATATTTGATTCAAATCATAGATGAATGGCCAAGGAAAAATAAGGAAAAAATGAGCATGGTCTTATCTAGCAGAGTATTTCTACGGCTGAGAGAATACTTTAGAGTGTCACCAAGTCTCAGTACCCCATTTATAACCTGAGAGCCGTACCAAGCATTTGGTGATATGAGGAGTTGCTGATTAATCATCACAACTGTATTTGGCAAACCTGTGACATGATTGTCATGTCTTTGAAGCATAAGCGCTTTCTGTATATTCTGGTGGCATCTTTTCTATACCCTTTAAGCCTTTTTTTTCCTTTATCACTTTATAGGCATTTCAAAGAGACACTAGAAGAGGTTATATTCAGTTTTGCAGGCTGAACACTAGACAAAAATAGGCAAAGCATTTGAACCAACTTTTCAACTAAGTCCCAAATAAGTGAAAGCTACAGTTTATGACACCAAACCTCTTCCCTTTGTACAACTCCTACGCATCTCACAAACTGTGTTCCAGGTGACACCCATCCACACCTTTCCAAAGGGGTGATAAGCCGTCTTGGTGGTTTACTTTCACACTATTATGCTTATTTACAATTGAATCAGATGCAAGTCTGTGAAATAAAGAAAGGACAGCAAGTACTGGAAAAGTCCAAATTGAGCTGTTGGAGCTATTGTAGACAACTCCACTCAGAATCTACCTGAATTGTGCTTAGAATGCTGGGCCCATCTTTTATTCATTTGCTCTTTCACTTGGTATTTGTAATCATGGATATTTTATCACAATCTGTAAGCTTGGTACTAAATAAAGAAAGAAGTCCTCTGACAGCTGCACAAGGAGCTTAATTAGGAACCTCTTTAAGTTTACTTTAAAATGCATAATTGATGCCGAAACATGTGAAGCAAATAGCACCCCCTTAACATCTTCACAATATTTTCAAAGTTGCTGATTGTCACATTTGTTTCATATCGTTTAGAAGATGTCATTTTCTAGCTTCTTTTTATCTTAATCCAGGGCCACGTTTCAGTTTAATAATTCATTAGCAGCTCTTTGGAACTTATTGCCTGCTGCGTTTACTGAAGACTGATTAGCAATTTTATCGTTTCTAAGTTTTCTGTATATATTTTCATAAGTATCAACCCCTGCTGATTCTAATACTTTCTTGTTTCAAATAACTTTTTTTCTTACTTTTTTCTGCTTTGCCACTGTGCATCTATCAATCATTTCTATTCCCCGGAGGAGGCACCCCTGATGTCTGAGATCCTCTTGGTCAATTCACATCAAACAATATCTGTCTTCATGGCATATTCATACTTAAGAAAAGCTATACTGGTCCTTTTATCCAACAATCGGCAGTTCAATCATGGGTGCTCTCAGTTACATAAGGGATAATTGGACAAAACATGGGCTAATATTAGAGTAAGACCACCTGGTATTTGAAGTTTGCTTCTATCACTTAATATCTAATTGACTGCAAACCAATTTTCATCTACTTAACTTCCATAAATTTCAATTTATTTATCTGCAGTTGTAATAATACTTCCTAGTGTTGCTGTGGGGAATAGATGTGGATATATGTAAAATATGCACTACTACACCTGAACAATAACAGATGTTTTGTTAAAATTTTATTTTGTTTCTTTTCTTTCTTTCTCTCATCATTCCATTTTTAACCAAGTTACATTAACAAACCCTTCATTGGTTTAATTAAAACATACATTGGTTTAATTAAAATACAGCATTATCTCAGATGCTAAATGTTCTCATGTTAAGCCCTAGGTATTCCCAATCTTGTTGTAGCAGTCAAGATTAGATTCCACTACCTTGAGAGAAAACTTTCTTAAAAAAAAACTGTTGAATAAGGCTAATTCCAATCCCTCCGAAAGCTCTCTAAACCGCTATTTGCTCACTTACTATCACACTGAGATCTAAAAGGCAGACTGGCTAGTATTGACACATGTAAATCATAACTCTTTGCAAAGGCACAGATGAGTCATGCATGGCAATTACAAGATCATTTATAAAAACAATCTTCTGCAAAACAAGACTAACCAAATTCAACATTCACTGGTTTCATCTAATGGGGGTTAGCACTATAGTTAGAAAACTGAGAATTTCTCTTTTTTTTTTCAATTTATTTATTTATGCACACAAGAGCTGGGGTACAGGGCAGAGGTGCCGGAGGTGAGATGATTCACCAGAGACAGAGTGGGGAGCAGAACAGGCAGATGGACTGAAGTCCATTGGTGAGGGGAGCAGCAGGCAAGGCAGGAGAGGTCTGCTGCGCCATGTGGGTCCCCTCCCTGGCCGGGGATCAAACTCATGCTGCTGATGCTTCACAGTGTAGCACTCATCCCGCTGCACCACCAGGGAGGGCCCGAAAACTGAGAATTTCAATCAGAAGATGTCAGTGGTAGTTGTTTCTAGAGATTTCTAACTACTACACAGCCCAGTTACTCTAATACTAGTGGGTCCTTTCTAAATTTTGAAAACAACCCTCCATGGTATTCTGGTTCCTCATGTTAAATGCTCATTCTTGAAAAACTAGGAAATCCACAGATGTAATAACAAGAAAGGGAGGGTGAAAGACTTGATATCTTTTGTACTTATTTATTTCTATTAAGGCAGAACCTTGTCCTTAGAAACTTGGTATTTGGTTTGTGTGGTGATGTTCTGAATTCAATCACATTAAAGAGAAGCTCCTCCATTCCTCATCCCTTCCATTTCTGTTGCCAAAGAGAACATCGCTCTAGAGGCAGAGTCATGCGAGAATAAAGGTAAGAGAGCAATGGTCAGAAACATTAATGTGGGAAGCGCACATTGCTTCATAGGATCACGGAGAACACAAACTCATTACAGAACAACCCATTTTCTACATCATGTCTGCCTTTGAGATATGTGAGTATGCATATTTGAATTGAAAAATAATGTATTTTTTCTGATGGAAATCAGGTCTGATTTAGCAGATTTTTTGACAGAGGAAAGACCTTTGCAATATAAAATATACAAGAACTGGTACTTTCCATAAACTAAATGACGTAAATATATAACTGCAATGATTTAAATATATATTGAATGTACATTTAAATCACACATATACACATGAATATACATATTAAGGATATATTTAAATCATTGGAGCTATAACATGATGAGGCAGAAGTGCTCTGACCAAATGGAAGACAAAGATGATTCACTCATGTGCAGTTCACAAAGAAAACAAACAAATGACTTAAATAAAACAAAAATAAACTTTAGACTCTAAGAACAACACTTAAGGAAAGAGGGAAGGAAGGTAAGTAAAGAGACCAAAGGTAATTAATTATACTGTGAATGATAGAATTATAACGTTAGTGGTGTACTTACTATAATATATATAGAGAGATTTTGATTTAGTGGACCTGACTCCTATATAATGTTGTAATCCAGTATTAGTTTAATTTTAAAAAACATTTTTTTGAAGGATGAGTACAGTAAGTCCTCACTTTACATCATTATAGGGTCATGGAAATGGAATTTAAGAGAAACAATATATAATAGAGTTAGGTCCTCCAATGGCATCATTTCCTTCAATAGTCAGCCAGTCAAAATTTTCCTTTTCTCATGGTTATAATGAAATGACATTGAAGAAAACAATGTTACCTCAGGAGACTGAGTCCCAGGGAGACTGGGCGATCAGGTTAATCTTAAGAAGTGTGCAATTTCCTCTACTTGCATATCAGATAACCATAGACATAGATCTAAGAGCAAGCTCAGAACATTAAGAATGTTCCTAATTGCCATCACCTGAACACTTTTCCTTTCCCCAGCTTATCAGTCAGAAGACGTTAAAGACTGTGACAGGAACAACATTGTCGAACAACTGTGATAAAGGACAAATGTGTTGGTCCGAAAATGATCAATAGCACTTTATAAATATCATCCTGATTATGTGACCCTGCTCAACCACAAAGGTCAGGATGTTTAATCTTGCCAGTTTCTAAGAGATAGAAGTCAGTGAACAAAACTATGAACTATCACACCCAATGAATAATCCCAGCTATCCGCCATGAATTCATCTGTATTAGGGAAAGACCTTTCCAGAATGCTGCAGCCTCTGCAGTGGGGATCTGGGGCCTCTTGATGCCTCCACTGAAGCATCACGTTTATTATTGCTTAAAAATAAATATAAAGGTGCAATGAGATGGTCCACGGCAAAATCCTTAAAACTGTGTACAGATTTCTAACTGCCAAGATTTTTTAAAACTACAGATTTTAATAAGAATTTATATATTCAAGGATAAAATGACCTGACTTCTTAAAAGTAGTAATAGTCTTTAATTTTAGAATAAGGATTTCATGATAGGAACTTGGGCAAACAGGGACTGGGCGTAGTCTTTCAGTTAACAAATCGGAATCAAGAATATGCAGTTTGAAGACTGAGACATGTGGTTCCTAAAGGGGGAAGGAATAAGAGGATTGTAACAAGGTGGGTGTGGGGAGAAGGCAGGATTATGATAACAGACTGTGAGTGCTTCGGCGGTGGTGTGAGCAGTTCACATCTGA
This sequence comes from Galemys pyrenaicus, assembly GCA_019455555.1. Classification (NCBI taxonomy): domain Eukaryota; kingdom Metazoa; phylum Chordata; class Mammalia; order Eulipotyphla; family Talpidae; genus Galemys; species Galemys pyrenaicus. The sequence goes on along the minus strand of JAGFMF010012288.1, from coordinate 1,510,935 downwards.
GGAGTGTTAACTTGTTCCCCTAATTTATAAACAGTGCTATAAACCAGTGATAACCTCAAAAAAACAAATTAATTTTAAAAATTATTGTGACACCTTTGAAGGGTTGCCATACTTAGATTGGAACCTGATACATTTTCACACATCACATAAAGTGTATACTTGCATTACTATCCCAAACATCACAATGTAACCAGTTTACTGACTAGTCTTAGTGAAGTAGGAGCATGTAATGATTTTGCTTTTTTGTAGTCATTTACTATAGCCACACTCTGTTGAAATGCCATTTCTCATCCCCTCAACAGCATCCTAAACAAGTCCTGAAGTTTCCCATTCACTTTTGGTTGGTAAAATCTACAAAACAAGTCTGCAAAATTTAACTTTTTAAAATGATATTAGCATGTATTTGATTTCTTGTTCATCATCTTCCCCTCCCCAGGATCAAGTCCAAAGGATAGGAAAGGATATTGACTGGGTCATCTTTTTCTTTGTGTTTCCACCTGCATAGCAGTAAGGATCTCAGGCAAAGAATAAAATCCCAAGGTCCCACTTCACCACCTTCATCTCTCCAAACGTTACGAAGGATTCTCTTTAAATGCCCCCTCCCCCATCTTGATGGGCTAAATAATTTCTGTCTGTTCTTCCACATCTATTTGCAGCTTCTTTTCTCTACTTTGGGGTCCCTGGGAAGTTGGTCTTTATTTTTTAATATAATTTTTTAATTTACATATATTTGCATCAATTGCAATCCCCATGTATTCCCCATCACCATATCACCAGTGCACCATCACCTCAGTCCCCCAAGCTCCCGTCTGCCCTCCACCCTTCCTCTCTTCCCTCCCCACCAAGTGTCCCCAGTTTATCTTTGTCTTTTCATTTTTGGTTTTTGTTTCTTTCTTGTTGTTATTATTATTATTATTGTTCTTATTCCTTTCCTTGATCTTTATTTGGTTCCCTTATATTCCTCCTNNNGGAGGAACCATCTGGTATTTTTCTTTTGCCTTCTGACTTACTTCGCTGAGCATCATCCCTTCCAGCTCCATCCATGTTCCTATGAATGTGTCTAGTTTTTCATTTCTGATAGCTGAATAGTATTCCATTGTATATATGTACCACAGCTTCCCGATCCACTCATCTGTTTTTGGGCATTTAGGTTGTTTCCAGGTCTTACCTATTGTAAAGAGTGCCGCTATAAACATTGGGGTGCAGGTATTCTTTTGAATAAGAGTTTTTGTGTCTTTTGGGTATATTCCTAGGAGTGGGATTGCTGGATCCTATGGAAGTTCCATTCTTAGTAGATTGAGGAACCTCCATACTGCTTTCCATAATGGTTGGACTGAAGCTGGTCTTTATATAATGCTTCAACTGGGGTCATTTAGTCACTGGTTTCTGGTCAAATTAAGTCAAAAGGAGGCATCGGTAGGAGACAAGAGCATGGACAAAGATAATGAGACACTAACTTCCCTGACCCTGTCCGCTGAGCTGTGACTGTGGCCCTCACTGACAGATCCTGTCAGGCCGCTCTCATCTCTAGCCACAGTTACTCCAGGTCATAGTAACTATTTCCTCTCCCTGCCTTTCTGGGTTAGTGGTAGTTAAATTTTCCTGTGTTGTTATGGTCAGGATGCTTACCCATGCTCTGGCTTCACTTAACTCTTTTCCTACCTTCCTAAACACTTCCTTCATGAATCTCCTCCGTTGCCTGTTTAAATACACCATCTATTTACTTTGGGGGTATTGAATGGGAAGTTGCCTGTTTAAATACACCATCTATTTACTCTGGGGGTATTGAATGGGACCGAGGCAAACACTTCCTGATCCAAAAAGAAGACAGGAAAAGTCCCAGATCTCCCTATGATAAAGACTCATCATCTGAGCAATGTCCTCTTATTTACCCTCTGCCTCTCCCCTTATTGTGTGCTTATTAAAAAGTAGATGCAACTTGTGATAAAGTAAACAGAATCAATTTGAAAACCTCCTTGTAAGCCCTGGAAAGTTTCAGATCTCACATGCCAGAAACTTTCTTGAGAACATTTATCACTTTGTGCGTCTCTGTCCTTCATTCAGCAGTGTTCAGTCCTGAGGCAATAGAAAAGTTTCATTGAACATTCTGAAAGACCTACATTTACCAGGTTACAGAGTAAAATCTCAAGATAAAAACAAATTGTTATAAATTGAACTAATTTTCCAGGCCTACATCTATCTGTAAGTGTGGATCCCTAGTATCTTGAATAATCAACAGTTAATGGAGACTTGAGGATTTAGCTCTATCTGCCTCATTACCTTCCCAGGAAAATAGCAAGTTATTCATACAAAATTCAAGCATTTGTTCTCTGAAGCCTTTTATTGTGTTTTTAACACACATCCAATGTCAAAACAGTACTCCCAGGACGCTAATACAGACATTCATCTAATAGCATATTTAACAAAATAGCTGCTTTGAGAAAGAACAAGAGCATGATCCTTCAGAGGCATTGTGCTGTGTGTTTCATTTAGTTGTAATAAAACACTACCTGAGAGCTGTCTCCAGCTAACCTTATGCTTTATTTGCATTTTTTTAGCTTATTAAATGTGAAGGCATTCAGAGGTTGAGTGAAATTGCCAGCAAAACTGTATTTCATGTTGAAGATCAGCAGGGGCCTTTTGGAGGGCTTCAATTTTTCTCTGAGTGTCAGGAAATCAGATTATTGCATCCAGCTGCAAGCTGTTTTGATTGAACTGAAAGTCTGATTTAATTTGGTACAAATGGCAAATTACTCCTCTATTTATCCTTGAACTGCGTGTACCCACAAAGTACTATATTTCAGGATGTTCTTAAAAGTTTAGAGTAGAAACATGATTTCTAAAGGTTGCTTCTTCATGCCTAGACCACTGGTAAAATTCCACTGTGTGTTGAACGTCCCAACAAAGACAAAAGGCGAACATTGCTCGGGTCCCAGCCCTCGTGTTTTTGACAGCATGTGGGTGTTGATTCAGCCACTATATGTAGATTGTGAACGGCACGTGCAGTTTCTTGACAACAATGAGGAAAAGCTTGGTGTATTTATTTCTTGGTAACCCTAAGAAGGCAGCCAATTTTGCCATAATGCCATACTCTGCACAACATGATGCGTGAGAATGCTAAGCAATGTTGAGAAAGAAAATCTTACAGTGTCAGGGCCTTCAAGGTTAATATTATTAAAAGGAGCTAAGTGTTTGGTTTTGTTAAATCATCTTGTTCAGCACAGCTTTCAGGAACTAGTCTAGAATTGGAACATGTTTAGCAAAACAAAAGAATTAAAATTATAGAACTATTTCAATACCATACTTCAGAAGCCCTAGACACCATTTCTGAGGTTTCCAGCTCAGGAAATAGACAACTTCAAAGCACACAGGGGAAGATGTTTCAAGGTGGACCAAAGCAAATGCTTATCTGGGAGAAAATCGTATCCATTCTGATATATGAAAGCCATAAAATGAACTGCTGACTGGTCTTCTTCCAAGAAGATTGTAAAGTAAGGAAAACGAGGGTATCTGTAGTTCCAGTTAGGGAGAGCAAAGACAGTGAGTTTTCTCAGTGATTCTTAACATTTTCTTCATTTAACAGAATTGTATTTTCAGAGATATAAAACCACCAAGTCCAGGTAGGCAGCGAGTCACAGTACAATCTTCAAAAAGTGGGGCATCGTCATTTTCTCCCTTTCTGATGCCAAATCTGCTTGTGGGGGTTCTTTTACTCTACAATGCCTTTATCTTCTCTATTCTCAAATCATTTACATCGTAACAGCTACCACATTTATTCAGGTCTCTTCCTGAATGTATTGCTTACTTGTCCTAAACAAATACAGAATTTTAAATTCGATTCCTTATTTTAGCTAAGAAGCTCACAGCACTGAACATGTCTTCTGTGCTCATACAATGCCAGCCACACCATCTTTAGGGCAACAGTCATGCTTTCTTCTCTTTCCCTCCAAAAATGTATGAGAGCACCAGCCTCACAAATGTTTGGCGCACGAGGAAGCAGTATCTTCACAATCATCTTTAGTTAGAACCAATGTAACAAAAAGTAAGAACTTTTAATATGAGAATTATGTTTCTGTTCTGGAATTAAGACTAATTTCCTATAATATTTCTTGCTATAATGTTTTTTTATCATAAAATAAGAAAAATGGTTTCAAATATGGCTACTGTGTAAAAATGCAATTATCATCTTCAATAATATTACACAAAACAGATATTTTATTACATAATTTATATGACATAAAACAGAGATAGGATGTCAAAACATTTGTTTTCTCTTGTGCCACACTATAGTCTTTTCCTTTGTATAACTTCAAACCTTATGCACTTTAAAGTACTCTTGGAAAAATGGGAATTATTGAGGTCAGCAATTCCTACTGGTAGGGTTTTTTGGAATACTGTGGGCACTACATAGATATCTGAAAAGGAGGTAGATAAGATTTTCTCTTAAGGGAATTTCAGGCTAATACATGCTAATAAATGCTGAACTGAACTTATTAAGATAAAATGTTCTTGTAAATCAAATGATAGTCATTTTCTTAAAAAATGATGATAGCAGGTGTTCCAATCTGAACCATTCATTTGCAGCATGATTTAAAATTAGCAAATGTCAACATGATAGAGGGCTGGTTTCTGAAAATACAGATTAGGCAGACCATGTTCAATGCCTGCATTGAAGCATAAATACTAATCCGTCATGGTGCTTTACAGTTTGCACTATGCTTCACATACATTAGATTATTTGCTGCTTATTACAACTTTGTAACAGAGGAAACAAGAATATTTTTATATTCTCACTTTTTCAGGTGAGGGTTATCAGGGCTCAGAAAGATTTAATGACCCATTCGGGGTCACATAATTTATATGGAGTAGTCTATAGGGCAAGAATTAAAAAGTAAGCCTCCCACAATCCGTTTTACACTCATTGTGGCATATCCTGAAAACCTACAGCATTTCAAATGTTCTGCACAGAATAAGAGATCCTAAATGTAGATAATAAGACAGACTTCATGTCTGCTGCATTAAAAGTTACCCAGCATATGAGGTAGAGGCAGTGGAGAGGAAAAGATAATCCACACTATTTTCTCCCTCATTATTTGCTCATGATTGATACTTTTAATTAAAAACATACATTTGATATGATGATGCACCCTAATTTTATTTGTCTAACTGTATTCTCCTAATTCATATTTTTATATACCTAATTTTGTCAAAAATGAATCAAATATAGAAGAATTTAGACCAGTCTTACACCAGATACAAAAAAACCCCATTAAGGCATAAATGAAAAGAATTGAAGGTGCCTAGTGACTTTTTACTGTGGTTCAATGTATAATGGCCCACTTTGACAGATAAATGGCTAATATTTCACAAAATTGTCTATTTTCTCAGTGAAGCAAGATATCTCTTCTTTGCACATGGCTCACAAATTACAAATCTGTTCTGATTCCTGGTAATGTTAGGGACTGAATGATTAAAAGAACATTTGAATGATAATGCTTTCCTTGTATGCAGCCCAAGAAAGAAAGTAAGGGGAAACAGCCATGACTCAAATCCTAAGTTTCTCTTCAGGAAAAACAGGTAGCATCTACCAATCATTGATTTGGATATAAACACTGGATGATAAAATACAGGACTAATATGAATGACCCCCCCCACCCTGTTACCAAAGTCAAAGTCTAGGATTGCTGGGGTAATTGGCCACCTGCTATACATAGACCACTATTCTTCAATGCAGACCACCCAACAGGCAACAAAGCCGGAAATTCCCATTAACCAGAAGGATCAATGTCAACTTATTGTAATAATTTGAAATCTAATAGGTTAGAAAAAAATATTGAAGCAGGAATCATGTGAAAAAATCAGAACAATGTTAAAGATTTTCATAAATTTTATGGGTTTTTTATTTTGTTTAAAATTATATCTTAGGGGCTCAAAGCAACACAATATTCTGAACGCTTACTAAGAATTCTATAGCTTTTATACTGTCCTTGATTTTTACATTCTACTTTCCTAGTCTTGAAGTTGAGATATACTCTAATAAGAAAGAGGATCCATAAATTAGAATCAAATCTTAGCAAACAAAAGAATGAGATTCAAAAACAAGAGCTGGATTCTATTTAAGTTGCATTTCTAGGAGAAGAGCAAGAGATGAAACTGATTGAGATAATCTTGGTCCTGGCTACAATTTTAACAGAGTCTAGGTCACTGACCTTTCTTTTTGTTAGGGCATTAAGTACAGAAAATATGTAATGGTAAATTCTCTCTCTATCATTTTGCAACGTAAATCTTTTTTAAAGTCTCTTGCCAGATTTACCACCCTAGAATATCTTTCTCAAGGGGGTCAGAGCCATCAGACACGGCTTTTACAAACATTTTCTCCTGTTGTGCAATGTCTTTTCACTATGCTAACAGTTTCTTCCTCAGTTTTTAATTATAAAAAGGCCCATGGGTTGTGCTTTTGGTGTTGTATCTGGAAATACATGTTAATGTTAATATTCAAAACCTTATCCAAATGAGATTGGGAGAATAGAGATTTCCAAACATGAGTAGATCAACAAATTACAGAGCCCATTCTACAACCCTAGTATTTATTTATGTACATAAGAGCTGGGGTACAGGCCAAATGTATGGGGAAGATAGGATTCACCAGAGGCAGAGTGGGGAACAGAACAGGCAGATTGACTTAAATACACTTCTGAGGGGAGCAGCAGGAGAGACAGGAGAGGTCTGCGGTGCCATGTGGGTCTCCTCCTTGGCCAGGGATCACACTTGTGCTGCAGTGGCTGAGGATGCTTCAGAGTTTGGTGCTTAACCCCTTGCACCACTGGGGAGGCCCCACAACACCTAGTATTTTCCCAGTTTTCTTCTCTGGCAGAACTGTGGGAGTGGCTTTCAGAGGTTCCATAGGTCAATGGGAACTGGAAAGAAGAAAGTGCATGCAGCTATCTTAGGACACAATATCTCTGCCCATTTCTTCTGTTGTTTTGTCCTGAGTAAACCCTATCTGCTTGTTTACCAGTTGGCTGCCTTTTTGAGGTCAACATTCATCAAGGTTTGCTGGATTGTCTCATGTTTTCTTACAGAAGTTATATAATTTTACATTTTATACTTTGGTCAGTGATCCATTTTCAGTAAATTTTAGTAAAACATACAAGATCTATGTCTAGATTTAAATTAATTTTTTAATCTAGATTTAACTTTATTTATTTACTTTTACATACACAAACCCATTTGTTCCAGCATAATTTGCTGGAAGGATTTCCTGGGCCTCCCTGGTGGCACAGCGGGTTGAGCACCACACTGTGAAGCATCTGCTGCACATCAGTGTGAGTTCAATCCCCTGCCAGGGAGGGGTCCCACATGGTGCAGCAGACCTCTCCTGTCTCTCCCGCTGCTCCCCTCAGCAGTGTATTTAAGTTGATCTGCCTGTTCTGCTCCCCACTCTGTCTCGGGTGAATCCTCTCACCTCCCGCCCCCCTGGCCTGTACCCCAGCTCTTGTGTGCATAAATAAATAAATCTTTTTAAAAAAAGGTTTTCCTTTCCATTGACTTGACTGTGCTCTTTGGCCAAAGATTGGTGGATTACGTTTTTATGGGTGTAATTCTGGACTTTATTTTGTTCTATGTATCTATGTGTCTATTCTGTCTCAAACACCAATACCGTGTTGATTATTGTAGCTTTATTAAAAAGTCTTCAAGTCAGGTGGCATTATTTTTCTTCCTACATATCTTGACTATTTCATATAATTTGTTTCTCCATATAAACTACAGCGTATTCACAAAATACAAACTACCAGTTGCAAAATAAGTAGGTACTAGGGATGTAATGTACAATATAATTCAAGCCAACAATGCTTTACTAAATATAAGGTTGTTAAGAGAGTAAATCCTAAGAGTTCTCATCACAGGAAAAACTTTCATTTTTCTCTTCTTTCTTTTTATTGTATCTATACAAGAATATAGGTAGTGAATGAAAAAACTGTGATAATCATCACATTACATACAAATCAAACCACCATGCTGTATGCCTTAAACTCATACAGTGATATATGCCAATTATTTCTCAAAAGAAAAACTGGGAGGAGGGCAGTGACAGAAAATGACAGCCTGAGTCTTCTTACCCATGAATATAGAAACACTGCTCTATTTCTTTAAAGCTTCAACTTCACTCATCAAAGTTTTGTAATTTTCTACATTTTGATTCTGTACATATTTTGTTAGATCTCTAAGAATTTCCTTCTGTGTATATGTTATTATAAACAATAAGGTGTGTTTGGTTTGAAATTCCGATTGTTCGGTAGTTAATGAGAAAGTAGCTGATTTTGTATTTCAACTTTGTATCCTGTAACATTGCTGTAATTGCTCCTGCCAGGGATATTTGTGTTGGTTCTTTGAGAATATCAACAGAGACACATGTCATGTGCAGATACAACTTCATCTTTCCCAACTTGTTTTCTTTTCACTTTCTTGTGTTATTGCCCTGCTAGGACTCTTCCAGTACAACGTTGAATAGCAGTGGTATGAGGGAAAAAGCTTTGTCTTGATCCTGATCTTAGGGGGAAAGTGTTCACTTTCTCACCATTAAATAGGACATTTGCTGTAGGTCTTCCTATAGATTCTTTCCATCAATTTGAAAGTGTTTGCCAAATGTGAAACCGTAACATCATTGTGAAAGTATATTGTGAGCATTTTCTTTCAAAGGCTATAATCTATATGGCAATATAGAAAGCAAAGCACTTCAAGTTTTTACTAAATTCTTCCTGAATAACTTCGCAATATGAAAAAAAATAAGCTTGCCCTTATATTTTAATGATAAACTTATTAATTTTGCATTTCTTTTATGTTTTAAGGGAGGAACTTTTAAATTAATAATCCAAGCAGCCACCTAGTGTATAAAACACAGCTACCCTTTCTAGGTACAGTATGAATTTATAATCGTTTAAGAGGTAGTAAAATCCTGGGCAATAATCTGTCAAAAATATGAAGAGCAAATTAAGTTCTAGGTAAATGCAACTTTAGAATCCCAAAAGCTGTTGTTCATATAAGCATGAGACTGACTGGACGCTAGAACCATATGCACTTTATCTTAAGAAATCTCTCTCTTGGTGGCCCAAGAGGTTAAGTACCGCACTATGAAGCATCCACAGCCACTGCAACACAAGTTCAATCCGTGGCCATCCAGGGTAGTGACCCACAAGGCGCAGCAGACCTCTCCTGCCTCACCAGCTACTCCCCTCAGCAGTGTGTTTCAATCTGCCTGTTTTGTTCCCCACTCTGTCTCTAGTGAATCCTCTCACCACTGATTCTCTATATTGACACTTATGTTCAAGGTGTGCAAATATCAGCTTCCCCAACATTCTGGTGCCTCAAGATTACCTAGTTTCCCCTTCCCCAAGTCACGTACTCAGTGAAAGGCTTCTCGGAGTTTAAGATGGCCGTCCTCATACTAAGCTACTCTTACAACAGCGGCCCAAGTGGGAACCAACCGATGACTGGCACAGGATTATAGTGCCAGTCTTGTCTTTGCTCTTCTTCCAAAGTAATTGTGGAAAAGGCATTTCAAGAAAACAGCACCCACACTTTTCATCTTTAAGCTCTCAGGAGTTTGACTCCATGTGTCTTCTCTCTGTCGCTAGCAGGGACTTAGTTCCCTCTGCTCTGTGGTGTGATGCTACGTAGCAGTCACTTGGTCTTCAATTTTAAAAGGTTGCACACAACATTTTCCAAAAGTAGAAAAGAGCAAAATGTGACTCGCCAACAAAGAGAATGTTATGTCTTCTTCAAAGTGAACATGGTTGTAAATTAGAACAGTATGTCTTCTACCACTCTTGACACTGGAGAAAATAAAACTTTAAAAGAGTCACATCTCTGCCAACTACACATATATTGAATGAGGAACTAAACAATCAATCTTGTGCTTAAATATCAGATAAGTGAAATGTTCTGATAGATGTTAATCAATTTAGGAATGGTACTTAACTGTGAAAAAGAGAGCCTCCTTTTGAAGCAAAAGACAATCTAGTCTACGGCCATACCACCCTGAACGCGCCCGATCTCGTCAAAAGACAATCTACAGAATAGCAACATCCTTTATGCTCTGGTTTCACTGATAGCTGTGACATAACCCACAAACTCTTGCAACAGCTATCAATAAAGCTCAGTTTCTAAATGTGCCCCAGCATGAGGGATGGATGCTGAGCTGTCCTAAAAAAAAAAAAAAAGAAGATCACCTCTTGAGTCTCAAGACCCACTGTGTGATGTTATTCCTAGCTCCTGGTTCTCTAGTCAGTTACGAATCACATTTATTTGCAGGTTTCTGGATCTTTTAGAGACTACATTAAGGTCTGTGGGTATAGGGTTCTCCAAGACCCACCGCAGGTATCAGAGACATTGAACTAGGCTTCTGCATTAGCATGTTCCTGCCCCAAGGATATGTGTCTCTCTAGAACTTCAGTAAAATTCTTGAGTTTCTTTTGTTCCTCCCCCACCCTACTTGGTTGCACTGCACAACTATTGTTTGATTCTAAGCCACTGCTGGCTCCAAATTTCCAGAGTTCAACAGACAGAAAGGATGCAAAAGCCTCAGTCTGAAATCTATTCTTGGAAAAAATTTATTTGACCGCTACCAGCTTTTAACCACCACTCAGAAACTACTCTTGAAAGAAAATAATTTCTAACTTCCCATGGGTTGCAAATCCCCAGAGTTCTCCATGTTATTCATTGTAAAACTCACCAATTCTTTGATAAGAATGCAGATCTGAGACTACTCCACAGACCTGGGGTAGAGTCCAGGAGACTGGAAGCTGAACAAACCATTTGGGGAAATATGGAATAATCCTCTAACCGTTGTCTCACTCAGCTGCTTTGTAAATATCTGCTGATAAATGACAATTAAAATACCTACTACAGCAAATCATTATTACCATTTGAAATTACTCAGCCAGTAGGTAAGGTCTTCCATAAGTATTTTTAAGAACAACCAAGTAATTTAACTAAACATTAACATTTTTGCAATTTTGCAGTTCCAATATTCCTTTATTTAACAAGTGAATGCATATATTATCTGTAAGCCTCAATAATGCCTCTAGGGTTTAATATAGTCAGCTAATATGTAGAGAACAACTATCACCAACAATATATTAAAAATAACAAGCATGGCAAGAAGTTCATAAAATATTTTTATATTCTTTCAAAGATCATGAATTGCTTTTCAAAGACAAAATCTGAATTCTAATCTGAGTGCAAACCTAATTTTGTAGGCATAACTAATTGCTCTATGGGAGAACTAAGAAAAAAATGGGATGGAACTCCTGGGTAAGAAAACATAATTTTTTTTAACTGGAGAAGCAAGCTGAAATTTGGAACATTCATTTCTCTTGTTCCTATAATATAGTCACACAATCTCTCTTTCCAAAGCATGATTCTGCATACTCACAAAAAGCAAAATTACACTAAACTGTTTTAGTTCTCTTAGTAGAATTATTTCTAGTCAAGACAATCTCCACTTGAAGAAAACATAGGGCTAGAATTACTCCCTCGCTCCCTCCTATAAAAGCTACTAAAAGCATATTAAAGTCTTATGTGATCTAATTCCAGGCATCACTGAGATTTACTAATGGTAGCTGAGGTTGCGCTATCCTAAGGGTTTATAGGAAGGTCAATACTACAGATCAGCAAAAAGAACTATAATGCTCTATACCAAGTCACTCACGTAAATATCCTTCTCTCAATCAAATGACTAGATTAATCCATATTCTTTCCTCCTCTCTTAAATATACAGATTGATGTCCACAACATGCTGAATCTTGGAGCTAGAATGTTAATATTTATATTCCTGTTTGTGTCATGCAGGAGAGAGAGTCCAGTGAGCCTCAGGAAACTCCATGATACTGAACATGAACTCAAGCTGAGGTCAACCACGTCACTATAAAGTAAAAGGAGCATTTTCTCTACTGGAGATGTGAGGCAAGGTCACATGCCCACTCCAATAAAGACTGTCTGTATTTCTAAAAAGAAGCCCCCACCCCATACATGCTTCAGCTGAAATAAAGTTTTCACCACTAACAATCCCTTTAGACTAACAAGGCCTCTAGGCTATTGATAAAGAATCCATGAAAAGACCTACTCTCCTCATGTCTTTTCAGTGGAAAAGAGAATTTAAATTTACCTACTGATTGTTTACTGTATCTTCCTTGGTTAACTCCCCACCTGACCTTTCCCTCTCTTCACCAATCACACACAACCCCAACCATGTTGTTACAGGGCAACCCCAATAAAAAAATGTGTTGTCTGATGGTGGGTCCTCACCCGTACTTAAAAAGCACTTATAAGACTCACAAAAAGGTTAATAAAGTTACAAAAGAAGGGGGAATGAAGAAATGTATAACTCAGGGAGAAAGCATGGGAGATAAATTGGTGAATGTGTCCTACCAGTTCCGCTGGGCTAGAACCCAATAGCACGCTGAGAGAGGGCAAAAAACCAAGACCCCCATTGTTACAGGGCAGGGAGAGGGGAGCATGGGTAAAGACCCAGTCAGGCAAATCCACTGTATATTAGGGTTGCCCTGTAACAACATGTCTGGTTTTATACCAAGTCTCACTCCTCACTTCACCCTCAGGTCCCAGCAATCTCCCCTTCGGTGATGACGACATTATAGGATTTGTAGTTCTTGGTGTCTTGGATCTCTTGGGTCTGAGGTGGGGTGGAGTCCATAAAACCTATTTGTGGAGTTCCTTCAGGACGTCCTTTCCCCTAACAATTGTCTTGATCAACCTATTTAAGATGATACCTGGTGACACTTAGGGGAGTTACTCAATTTTGCTGGTCTCACCCATGTATACATGTTCCTATTAAGCTTCTCATTGGCTTTTTTTCTCATGGCAATATATTAGATGCTTGTTTGATTACTTGCCAGTTAGGTGAATCCAGAAAGTATGGGATGATTTCCTTTACACCCAGACAATCTAATTGGGGCAGAACGTAAGCAGGGAGCTTAATTTAAAAAGCTACTGCATAGAAAGAGAGCCTGAAAAAGAACTAATTCTTCAGACTGAGTGGTTTCTATTGTTATTTTGATTATTTGAGAGCCACTTAAATGTAAATATTGGCAGGACTCAGAGTTTTGGGTGCATGTAGTGAAGAAGAAAAAACTTCAAAGATAATGAACAGGGGTTTCAAATTAGTGTCATCCCAGACAAAAGAAACTTACTTTGAAGGGACGATGGAGAGTAGCAAAAATCTGCCACCCCAAAAAATATCTTTTTGGGAAAAGTTTGTTTTATGGAAGAGAATCAGAAGGCCAGTTGGAGGATGCCCTTTTGTGATGTTTTCATCATCCCAGGACATCCTTTTATGATGAGTGACTCAGTTTCACTGGTCCTCTCCCTTGTACACATATTATTAGATGCTTTTTGACCAAATGAACAGTTATTTGCCAGCCTATAAGAAGCTAGACAAGAGGGGCAATGATGAAGTAAACTCTAAAGAATGAGGCCCTGGGCTCCCCTGGTGGCGCAGCAGGTTGAGCGCCTCCTGTGAAGCATCCACAGCACAGCAACATGAGTTCAATCTCCAGCCAGGATGGGGACCCACATGGCACAGCAGACCTCTCCTGCTTCGCCCGCTGCTCCCCTCAGCAGTGTATTTCTGTGGCTCTGCCTCTTCTGCTCCCCACTCTGTCTCTGTCTCTCACCAACCACGACTCTGGCCTATACCCCAGTTCTTGTATGCATAAACAAATCTTTTTTTTAAAAAAAATAAGGTCCCATTAAAGTGTTAACATAAATTACTAGCAAGGGATTGCTGCAGTGAATAACCACATCATTGACTTTCAAACATCAGTAAATGAAGTTCCTAAGATCCTGGGAATAATAAAAAATGTAGAACAGTTAATTATGGGGACTTACATTTCAGTGGCAGAACTAATACTGACTTGGAAATTTAAGATCCCCCATGCTTTTTCAAAAATATATGAGACTAATGGGATTGTCCAGGTTCGCAGGCTGATTTCACTTCTGAGACACTGCAACATTGTAAATAAAGTCTAATAATTACAGTCTCCATTGTTATTTTCATGGCCGTGCAAATTGGTCACAGCAAATGGTGCTGACAAAATCACAGGGGTCACTATAAGAAAAAAGTCCCAGGTAACCTCTGGTAAGAATTTTGGATTCTGAGAAATTCAAAATTACCCTATAGTGGAATCAAAATGTACATAAAAAATGTAATAAGGATTCAAGTACCTACTGCACAAACTTACTTTCGAGATTTGGAAGATTACATTAGAATGTGTGCTCAGGTCTTCAGAACTTAAAATATATCAGCTATGAATTATTTTGCTGGGGAATGTCCTGAACAAACTCCATAAGTAAGTATTTAATCAAACACGTGGGTCTAGGGGTCCTTTCAGAGTGCTACTGGAGTTCCAGCTTAACGGAACTGGTAGGAGGCATTCACCAATTTCTCTCTCTCTCTCTCTCTCTCTCTCTCTCTCTCGTCCCTGAGTTATTTATTATTTTTACTCTTTTTGTGAATAAACCCTTCATTAACCTTCTGTGTGTGCCTGCAGTTGGGTCTCATTATAAGTCCCTTTTAAGCACACGGGTGAGGGTCCGCTGTCAGGCCAACACATTTCACATCGGTTGCCCTGTCAAAATTTCACTGAATAAGTGTTTTTAATGAAGACAGTACTGCCTAAAAAGAATGTATTTATGTTCTCATTTTTATATTCAGTTAAATGTAGACTTCAATATTTACCTCATCAAAACAGCAGGAATTAACACAGCCAGGGTCTACCTGGTGGCCCAGTGGGTTAAGCAATGCACTATGAAACAAACTGAAACAAACCGCAGCCACTGCAGCACGAGTTCGATCCCTAACACTGGCCAGGGAGGGGACACACATGGCATAGCAGACCTCTCCTGTCTCGCCCATTGCTCCCCTCAGCAGAGTGTTTCAGTCAGTCTGCCTGTTCTGCTTCCCATTCTGTCTGGTGAATCCTCTCACTTCCCTGGACTCTGGCCTGTACCCCAGCTCTTGTGTGCATAAATAAATATATCTTAAAAAAAAAACACATAGCAAGGGATAGGTCTTTTGACATTTTGATGATAAGTTGGTGAGATGTCTATGATATTGAAACCGCCGCCTACAGTATCTGAAATATATACACATGCATACACGCACACATGTATGTATTAGAGAAGTTTTAGTTTCAGAGCAAAATTGAGTGACAGATACAAAGATCTATCATATACCCCTTACTCCCACACATGTACAGCCTCCTCATTATCAATATCCCCACCAGATGTGTACATTTGTTATAACTGATGAACTTATACTGATGAATCTACACAGTCATTCAAATTCCATAGTTTACACTGGGGATCATTTTTGATGTTGTACATACTATAGATTTAAACAAATATATAATAGAACCTCCCTGGTGGTGAAAGGGATTAAGCATGGCACTTTGAAGCATCCAAAGCCACTACAGCATGAATTGAATCCCTGGCCAAGGAGGTGACCCACATGGCACAGCAGACCTCTCCTGCCTTACCCAAGGCTCCCCTCAGCAATTTACTTCAGTCAGTCTACCTGTTCTGTTCCCCCCTCTGTCTCTGGTGAATCCTCTCACCGCCACACCTCTGGACTGTACCCCAACTCTTGTATGCAAAAATAAATACATCTTTAAAAAAATAATAAAACATAAACAAATGTATAATGACATGTACTCACAATTACAGTATTATATTGAGTAGCGTTACTGACTAAATCTCTTCTGCTCCACCTCTTTTAATATAATTTTTTCCATGGCAATTCTTGTGAAAACTAGATAATTATATGGTGAATGATCAAGGTTATTTTCCCCCATTCTGTTAAAAGACTCTCAAGTGTTATTGGATGCTAATGGATTTCATTGAGCACCTTGTCATTGATTCCTTGTCCTCACCTCCCATCTTTAAAGTCATCTGAAAATGAAATAACTTCTCAGGAGGCAAATTTGTGAAAAAAGCATTTGAAATCCCTACCATAAACTAATCAACAGAATCTGAAATGGTTGTCACTGAGAAGTCTGAGTAAGTAATATGAAATTCTGATAAATAACACCAGAGTTTAAAAAATTGATACATAACCATGCTAAAACCAATAGAAAATGGAATTTAAATTTGAGATCACTCAATATTTTTATAAGAGTACAAGCTGATATCTGGTTATCTGAGAAATTGGGATCAGTCTTTCCAAAAGGGGTCAGGCAGGCTTTCCCCAGATGCCTGAAGTAGGCATTAAAAAAAAAAAAAAAAGATTTTATTTATTTATGCATACAAGTGCTGGGTACAGGCCAGATGTGGGGGGGCAGGGAGTGGCTGCAAGGACTCACCAGAGACAGAGTGGGAACAGAACAGGCAGATGGACTGGAGTATACTGTTGAGGGGTGCAATGGGCAAGGCAGAAGAGGTCTGCTGTGCCATGGGGATCAAACTCGCATTGCAGTGGCTGTGGAAGCTCCATAGTGCTGTGCTCAACCACTTGTGGAACCAGGGAGGCCCCAAAGTATGCCTTTTTTTACATGTCACCTTGGGATATGGAATGAAGGTCAATAGAGACTCGTGGGCCTCAGAAGAAACTGTTACATTACTGAAAAAAATGCATATTATTTTAAATTGAGAATAATGAAAGCCCTTGGGTTAGAGAGAAGAACTTGTCCATCCCTTAGTCACTTTGCACTATCCCTTAGCAAGAAAGGATTGCCTCCCCCTAACCTCTGCCCTTTTCCTAAAAAAGAAGTCATCTCCACGCCCTTTTTAAAGACCTACAAGAATATACTTTGGTGGAGGTGTCACTGAGGTGTAGGTTTATCAATAACCATGTTTTTCTATATGAGAAACTTACCTTTTACCTTTGAGAAAAGATGGAGTCATCCTCTCTGTGTCCTGTGTAAATCCCCTCCTATTTTCTCAAGACCAAGTCCTTCAGCACAGGATCTAAACCCCCCGGGTGGGTCCCATTGTGCTTCAGAAAATGCAGCCATGTAAATTCTCCCTAATATGCTACTACATTTTGTCCTTTTCTCTTAACAATCTGATGTTAATTTTATTCATCCAGCATCAGAAGAACCCAGAGGGGCGGGGGAATTTTCCCCTGTGCCCAAACAAGCAATAATTGCTTTGACTTACATATTGTGTTAAATATAATGGTGCCAGCTTAATAAGGTTTGAGCACATTGACATGTAAATTAACTTAAAATATGCATCTGTATTGGGGCCTTCATGGATATATTTGTGTGGCTAAAATAAATCTCTGCTTAATTCTGGGCTCTTAGAGGTAAATTTATGGCAAAATAATCAACTCATTTTTTGCCCGTGTGTCACTGACCCTACTTACAGTGCGGAGCTCCTGTTTCCTCATTTTAAAAAATCCTATGCAAAGCTAATCCAACCACTATGGAAGGCCGTATGGAGGTTCCTCAGTCTACTAGAAGTGGAACTACCATATGATCCGGCAATCCCACTCCTAGGGATCTACCCAAAGGACACAAAAA
>JAGFMF010012288.1:1474943-1493060 GCA_019455555.1 Galemys pyrenaicus | reverse complement strand
GTGCACAAGGGACTGAGGTGATGGTGCACCGGTGAAATGGTGGTGGGTACCCCCTGGGGACTACAAATGATGTCAAATATAACTAATAAAAAAAAAAAAAACAAAAGAAAATTTTAAAAAAAAATCCTATGCAAATAATACACGCTCCTCACCTGTGCAATACAGTCGCTTTCTGAGTGTTTGGTTTCAGGATACAGAAAATGAGTTTCAGAAACAAAAGCCACAAGGAATGCACTTACGTGTGTCTGCGACTTCTGTGACAAGCCTCCAAATCAGTCAGTGGCACTCCCTATCTGCAGACATTTGTGGTTGTCACCTGGGTAGGGTGGAGGGAGGAAAGGGTACATTTAGTTGGCACATGCCAGGGATGCTCACAAACACCCTGTGCTGCACAGGATAGCTCCCCAAACAAAAAGTATCCAACTCCAAATGCCAATGACACCAAAGCTCATGAAACCTGGTGTAAGTTCTCAAGACCCTCCTGGGTCCTTTCCACAGGCGGTGGCAGCAAGGCACAAAGTAATAAGCAGTGTGCTCCTCCATCCCATCAGGTTTGCCTGATACGGCACAGGTGACACGAGGCCAGAGCAGGTGTTCTTCTTTTCTAAGTGTGAGGTAAAGTGTAATTCACATTGAAGACATGGCAACTTATCCAATAAAATATCCCATTATGAAAGTCTTTTTAAAATTATTTTTGCATAGAAGAACTGGGGTGAGGGCCAGAGATGCAAGGGGTGAGAGAATTCACCAGACACAGAGTGGGGAGTAGAACAGGCAGATGGACTGAAATACACTGCCGAGGGAAGCAAAGGGCGAGATAGGAGAGGCCTGCTGAGCCATATGTGGGTCAGCTCCCTGGCCCCCTAGAAGGGGAATCAAACTCAGGCCCTGCTGGTGATAGCACTGAGATTTAACCCCTGGGCCACCCGGGAAGTCCTATGAAAGTCTTAAAGTAGAGCTTTCTAATTTGCTGTTCTCTTTACACTTAACTAAAGAAATCGCCTTATAAAAGTATGTTTCAGAAAAAGTGGAGAGGTTTCATTTCCACCTCACCAGCAAATCAAATGACACTTTTCTTTTTTTTTTTTCAAGATCTGTCACATTTGTTGATTCTGATGACCTGGGTGACATTTTCCATGAGCAGCGACAGGAAAGTCCATCTTTCTGAAGGGAATATTCCTTGAGGTGAAATTTTCAATTTATATTTTTGCCTTTTTCAGAAAATAAATGGCATAATTTATTTTGAATGATGATCATCATAGATAATATAGTAGTATTATAAGAAGTATAGATGTGAGGCATTACTCTTTCTTTCCCTTTCTTCCCAACTCACACATGTTAATATGTGATGGTTTAAAGTCAGGCTTTAGATAGAGTATAAAAATCCTAGGGGAGAAATTGATCTCTGGCACCTTCTAGCTGTGCTACATTGGCTAAGTTACTTCCCAAACTCTACTGGGAATATTAATATAGTATCTATGTAATAAGTGATAATGAATATACAATGAAGTAATATATACAAAGGTCTTAATAGAATGCCAGTGATGAAAAAGCTACTACGTTAACTGATACTATCATGATTACTATTATTTTTATCATCATCATTGCTGTTATAACAAGAATCAAAATTTAGGACTTAATATATCTCTAAGGATTTTTAATTTATAGCTATCCCCACATTGGATACCAGACTCCTTATTAAAGTCCAGGATATCTCTTTTATCCCAATTTCTAATAAAATGTCTGATACACAGCCAGATCTCTTCAAATTCAAATAAACATTCAAAGGACCAGATGAATAAGCACCTACAAGCTAAAATCAGGAAAATGTAAGACTCACCCTCTACTCTTAAGAAAAACATCAAAATTTTTGTCCATTAGCATAACAAAGGTTTTATTTTAATAAAACCTTATTCCTAGAAAATATCTGGGAAACAGACAATGTCTACATAATTGGACCTTCCATCATATGTACTTTTGAGACATTTCACCTATACTATGCATGTTGTCTAGTTGGTATAACAGAATAACTTCTGATATTTAACATTCACAGAAGATCCTTATTTTAGGTACACTAAGAAGTCATTTTGCTATTTCATGTAGGAAAGTAACAAGAATGTGTTTTACCAAGATCCTTTAGCTCTACTCTGGACAACAAAAATGGAAACTGAGAGAACAGCTGGAAGGTATTTCTTGGCATCCATGGGAAAAAAAAAAAAAAAGAAGATGGGTATTAGGGTATTAGGATGAGGGTGTTAGGTTAAGATAAAGGAATAGAACATCTTTGAAAGTTGATGGTTGAAAATGTCTAGCAACAGGGTTGGAAGATGGGAATAGAAGCAGGCCAGTGAATTGAAGGAAAGAGACTAACCAAGGCAGATAAGCTGGTAGGACTTTAACCAAGCAAAGTTTGAATGGTGACATCACCTACTATGGAACAATGAGTACTACAGGTAATCAAGACTGACAATCATTGCACTGGCTGACTGCTAATTCTGACCCAAATTCTAATTCCACCCCACCCCCAAGGTAAAAAGCTATCTTCTGGATATGGTTAGTTATTCTCACTGGGTCAAAGTATTCTTTCTATTTCCTTTTTCAATACTTTGTTTTATCCCCGCTTGTCTCCTCTGCTCTTAGTTAGTGAGCCAACAGTTCAGAAGAATATAAAAGAGACATGTAGATTTCCCATAAATATCCCTCTCTTAGGAAAAGGCCATTGAGCCCAAGAAGAAGAAGGAACAAACTACCTTGTAAAACTCATCATTAAACTCAGTTTACTTAGTCCCACTGCACTATTTATGACAAGTCACTAAAATGTCAGCCTATTCCTCGGTGAAATGAGTCATTCTCTTTTACAGTTAAGCATTCCCTTAAAATGTTTTGGTGAATAATGTATATAGGATGCATAACAACTTTATTTTCTCCAGGACCCAAAGCATTTATAAAAACCTTGGATTATGCAAACAGCAGGTAAACAAGTATACTTTTTAAACAATCTCTCCTGACTTGATTTTAAAACCCTTCTCCATAAAGGCAACAGGCAGGAAGCACTGTGCTCATTTCCTGCACAGTTACTCTAGGGTGCCCATTAGTGCTGATGGGGGTGCTGAGTTAATGAGCCTTAGAATCACCTCTTGAACCAGACTAGCTAACTTAACCAGATGCTTTCTCAGCATCATTTCAAAAAATACCTTTACGGCAAACACCAATAATAATGCCAAGGAAAATAACAGAAATGTCTTATAAAGAATTGTTGAAGACACATCTGGTAAGCAAATGATCTCAGCTAATCTGTACTAAAAGAAAATAAACAACAAAAAAAAAAATAGAATGAAATGAAAAGCCTCGACATTCCCTCTCCGGAATACTTGATAATTTAGAAAGTGCTGAAGTGTTGCTTCAGAACACCTGTTTGGTCAGTATAGCAGAAGTTTCTAGCACTGGATGCTTAGATAAGTCAGGATATATGAAATGCTAAGCAAGTGAAATCCCTAGCCCAGAAAACAGCTCTGGGGTAAGACAGGTGACAGTACACAGCAGATAATAAAAGACCAAAATCACTTTCCCATTTTTCAGCTGAGATGCACAGGCAGTGTAAGTCCAGTCTCATTTCAACATGCACTGTTGGGACTTGATCAGTTACCCTGACGTAACCAGGGATTGAGTCATGTTATTACTTTAGCTCCCTGGTGGAGTCATACCAATTTTCATCTTCCCTGGAAGATGAGGCTTTTATGTCACCTGGGAAGTCATTATAAGGCAAATACTTTGCAGTTAAAGTTGCTGAATTAATTATGGCACAAATTCTTACTCAGAGGGAAAAGATAAGATGGGAATCAGATAACATGATGACATTGATCTTTTAATACCCAAGCCTATAAATCATCCTAATTATTAAAACAGTGGAGGCATTGTGGGCATGAGTGCATAAAATGGAGCCACAGTAAACAGCAAGCAAGCCTGGAAAAAGCTGAATCAAGTCTTAGGGGTAGAGGAAGCATATCTATCATGGATCTCCATTTCCCTGAGATCGAAAGATTTATGATTCTTTCACTGTGAAACTTAAATAAACTCTGCTTAAGAGTAAAATGAAGATTGTAAATAAGCATGCCAGCAGAGTGATTTTTTTCTGTTGCTGACTCCTTAGTCATTAATTTTAATAGTATTTTGTAGATTGTTTCTTTACTCCCTCTCAAAACTTTTAAGTCACTACTTTGGAAGTCACACTGCTACATCTTATTAAAGTTCAAGATGAAACTGCTAGAAGGATCCTCAATGTTTTGTGTTTTTTTCCTTGATGGCAAATCTTTCTCTATAGCACTTAGTAATAGATTTGTGGCATCTCTAGTTCAGGAATTCCTCTGGTATCTTTACTTTTCTTCAACCTTTCTTCATCAGCATCCTGAGACTTTACCTAGACACCAGCTTTGGAGATGGTCCAAAGGTGAGCGAGCAATAAATGTGATTAAGTGCTTGGGAAATAGGATGGATGAAGAGAGATGAAAAGCAATATTTTAGATAAAATAGAAAGCTGCTACCAGAATATATTCAGAAGCAGTTTTCCAGAGCAAGGTCTTGAATTTCAATGACATTTACTGAGGTTTAATTCGAAACAAAAACATAAGTAAAAATTCTAAAATTCAGTCCTTCCAAATTCATTTGCCCACTTTTTTCAACTTTACTCAAGTGTCTGATACCTTACTGTCCTCAAGTTACCTGTCCTATCTGCACGATGCGAGGAGACGTTTGTGTAGGAAAGAATAGCACACTAGAATGGTGATTCTCAGTCAGTGGAGATTTAGCTGTGTCTGCAGATTATTTTAGTTGTCAGAAAGGGGTGGGGACACTGGCAGCTCCTGGTGAACGGAGGCCAGGGCTGCTGCTAGACACCTTACAAAGTGCAGAAGGGTCATTAACAACAAAGAATCTTCCAGTCCAAAATGTCTACAATGCTCCACTCCATGAGAATTGCCAGGGAACTAACTGGCTGTGCTCTTGCCAAGCTATGGCTCTCAAGGTGGGGACCCTCATGTACTCCCTGAGGGCAGCAAAAATGGAGATGCTTAGAAGGAGGTTTGTCAGTTACAGGTGAACTGTTCATTCCAGGTCTTCTAGCAGGTGGTTCTCATACCCTGCTCTTGTTGTCAATGATCAGAGAGAGAGAGAGAGAGAGAGAGAGAGAGAGAGACATAAAGGGATGATAGGAACCAAACACTGTTGATACTTTATAATGCCATCCTGTTACTGGTAACTAGAACTTAAAGCTAATTTTAATTAGCTCTTATTATTATTATGACTTTTTAACTCACAAGTTATTTTCTCACACTAACGTTATATGATCCATTTTGTCACAAACATATATAAAATTTAAACTACAATTTCTCTTACATACTTAAAACCATAATCTCCCGGCCATTTCAAATGATATAAATAAATGTTTCTTTGAACCCTGTGAATCACTTTAGCAAAGGAATCAAACCCCAGGGGGTTTTCTGAATTTCCAATTTATCTTTTTTTTAATTGAATTGTTTTTTATTGAGATAATGTTGGCATTCGACACTGTATGTGAATTCTGAATCTCTAATTTATCTTATTCTTTAATTGAATTATTTTTTATTGAGATAATGTTGGCAGTCAACACTGTATGTGAATTAGTGGTATCGGACCAGACCTTTTCTGGTGTGTTATCACAACATACACACCACCACAGTACCCACAACAATAACCCACTGGGTCCACAATAATCCACAAGCACAATTTGCTACCTACTCCCAACCTTCCTTCTCTGTTAGCCTTAATTCTCAGTCAGATTTCTAGGATTTGTTTGGTTTAGTTCTCTCGGTTGTTTCATTTTGTCTCTTTAGATCTATGCAGGAGTTAAAATATCTAGTATTTATCTTTCTCCTTCTAATCTATTTTGCTTAGCGTAAGTTTCTCCAGTTCCTTATTATCTCAAATGGCAAGAGTTCATCCGTTTTTATAGCTGAGTAGTATTCCACGGTGAAAATATATCATATTTTTTAAATCCAATCTTCTGTAGAAGAGGGTGGCAATGAACATGGGAATGTATATATCCCTTGCAATTAGTGTCCAAGAACCATCTACCAGAAGACCAATAAATATGTAGGTATGGGATTGCTGTGGTAGGTCAATTTTACTATTTTAAGAAATCCCCATACTGTTTTCCATGGTGGGAGCTGTTTATATTGCCACCAAAACATAAGAGGGGGAACCTCCAATTCCTAGCCAAGTGGTTAGAAGTACAGGTAACAACCTGGACTTGTGATCAATGTCTGAAGTGGGAGCAGTATTATAGACTGAGCCCTTAAGCTGTGGGCTCTGATACTGTTTCCAGGTAATAGTACTAAAACTGAATTCAATCTGTAGGATATCCAGTCACTGCCTGCTGAGAATAAGAAAATTGCTTTGATGGTGTTGGCGGAACAGGATATCAGAACTCTAACTCACCAGTTGGCTGAAAGCTCTGTAAGAACAGGGTATTTTATCCTGGCATATCCTACAGACACTTCCTGGGCACTCACTAAACTTTTGATGGTTCCAGAAACCCTGCAGATTCAGAACAGGTGTGATATGGAGACAAATCCTAGAGTTGGATCCCCTTAGACCTGGAGAGACCTTGACTTCCTTCTCTGTGGTGTAGACTTAGGAATTGCCTTAAGTGTTTTTGAGATATGTCTGCTGAGTGAGCTTTACCTCTTCCTATATATGGCCCCACACACGAAAACACAATAAAGAAAGCTATGTCTACCTACTGAGCAGAATGAACCTCGTAGATTCTGTTCTGTTATATAGAAACCCACTTTCCTGGAACAATCAATACAAGTCTTTTTTCCATCTGTTTTAAGTTCGAAATAGAAGGAAAATTTCACATGTGAGTTGCCCATTGTCTACTTCAGTCAAGAGTCTGGATTTACTATCAATTCTTCCACTATCTATATTCTACTTAATGCCCCTTATTTTCTTTCTAAACCCTGTAAGTTTAGGATAAAGCTCTTTTGTCTTTACTGGTTCAAATAAGTGAGTGGTATTTATACATTTTTGTCTCTCTGAGAATCTCCACAGATCACTAAATATGTGGGCTCCCCTCCGGTGCCTTTCCTGAGAGACAGACACTTATTATCAGCAAGAAGCAAACAGGGACCCCAGTCTCGCAGGCACACAGCAGCAGACAGCAGGAAGAAGAATATAGCTTGATTTGGATCGAACAGCACAGCAAAACTTTTGTGCCCAAAGCAGAGTCTGCAGTCACTGAAATAGCTTTTATCGAAATAAATATAAAGCTTTGAATAAAAAATGGCCCAAAGTTTCTTTATATAAAAACGACATCGTGTTACGGGTATAAAATCTGGGGACACAAAAGACTTGAATTGATTTACTTGATTAAAACTTATCCCCTCCAGAGGATTCCTCTACTATCATTATTGGTTTTGTACACCCCACAGAAACCCAAGGCTTAGCTGGCAGGAAAAGATACTGGCATTTCACTCAGAACAGAGAAAGGAAAGCCTCTCAAGGAATCCTACCAGGAGCTGGAACTCTCCGTCACACTGCATATTGCAGTCATAAAAGGTACTGCTCTGTCTGGCTAGGTAATTTCTGAAGGTTACTTTAGCCACTTTAGTGCTATATTTATCTTTTGTGTACCAACTCCAGTCACATAAGCCATTGTCTGGAAGGACAGCTGCTATGGTGAAGTGTCTGCATCTTCTCAAAATTTGTATGTTAAACCTGATCCCAGAGACCAGGAAGTTGACCCCCAAAGGACTGAATCTACTGGTGTCTTGACCTTGGACTTCTCAACCTCCAGACAGTGAGAAATACATGTTTATTGTTTAAGCCGTGTGGTCTGCGATTCGTTCAGGTTTTACAGTCTGAACAGACGAGGACAGTGGCATTGGAGGAGGACGGGCACCAGCAGAGAGCAAGCTGAGGACAGAAACCTGCCCAGAACAGACAAATCTACACTTCTCCCTGGGCACCAGGAAAGCCACCCCGATTTCCACTTGTCACGGGGGAGTCCCGCTGTGTGGTCAGCATGGGACAGTTAAGTCAGTATGTGGGATGCACCATCAAACTGTTACTTGCGCCTTACTAGAGACCCATTAACCCATTATCTGCATCTTTTGATTTACTGATGTACATAGACACATGAGGAAATGTATTGAATGATAATTACCACCTCTATAATGCAAGAAAGCCAACATTTTGTTCTCACAAGTCCAGGAATGAGAATTTAAAAGGAAAATGAATGAAAAGAAAGGAGGAGAGTTAAACGCCTGGATTTTTGTTTTGTTTAAAAAAAGAAACAAAACCAAACAGAGAATAAGAGACAATTTCAGACATTCTTCACTAGCATAAGGTCCACACCGCCAGTGGTCTGGTTAAATGTAAGCCCCTTGCACCTATCAATGGGTGAAATCTCCAGCACCAAGTAGATCAGACTAAATTGTGCAGGCTACAATTTTATCCTTTGACACAACCTTTGTCTGTTGACAACACCAACTCCCCCAAATGTCAACAGCGGAGATGTATGTTTCACAGAGTGCCAGAACATTTTTAAAATCCCCAAATCCTTGGATAAGCTCTACCAAATCTTCCTTGATATCTTTTGAGCCACCATGACCTCCCTGCAGTCATCATCAGGAGCGTGACCAAGTTGAGAACATTCTTCCTGAAATAGGTGCTCCTTTGTCAGCCTTCAGAAGAAAATAGCAGCTTGACAAAGATAAACCTGTTAATGAAATGAAAATTAACTCTGCCCCTTGCTGCAGATTTAGATGTAGGACAGAAATTGCAGGAAACGTGATGACGACATTGTGATCTCATTAGGGACCAAAAAAGCCCACAGAGTTTGCAATCACCTGATGCCCAGTTCTGCCTAAGAGCCCTGAGTCACCTTCAAAATTCAGCAGGTAGCCACTTACCGACTTGAAAAGAAAAGCACGTAGTTGTTAGCTTTTGAAAAACTTGTATATTTAGGCTGCTATTTTCAAATTTGCATGGTCACATAGTTTGGAAAGAGTTTTATCTTAGTATTTGATCTTAAAAATACTAAAGCTTTTTCAGTAATCTAAGGGGATACATGGGAACTTCTCCCCATCCGATATGGATTCTTCTAAGACTGGACAAACAAATTTAATAGCTTATTAAAAGGAGATTAATAGGAGCAAAGGTCAAAATTCTGTGACATCTGTATGAAAAATTTGCATGAATTCAGAAGAATACTAGAGCAAACCAGGGGCATTGATTCCGTAGTAGGGCGGTGAGAGGGGGAGCTGTTACGTGACAGATAAGATCTTTCACATTAAGCATACATAGGGTCTTTATGTGATGAATGGCAGAATTCATTTAAAGAAGAAAATCTGGGAGGTCTCAGGGTTCCCCCTAGTCCGCACATTAGCAGTATTTGAGCAACTCAGGCCCGTCAG
Organism: Galemys pyrenaicus; assembly: GCA_019455555.1. Classification (NCBI taxonomy): domain Eukaryota; kingdom Metazoa; phylum Chordata; class Mammalia; order Eulipotyphla; family Talpidae; genus Galemys; species Galemys pyrenaicus. The sequence continues at coordinate 1,483,608 of JAGFMF010012288.1, read as the reverse complement.
CCCACAATCCAGTTTCCTTGTTCATGGGACAACACGTATGCTATCAGTTTGCAGTTTCTTTTGCCCAGGTTTTCTCACAATTAGCATTAGGAAAACAGAAAATAAACACAAATACTAAGAAATGACTTCTACTGGAGTCATAATTCCTCCCCTTTGTCATTCCAGAGGAGCAAAAGTCAGAATACGAATGTCTGTGGTTGGGCTAAGACCATACAATGACAGTGTAGACTAAAGTGGAGCACTATGTAGAAACATCACATAGACTGGGAAAAGAAAAAGGCAGGGGCTTCCCCAGTGGTGCAGTGCGTTAAGCAACACACTGTGAGGCAGATCACAGCCAATGCAGCATGAGTTCGATCTCTGCCCCTGGCCACGGGGGTGGCCCTCATGGCAACAGCAGACCTCTCCTGCTGCACCTCCTGCTCCCTTCCGCAGTGCGTTTCGGTCGATCTGCCTGTTCTGTTCCCCCCTCTGTCTCTGGTGAATTCTCTCACCCCCACACCTCTGGCCCATACCCCAGTTCTTGTATGCATAAATAAAATAAATTTTAAAAAGGAGAGAGAGAGAGAGAAAGGCATATAGATGCTGACTATAATATGTAAACCTCCGGTATACACGGGAAAGTGCCCATATGACTGAGTAACTAGCCCTCGTGGCTTTAGGAGTCATTTTAACTAGCTTAAATAAGACAAGGGGGGTTGGGAGAACAAAGAGGAACTGAGTTAGGGTATCTAGTAGAGAAGGTACTGCAAAGGAAAGATGCGAAGATTTGAGTTGTGCTTCTCCTTTGAAGAGAGAAAAGGAGATTAGGTCATCTTGGAGAGATTTGCCTACAGGTATAATATAAGTATAATAAGCAACTTCCACCCAGCATGCAAAGCCCCTCCCATGAAAAACACCTCTTGCCAGAAAACCTTATTTTAGAATGGCAGCTGTTTGCGCCCCAACAAACAGAACCACAGCACACCAAAAGCTGAGAGAACATGAAAAGGCTGCAGGAACAACTTAACACCAGTGATCAGCGGCCTGGGGTGAGCAAGTCCCAGCACGGGCAACTTTGACAGCTGAAATGTCTTCTGTTAAAACTGCCCCTCAGCATTCTGAAAACCTCCCAAGAGAAATAATCAAGTCCAAAGAAAGTCTTGTGCTTCCTGCTCCACAGTCCCTGACACAAGTAGACACTCAATAGTGAACTTTGACTGAATAAACAATAAACAAATTAATTAACGCCAAGTAAGCTAGGCGTTAAACATAATAAATAATTCTTGCTTCAAGCGTCTAAACAAAAACATCAGTATACTCATTTTAAAAACTTATCAATTTGAATGTTTCTAAATATTACCTTCTGCAAAGATGTGTAATCACTTTAAAAGAAGACTGTCTTATCCAGAGTAGAATAATCCTGTGTGTGCTATTTGTAAAGGAAGCGGGAAACTTCAAGCATAGCAATAAGTTATCTGTAACAGACCTTTGTGTATTTTTAAAGGAAGCCAGTGTGTCATATTGTGCTGCATCCCTTCCTTCGTTTGCTGAGCCAGCACAAGAAAGAATGCAAAGGCACAGATTAAAGAACTGGGAAGAGCAGATGGGTGCATTTCTCTGAGCTCTTGCAAGCAGTTATTACTTTGTCCCTAAATGGTAAATCACATAAGAGAAATCTTACGATAGAAAGAAAGCAGAACACAGAGAAGAACTGAAGATAGAACGGCCCTGCCAATGTTAGAGTATGGTCTCCATACAAAGGGTAGTTTCTTCCCCGCCCCACCTAAGGAAGGATGTTGCTGAGTGGGAAAGCTAGGGAAGACCTGGAGGAGAGACTTGAAGGAGGCATGTGGAACACAGACACGTGAATTTCTGCTTGCTTCTCAGCTTTGGACTTGCACCAGGGACTTGGGGGACATGGAAGGAGACACATGGAGTGGACACAAAAAGACACTTAGAAGAGACATGGTGAGACCCATGGGGAGGCTGACAAAGGCAAACTTTATCTTGATTTGTGTTTTGCTTCACTCCTTTCACTCCTTTGTCTCAGACTTGTCTGGCCCTTTCTGATGGTGCCCACTAGCAGGTGCCTTAGACTTGTGGCAAGCTTTTGGGCCTCAGCAACTCCACTTTGGGCTAAGCCTGTTTGACTGGGCATTTATCCATGAGGAGATAGGTAACTTTTGGTATTTCACTAGGAAACTAACTTTGAGTGTTTCTGCGAAACTATCATTCTTTCTTCCCACTATGCACAATCGTTCTATTAAAGTTCTTTCACACTATGAATATGCTTTGTCTTGATGCGGCAGGTGGCAGAACCCATTTAGAGTGTGCAAGTTTGGGGGTGCCCATCAGCTCTGCACACTAACACCAAGACTGAAATTTGTGTCTGAACGGTGAAGTAAAGAAATTTCTCAAAGGGAAATGTGAGACATGGGTCAAAAGATACAAAGGTTATGTGGGGTGAGTAGTAATATATAGTCAGTAATGGGGTATTTTTACTTGAAATGAGCTAAAAAGAGTTGATCTTCAGTATTCTCACCACCAAAAAAAAAAAACTATGTGAAGTGATGGATATGTCATTTTTTATTATGATAATTTTTCACCATATATATATATACATGAATAGAGATATATAGTGTATAAATCATCATGTGATACACCTTGACCATATACAATTATTCATCAATTACACTTCAATAAAGTGGGAAAAAGTAGGCCAAAAAAACCAAAAAACTGAACAACAAAATCAGAACAAAAACACAAAGAAATAGGAACCCCCCTGAGATTCCTAACAATTACCTGCAAGTAGATGAAACCCAATACAACGGGTGTCCATGGACAGAGACATGTACACAAGAATGCCCTGTGATCATAAAGGCAGAGATCAGGTCAGGTGTTGCATCTCCAAGTCAAGGAATGCCAAGAATTGCCCCCCAAAACCAGAGCTAGAAGAGAGACCTAGAATAGATAGGTGGGCTCCAGATGAGACAGATCCACCAAACAGACCTAGAGTTGTACTCGTGGGACCCACATCATGTGTTAAGTACTCATTTAAAAAAAAAAAAAGTCATGTCTCCCATTTGCACTTAAGCATTAACCTATTTCGCACAGCCAACTATTTGCACTATTTTCTATGTTAGGTAGTGTACTGCAAAGCAATACAAATCAGACACAAAGGGTAGGGGGAAGCCTCAGCTTCAGAAGGAACCAGTCCTACCATCACCCTGACCGCAAACATCTAGCCTCCGACTTGTGGAACAAGGAATTTCTAGCCTCCGACTTGTGGAACAAGGAATTTCTGTTTAAGTGGCCCCATTTGTGCTGCTCAGTTTGTCCAACAAATAAACCTCAAATGCTCCAGATACACCCCTGACTTTGGGATTGTTGCCCAGTATATTCCTCTAGCTAGATGCCCCTGAGAGACCAGGAATGTTGAATTCCTGAGAATCAGAGTTCTGACCTTACACTGGCGTCTCGAATTCACGCAGATCTTATCCTAGGTAACTGAAGCTCCAGAAACGTCCAGGAGGTCAGAGAAGCCCTTCCCTCCGTGTGAGACATGCTGCCCGGCCCCTGCACACCCAAAGGTCTGTAAGCTTCAGTAGGGCCTGTCATCGAAGGAAACTTCCATCCTAATGTTGTGCTAGCAGATCTGTGTCAGACACATCTCTGCTGTGTGTCAATACTCTGGCCTCAGCCAAGTCAATGACGTTCTTCATTCCCTCAAGTTACCACAAAACCATCACACACAACATGTTCAAGGTCTGGAAGGGAATATTCCAAGGTATAATCTCCAAAGACAAGAGAAGAAAATCAGCTAGAATAGATGATGAGTCAAGTTTGAAAATATAAAACTATATACATATATATATATTTGAAACTTTGAAAATAAAGGTATTTTTATTTTATGAAACCTTCCTTAAAAAGTTTCATAAAATGCAAATAGCGCACATTAATATTTGAGAGTCAATATTTTGAAAAAGTATCTGCTTTGTTATTTGGGGAACAGGGTAGGTGGATGTCTTCTAAGATCTCTAAATACTAGGTAATCTTCAGAGTATCTGAAACCGTCTAAGCTTTTGAAACCTCACTTTATTATTTTTTAAAAGGTTAAAGCTGAATTCCATAATACAATTTACAGAGAACTTTGTTACATATTAAACCAGCTAAGAATTTTGGAAGGCCATTTCTTAAATAATAGGTATTACAGTTACTATAATTTAATATTTTCCAAATAAATATAAAATATTTAGTAAATACTAAATATTCATTTTTAGTAAATATAAATAAGGATAAGCTACCGATAACTAATTTCATGACAACATATAAAGTTCTATAATAATAAATAACCACCCTTGGATCTTTAAGCTCTGTATACTTATTTGTAATGTGATTGGCAGAAGTCTGACAGTTAGCAGTATATTTAATTCCCTTAAAATATGATGCTTACTTGATTTATCCATGAAAAATATCTTCATCCAACATGTACATTTACTAATATAATATATAATATAAACTCTTATGTGTTCTTTTACAATTCTATCAATTGGAAGTCATCATTTTTATCTGCAAGAGGGTTGAAATAATGGATTAGATAAACAGGCTGATGTTCTCCAATAATTTTCATCATGAAATGTCCCAGATACAATACGTATATCATAGGCCCAGGAACATTTTTTTTATCTCTCCTTCAGCTTGTTTATAGATCCTTGTCAGCACTCAACAGTTTCACAAACTGAGTTTGCAACATTTTCTGCAAGTCACATTATCATCACCCATATGCCATCCAATAATGCTGACCTACTGATAACGAATGTGAAAAATTCAACATAAAAGGATGTTTCTATTTCCTCTCTCTTTCCCTTAAGCAGCTCTTTTGCAAAGTCTTTCCTGGAAAATGTAAACCAGAAAAGCAAACATACCTCTTAATGATGGACGTGTGTAAAGAGAATGTCTAAATAATAGCTCAGTGATTCCTATTTCTGAACTGTCATCACAGTTCACAGTCATCAGTGCCATTGTAGTGTGCTAGTTTACCTAAGACAGCTCAGGGCCATCTGTCATGGGGATTTTGCCTGCTGGGGCTGTGACTGGTTTTGCAATTACAGATTTTTGTCTCTAAGGGCTTGGTTCATGCACGGTGAGGCTCGAGAGTGAACTAGAAAGGAAGACATTGGCACTTTTGACAGCCCTCCTTTATATCTATACTTGAGTCATAAACATCCATAAATCACCAAAATACCATAACCACCAAGCTGATGAGTTTAACCTTAAAGCAGCAATCTCCCCATAACTGACTGTGGATGATTAACTAGTAAACATATGTCATCTATGAAAGAAAAGAAAAATGGAGCTTTGTGGAGACTACCAGCATGTAGGAGAGAAAATGTTAAGACAGAGAAGACAAAATCTGAAAGTGCTATGTTTTTCTTATAATTTAGAAAATATTATTAAAGGCTACATAAACTTCAGAGTAAATTACTTCTGAGACATTCTAATCCTAATGAACACATGAATTGCACCTGACAGTTTACAACAGACTTTTCACATTTTATGTCACTTAATACTTTGTGGTACATTAGCCTATTTTATAACATGAAAGAACTCTATTATAATAAATGTAGGCAAATTTAGAAATAGATAATTATTTTAGTAAAATTTAATGAAGCCACTGTGTAGTTATAACTATTTTTTAGGGTTTTTCTCGTTCTTACATAAATTAATTAAAATCACTTTACCAATTATTTAACCTTTTAATCTTAAACATGCAGATGAAATCACAGGACAGCATCACTGTCCATGGAGTAAGGAAACAGATGAAACCAGTAGATATGGAAACATACTTAAGTTTTTAAATACCTAGAACTATAATATTGAAGTGATGACAAATTCCACACACCAAATCAGACAGATTTACCCAGGCAGTCAAGGGCAGCACTAAACAACCATAAGCCTGGTTAAATGACTTGACGCATAAACCAGAATGTGTTTCAAATGAATATTTATCACCCCAAAATAAAGGGAAAAAGTTGGTATGAGCTATTTCCAAAATTGTCCTTCAGAATTTGTCCCTTCCCTTCTAAGTAGGAAGAAGGAGGAGCGGATGCCAGTATTGTTATACTAATGATTACATTTTCATTTGGCAAGAATTATCACAAGTGGATTAAAAAGCTCTCTGATACCTAAACAAGATAGAAAAAAGGTGACAGAACAAACTAAATACCTTGAATATCATGGCTTCATCATATAAAATAACAGAACATACCATCATGGTTTTGAGAATAGAATGAGCTATTCATATATTGGTTCACTTAACCTTTGATCATATATATATAATATATATATATGATACAAACACACACACACACACCATGTCCTTGAAAATACAGGGCCCTTATCCTCAAGGGCACATGAGTTATTGTAGGAAATAGATTTTAAAAATAAATATTAAACTATAGAAATGATCCCTGAAAGCCAAAGGAATCAAAACAGGGGAGAGAAGAGTATAAGGGACTATGGTGATGGTTCACAGGTGAACTGGTGGTGGGAATTTTACAGGGGATACACAATGATATAAAAGATATAAATAAAAAAATAATAAATTATAAAAAATAAACATAAACATACCAGATAAGAAATACCACCTAGGTTTTATGTGCAGAAACTAGAGTCGTAGTGTATACACAGGTCAAAATATGTGCATAACTCTTACCACCACATTACAGGGTTCTAGCTCTACTGGTAGGGTGGGATGTGGGAAGTGAACTGATCAAATCTACCTGGAGAGATCATGGATCAGGGAGGCTTCCGAGAGGCAGAAATGACCTAAAGGATGTATATGATATTATCAACTGGACAAAGGTAAGGAAAAACACTTCCTGGAGGAGGAATAGTATAGCTATAGAAACAAATGGGGTATAATAGACAAATATAGACAGAGAACGAGAGGAGCAAGATGTAGATGCAGGACGGACTGCAAACGAGGAGGGAAACTAGACAGTCAATCTGGAGGTAGTAAGAGATTGCCCTAGAATACAGGAGAGAGACTATAGAGATGAATTAGAAGTATATTGTGAAGAAAGTTTTAACAAGGAGGCTTGGAGAAAGGAAAGAGGTGAAGATACAAGAGGGAAGAAAATAACAGGTTTCAAGGCTAGATGATAAAGGAGAAACAACGTTTATCCAGAAAATAGGTAGACTTTTTAGACAAAAGTTACTCTGGGATGGGTCTCAACTAAAGACTGGAGTTAAATAGCTTGAAAAATGTGATAACTTGCTGTCTTTCATAGACTAGTAAAGATTAAATAGTGGAAAACTGAGTTCCAGAGGAGTTAAGTAGCGTGTCAGCAACTAGAACATACAAATTAGGTTCAACACTTGCTTGTATTTATAAGAATTCAATAGCAAGTCTTTCTCTGAGTCCACAGTTTCTCCAGTGCTTTTGGGTCACAAGCCCCAAACTTTGTCAAATTAGGGCTGACAGGAGAGGTCACCTCCTGGATCATCCAGGGCATCATCTGGATGAATGTCAGGATGACCCTTCCCTGCTATCAGCCATGAGTAAAACAGAGGAGCGTTTTTATCCATGTCTGGGATCCATGCTCGCTCCATTTCCACCTCCCTCTCCAGCAACGGCTATCCAGCCACAGTCAGTGCCATGTAAGTATAGTCAGAAGAGATGTTAAGACATATCTTGTACACTCTTGCGATAAATTCCAAACACGTTTTTTTATACTCCTCCACCGCTTTGGTATATGGAGAGCTTCTAACATTTCCCTTCATACTCATCAGCACTATTATTTCATTTTGATACAAACCCTGACCCTCAGAGTAACTTTTTCTTCCTGATCTATTTATACTACAGCTTCAACCTAACTGTGATATTATTCTCTTTCTTGCAACAAAGAATTCTTTTAACTTCCCAATAGAACTTTTGTGTCTGGGTCATAATCCATCAACAATTAGGCTGATGCTTTCATGTTACCGTCCAGAAATGTTCTTTCATCTATTATATTTCCTTTTCCTCTGTTACATTCTGTCTCCATCATAGGTGCTGTCAGTCTTACTACTGAGTCCCGGACATGTAAAATTGGACTTTCCACAACTGACTTTCTTTGCCCTTAGTCATAGGGTCTCTAAAAAATTAGCTTCGATTTTTTTCCCATTCAGTGGGGTTTCTTTTTGTTTTGTTTAATGTTTCCTTTGCTGTACAGAAGCTTTTTATCTTGATGTAGTCCCACCTATTTATCTTCTCTCTCATTTTTATTGCTTTGGGACTGCCACCTCAAAGGCACTGTTGAGATGTATGTCTTGCAGCGTTTTACCTATGTTTTCCTCTATATATTTTATAGTTTCGGGTCTTACATTTAGGTCTTTTATCCAATGATCCGGCAATCCTGCTCCTAGGAATCTACCCAAAGGACACAAAAACACTGATCCGAAAGAGCACCTGTACTCCTATGTTTATCGCAGCACTATTTGTAATTGGTAAGACCTGGGAACAACCCAAAGCCCAAAAGTAGATGACTGGATCAAGAAGATGTGGTGCATATACACAATGGAATATTATTCAGCAATCAAGAATGAGAAACCAGGGACATTTATAGAAACATGGATGGAACTAGAAGGAATTATACTCAGTGAAACAAGTCAGAAGGCAAGAGAAAAATATCGGATGGCT